>ML778820.1:652468-688966 GCA_009831015.1 Picea engelmannii
TATATATATATATATATATATATATATATATATATATATATATATATATATATATATATCGGCGTTTTGGAGGTTCGGCTCCCGGGAAACCCAGATGCGAGACCTCTTGTCATCGCACATCACAAAATCCCGACTTGTGAAACCCCGAACTGAGTTTAGAGGATATATGGTTCGGAGTTTTGGCTCCTGGAAAACCTAAGTGCGAGACCTCTTGTCTGCGCATATCCCAAAATCTCGACTTGCGAGACCCTGAAATCATAATAGAGTGGATGAGATATGGTGTTTCGGCACTTGGAATATCTAAGAGCAAATCTCTTGTACTCGCCAGACCCGAAATTTCGACTTGCGAAACCCCGAAATGACATAGTGTGTCTAGAGTTTGGATGTTTCGGTGTTTCGGCACTCGGGAAACCCAAGGGTCCATTCCCTTGTACTCGCAGGTCGCGAAGTCCCAACTTTCGAAACCATGAAATCAACTTAGCGATGAATACAGGCTTAGGATTTTCGGCTCCGGGGAAACCTAAGTGAAAGACCTCCTGTCTGCGCATATCGTGAAACCCCGACTTGCGAAACTCCAAAATAATAATAGCACGTACAATTTTTTATGTCTCGGTATTTCAGCACCCGGGATATCTAGAAGCAAGTCCCTGGTACACGCCAGTCCCGAAATCCTGACTTGTGAAATCCCGATATGGATTAGCGCATGTAGATTTGGTTTTCGGTGTTTCAACACTCGAAAAACCAAAGGGTATGAATCCCTCGTCCTCTTCTACCTCGAAAACCTGATACGCGAAACTCTGAAAGGTGGGATGCTAGGTTTTAATTCGAGGCATTGTTAGATGTGACAAATTGCTGGTCCCTTTCGGATTTCGGCACTTCGAGAGACAAGAGAGTAGGGGAACACATGCATCGCGATTTCTTGAATCGTGAAAGACAGAAGCACCTCTCCGGTAAGGCCCGTGGTCATAGCCAACGATCACATGGGTAAGGATAAGGGATGGTAGGGTCTGCATCAGGCCCCATAGGAATTCAGGGGATTCTGTTCCTCTGTGAAAGGAAGGAAAAAGAAGAAAAATTCTAGTTCCTGTAGTGGGTGTGTTACAAATGTCGATTGTTATATGGCATCCAACCCTTCAAGAATGAGGTATTATGCAATGTTGCCCCACTAGATGTTTGTGATGCTCTCTTGGGCCAACCATATATGTGGAAGCGCCACGCTATTTATGAGTCTCGACCCTGCAATGTCATTGTTTCTCTAGGGGGTCATCTCTACAAAATACCAGAGGTAGTTTCGAATACTATTCCACCTAAAAAGTGCCGCAAGGTAGTATCTCATACTACAAAATTTAGCTTCTTCACAATCTGTTCAAAACGGGAACAAAAGGACACTGCAACCACTACAACATCGACCCAAACACCTTCTATCCAATAGAAGCAGGTCGACAAGGTTGCATCAAAGAGAAAATATTCCTTCTACACACCGTCCTCTCATGTAGCCCGACTTGTTGAATAGCCACAACCTCAACAAGTTTGTGACAAACTTCAACAAACTGAGCAGTGCGACGTCTCCAGCAAGGCAAGTAGCTCACCAAGATGCAGATTCAACAAACGCTTTTCCCTCTCCCCTAAGAACTCAACGTAATGGAAACCATTGCTTCCTAAGGGGGGATTATTTTTCTAGGTGGATATCGATGGCCACCCACCTTTTTCGACTAGCTCAAAACAATTTTCTTGCAAATTTGACAATTTACTATTTTTAGCAGTTTTTAACTTCCGGGGCCATTTTGAGGAACCAAATGAAGGTTTTCCGAGATCGAGGTTCTCAATAATATACGAAGGTATTATTGATCCCCCAAAATTAATCTCCTTGACGATACCTTTCCAAAGAGCTATCATACACCTAAAACGAAGATCGTATGCAAAAGTTATGACCCTGGGAAGTTGATGTACTAACTTACCCAAACGGGGCCCACATGACTTTTGGCGCTTCATCTCCTAGGGTTAGGTTTTTGGATGTCTAGGGATTTTGGAATTCCTGTTTATTGTAAAAAGGCCTT
This sequence comes from Picea engelmannii, assembly GCA_009831015.1. Taxonomy (NCBI): domain Eukaryota; kingdom Viridiplantae; phylum Streptophyta; class Pinopsida; order Pinales; family Pinaceae; genus Picea; species Picea engelmannii. Next base: position 654,526 of record ML778820.1, read on the forward strand.
CAGATACTCATTGTAATCATATTCTTGAGAATGCGAGTAGCTGTCACATCTCTTCTCAGAGATAAGCTGCCACCATTCTAGCGAGTCTTTCACTCTGTATTTTTACAGTCTCTATACATTTATTTCATTAATAGAAATCGTGTATTACTATATATCTTTGTTTATGGTTGCATATCTGATACGTTTATGTTATATTATTGAATACCTGTGATATCTCTGTGCATTTCTTTATTATATCTCCGATCTCATTTCATGCAGAAAATAATCCGGATCAGTGGTATCAGAGCAGGCTGTTCTTGGCCATTTTTTTCAGTGCATGTCCCCGACGAGGTCTGAGTATAAAAAGTTGGGTCTCGAGCTTGTCTCTCTTGAGGACAATCGCTCTCGCACACCCAAGAAACCCTCAATAGCGGAAGAAAATAAAAATGACGGAGAAGACGATCCTATCAGCCTGTTGCTTGAGCAAGCTCTCACGCGACAGAGGGACGAAATGATGGAGATTTTTTCCCACATCCTTCAACGCCTATTGATAGAAACATGTGCATCTTCATCAAGAGGCCACTTTGGAGGCACCTCGACTTTCAAGGTACAAGTTAATTTTGATATTCCTGTATTTGAAGGATAGATAGATGCAGAAGCCCTAGACAAATGGTTAAATCTGCTAGAAGGTTATTTCTCTGTTCACAAATTTTCTGACAAACAAAAGTTCACCTTCGCACTCCTTAAATCTATCCCCCATGTAAAACATTGGTGGGAAACTTATTCAAAGCAGAGTTCCAGAGAGGAGTCTGAAATATATGGGGTCGATCCCACTTGGGATTTTTTTGTGGATGCGGTAAAGGAACAATATTACCCTATTGGCAATTATGAGGACCAGTACATGAGATAGACCACACTGTGGCAAGATAGGGGCCAAGTAGTTTCGGAGTTCACCAATACCTTCCATACCTTGAACACCAAGATGGGTATTGAAGACTCTGAAGGAAATTTGGTTATGAAATACTGTGGGGCTCTACACAGATACATCCAAACTGAAATGGATTTTCTGGACATCTCATCACTCGGTGCTGCCTATCGATATGTTGTTCTGCAAATCCGAAACAACCAAAGTATGAAAAATACATCCCTAACAAATAGTCTCCCAAAAACCAGTCCAAGCCACATGAAAAGAAGGGTCACGGGAAGACAAAGAAGGACATCGAAAAATGGTGCGATTTCCATAAAATCCCCTGGCACAACACCGATGAATGTCACTCAAAAAAGTCATTTGTGGTCGAGATCAAAGACAAGGAGCCGACTCCTGATTCAAAATCTGATTCTGAAAATACTGGTAAAGGACAGATCATTGATGCAGACCCCCCTGCTATTGTCACGACAACAACAATTCAACCAGAAGAACCAACAAATCCTGAAGAGGGGGAGCGCATTTTTCATTCACAGATGTGGGTGAAAGGGACCCATCTGCATTTTATTGTTGAGAGCGGAAGCCAAAAAAATCTCATCTCAGCAGAGGTCGTCAAACAATTAGGATTTTCGACAACACCACACCCGTAGCCATACAACATCAGGTGGCATCACCAAGGACGAGATCTTTGTGTCAACCAACAATGTCGATTTTCATATGGCATCCAACCCTTCAAGGATGAGGTATTATGTGATGTTGCCTCACTATGTTTTTGTGATGTTCTCTTGGGCCAACCATATATGTGGAAGCGCCACGTTGTTTATGAGTCTTGACCCCACAGTGTCATTTTTTCTCTGGGGGGTCATCTCTACAGAATACCAGAGGTAGTTTCGACTACTGTTCCACCTAAAAAGTTTCGTAAGGTAGTATCTCATACTGCAAAATTCAACTTCTTCACAATCTATTCAAAAGGGGAACAAAAGGACACTGCAACCACTACAGCTTCGCCCCAAGAACCTTCTATCCAACATAAGCAGGTCGATAAGGTTGTAGCAAAGAGAAAATATTCCTTCTGCACACCTTCCTCTCATGTAGCCTGACTTGTTGAACAACCTCAAACTCAACAAGTTCGTAATAGACTTCCACAAACTGAGTAGCGCGACATCTCCAGCAAGCCAAGCAACTCACCAAGATGCAGATTCAACAAAGACTTTTCCCTCTCCCCCAGGAACTCAACGCAATGGAGACCATTTCTTCCTAAGGAGGGAGGATTGATCCAAGTGGATATAGGTGGCCACAGACCTTTTTCGACTGGCTCAAAACAATTTTCTGACAAATTTGACAATTTACTATTTTTGGTAGTTTTTAACTTCCGGGGCCATTTTGAGGGCCCAAATGAAGGTTTTTCAAGATCAATGTTCTTAATGATAGTTTAAGGCATGATTGATCCCCCAAAATTAATCTCCTTGACGATACCTTTCCAACGAGTTATCATACGCCTAAAACGGAGATCGTATGCAAAAGTTACGACCCCGGGAAGTTGATGTACTAACTTACCCAAATGGGGCCCACATGACTTTTGGCGCTTCATCTCCTAGGGTTAGGTTTTTGGATTTCTAGGACTTTTAACATTCCTGTTTATTATAAAAATGCCTTCAGAGCCTCATTGTAATCATATTCTTCCGAATGCGAGTAGTCGTCACATCTCTTCTCAGAGATAATCTGCCACCATTCTAGTGAGTCTTTCACTCTGTATTTTTACAGTCTCTGTACATTTCTTTCATTAATAGAAATCGTGTAATAATGTATATCTGTGTTTATGGTTTCATTTCTGATACATTTCTGTTATATTATTGAATACCTGCGATATCTCTGTGCATTTATTTATTATATCTTCGATCTCATTTCGTGTCGAAAATAATTTGGATTAGTGGTATCAGAGCAAGTTGTTCTTGGTCATTTTTTTCAATGCATGTCCCCGATGAGGTATGAGTATAGAATGTTGGGTCTCGAACTTGTCTCTCTTGAGGACAATCGCTCTCACACACCCAAGAAACCCTCAATGGTGGAAGAAAAAAAAAACGACGGAGCAGATGATCCTATCAGTCTGTTGCTTGAGCAAGCTCTCATGTGACAGAGGGACGAAATGATGGAGAATTTTTCCCACATACTTCAACACCTTCCGATAGCAACATGCGCATCTTCATCAAGCGACCACTTTGGAGGCACCTCGCCTTTAAGGGTACAAGTTAATTTTGATATTCTTGTATTTGAAGGACAGATAGATGCAGAAGCCCTAGACAAATGGTTAAATCAGCTAGAAGGTTATTTCTCTGTTCACAAATTTTCTGACAAAGAAAAGATCACCTTCGCACTCCTTAAATATCTCCCCCATGTCAAACATTGGTGGGAAAATTATTGGGAGCAGAGTTCCACAGAGGAGTCTGAAATATATGGGGCCGATCCCACTTGGGATTTTTTTGTGGATGCGGTAAAGGAAAAAATTACCCTATTGGCAACTATGAGGACCAGTACATGAGATGGACCACACTGCGGCAAGAGAGGGGCCAAGAAGTTCCAGAGTTCACCAATACCTGCCATACCTTGCACACCAAGATGGGTATCAAAGACTTTGAATGAAATTTGGTTCTGAAATACCGTGGGGCTCTACATAGATACATCCAAACCGAAATGGATTTTTTTGACATCTCATCACTCGGTGCTGCCTATCGATATGTTGTTAAAATAGAGAAGAAATTTAAGCACCAGAACAAACAGTATTTTGGTTCTACAAATCCACAACAATCAAAGTATGACAAAGACGTCCCTAACAAACAGTCTCCCGAAAACCAGTCCAAGCCACATGAAAAAAAGGGTCACGGGAAGACAAAGAATGACACCAAAAAATGGTGCGATTTCCACAAAATACCTTGGCACAACACCGATGAATGTCACTCAAAACATTCATTGGTGGCCGAGATCAAAGACAAGGAGCCAAACCTTGATTCAAAATCTGATTCTAAAAATACTGGTAAATGATAGATCATTGACGCAAACCCCACTTCTATTGTCGCGACTGCAACAATTCAACCAGAAGAACCAACAAATCTTTAAGATGGGGAGCACCTTTTTCATTCAAAGATGTGGGTGAAGGGGACCTCGCTGCATTTTATTGTTGATAGCGGAAGCCATAAAAACCTCATCTTAGCAGAGGTGGTAAAACAGTTGGGATTGTCGACAACACCACACGCACAACCATACAACATCGGGTGGCTTCGCCAATGATGAGATCTTCGTGTCAGACAACAATGTCAATTGTCATATGGCATCCAACCCTTTAAGGATGAGGTATTATGCGATGTTTCCCCACTAGATGTCTGTGATGTTCTCTTGGGCCAACCATATATGTGGAAGTGCCACGCTGTTTATGAGTCTCGACCTCGTAGTTTCATTGTTTCTCTGGGGTGTCATCTCTACAGAATACTAGAGGTAGTTCCGACTACTGTTCCACCTAAAAAGTGCCGCAAGGTAGTATCTCATACTGCAAAATTCAGCTTCTTGACAATCTGTTCAAAAGGGGAACAAAAGGACACTGCAACCACTACAGCTTCGCCTCAAGCACCTTCTATCCAACAAAAGTATGTCGACAAGGTTGCAGCAAAGCGAAGAAATTCCTTCTACACATCGTCCTCTCATGTAGCCCGACTTGTTGAACAACCTCATCCTCAACAGCTTCGTGACAAACTTCCACAAACTAAGCAACACGACGTCTCCAACAAGGCAAGTAGCTCACCAAGATGAATATTCAACAAACGCTTTTCCCTCTCCCCCAGAAACTCAACACAATGGAGACCATTACTTCCTAATGAGGGAGGATTGATCTAGGTGGATATCGGTGGCCACCCACCTTTTTCGACTGGCTCAAAACAGTTTTCTGGCAAATTTGACAATTTATTATTTTTAGTAGTTTTTAACTTCTGGGGCCATTTTGAGGGCCCAAATGAAGTTTTTTAGAGATAGAGGTTATTAATGATAACCAAAGTCATGACTGAGCCCCAAAAATAAATATCCTCGACGATACCTTTCCAACGAGCTATCATACGCCTAAAACGAAGATCGTATGCAAAAGTTATGACCCCGGGAAGTTGATGTACTAACTTACCCAAACGGTGCCCACATGACTTTTGGTGCTTCATCTCCTAGGGTTAGGTTTTTGGATGTATAGGACTTTTGGAATTCCTGTTTATTGTAAAAAGGCCTTCAGAGCCTCATTGTAATCATCTTCTTGTGAATTCGAGTAGCCGTCACATCTCTTCTCAAAGATAAGCTGGCACCATTCTAGCAATTCTTTCACTCTGTATTTTTACAGTCTCTGTACATTTCTTTCATTAATAGAAATCATGTATTACTATATATTTGTGTTTATGGTTGCATCTATGATACATTTCTATTATATTATTGAATACCTGCGATATCTCTGTCATTTATTTATTATATCTTTGATCTCATTTCGTGCCGAAAATAATCCAGATCAGTGGTATCAGAGCAGGTTGTTCTTGGTCGTTTTTTTCAGTGCATGTCCCCGACGAGGTCTGAGTATAGCAAGTTGGGTATCACGCTTGTCTCTCTTGAGGAAAATTTCTCTTGCACATCCAATAAACCCTCAATGATGGAATAAAAGAAAAACGATGGAGCAGATGATCCTATCAGCCTATTGCTTGAGCAAACTCTCACGCGACAGAGGGACGAAATGATGGAGAATTTTTCCCACATCCTTCAACGCCTGTCGATAGCAACAGATGCATCTTCATCAAGCAGCCACTTTGGAGGCACCTCTCCTTTCAAGGTACAAGTTAATTTTGATATTCCTTTATTTGAAGGACAGATAGATGCAAAATCCCTAGACAAATGGTTAAATCTGCTAGAACGTTATTTCTCTATTCACAAATTTTTCGACAAAGAAAATATCACCTTTGCACTTTTTAAAGCTCTCCCCCATGTCAAACATTGGTGGGAAACTTATTGGGAGCAGAGTTCCACAGAGGAGTCTGAAATATATGGGGTCGATCCCACTTGGGATTTTTTTGTGGATGCGGTAAAGGAACAATATTACCCTATTGGAAACTACGAGGACTAGTACATGAGATGGACCACACTGCAGAAAGAGAGGGGCCAAAAAGTTTCGGAGTTCACCAATACCTTCCATACCTTGCGCACCAAGCTGGGTATCAAAGACTCCAAACAAAAATTGGTTCTGAAATATTGTGGGGCTCTACACAGATACATCCAAACTGAAATGGATTTTCTGGACATCTCATCACTCGGTGCTGCCTATCGATATGCTGTTAAAATTGAACAGAAATTTAAGCACCAGAACAAATGAGATTTTGGTTCTGCAAATCCGTAACAACCAAAGTATGACAAAGATGTCCCTAACAAACAGTCTCCCAAAAACCAGTCCAAGCCACATGAAAAGAAGGGTCATGGGAAGACAAAGAAGGACAATGGAAAATGGTGCGATTTCCACAAAATCCCCTGGCACAACATCGATGAATGTCACTCAAAACAGTCATTGGTGGCTGAGATCAAAGACAAGGAGCCGAACCCTGATTCATAATCTGATTATGAAAATACTGGTAAAGGATAGATCATTGACGCAGACCCCACTGCTATTGTCGTGACTGCAGTAATTCAACCAGAGGAACCAACAAATCCTGAAGAGGGGGAGCGCCTTTTTCATTCACAGATGTGGGTGAAGGGGACCCCATTGCATTTTATTGTTGATAACGGAAGCCATAACAACCTCATCTCAATAGAGGTCGTCAAACAATTGGGATTGTCGACAACACCACACGCACAACCATACACCATCAGGTGGCTTCACCAAGGACGAGATCTTCATGTCAGCCAACAGTGTCGATTGTCATATGGAATCCAACCCTTGAAGGATGAGGTATTATGCAATGTTTCCCCACTTGATGTCTGTGATGTTCTCTTGGGCTAACCATATATGTGGAAGCACCACGTTGTTTATGAGTCTCGACCCCGCAATGTCATTGTTTCTCTGGGGGTCATCTTTATAGAATACCATAGGTAGTTCCGACTATTGTTCCACCTAAAAAGTGTCGCAAGGTAGTATCTCATACTGCAAAATTCATCTTCTTCACAATCTGTTCAAAAGGGGAACATAAGGACACTGCAACCACTATAGCTTCACCCCAAGCACCTTCTATCCAACAAAAGAAGGTCGACAAGGTTGAAACAAATAGAAAAGATTCCTTCTGCACACTATCCTCTCATGTAGCCAGACTTGTTGAACAACCTCAACCTCAACAGGTTCGTGATAAACTTCCACAAACTGAGCAACGTGACGTCTCCAGCAAGACAAGCAGCTCACCAAGATGCAGATTCAGCAAACGCTTTTCCCTCTCCCCCATGAACTCAATGCAATGGAGACCATTTCTTCCTAAGGATGGGGGATTGATCCAGGTGGATATCGATGGCCACCCACCTTTTTCGACTGGCTCAAAACAATTTTCTAACAAATTTGGCAATTTATTATTTTTAGCAGTTTTTAACTTCCGGGGCCATTTTGAGGGCCCAAATGTTTTTTTTTTTTTTTTGATATCGAGATAGAGGTTTTCAATGATATCCAAAGGCATGATTGAGCCCCCAAAATAAATCTCCTCAACAATACCTTTCCAACAAGCTATCATACGCCTAAAACAGAGTTCGTATGCAAAAGTTACGACCCCGGGAAGTTGATGAACTAACTTACCCAAATGGGGCCCAAAAGACTTTTGGTGCTTCATCTCCTAGGGTTAGGTTTTTGGATGTATAGGAATTTTGGCATTCCTGTTTATTGTAAAAAGTCCTTCAGAGCATCATTTTAATCATCTTCTTGCGAATGCGAGTAGCCATCACATCTCTTCTCAGAGATAAGTTGCCACCGTTCTAGAGAGTCTTTCACTCTGTATTTTTACAGTCTCTGTACATTTCTTTCATTAAAAGAAATCACGTATTACTGTATATCTCTATTTATGGTTGCATCTATGATACATTTCTGTTATATTATTGAATACCTGCGATATCTCTGTGCATTTCTTTGTTATATCTCCGATCTCATTTCATGCCGAAAATAATCCGGATCAGTGGTATCAAAGCAGGCTGTTCTTGGTCATTTTTTTTCAGTGCATGTCTTCGACGAGGTCTGAGTATATCAAGTTGGGTCTCGAGCTTGTCTCTCTTGAGGAAAATCGCTCTCTCACACCCAAAAAACCCTCAATGGCGGAAGAAAATAAAAACTATGGAGCAGATAATCCTATCTGCTTGTTGCTTGAGCAAGCTCTCACGCGACAGAGGGACGAAATGATGGAGAATTTTTCCCACATCCTTGAACGCCTTCTGATAGCAACAGACACATATTCATCAAGTGACCACTTTGGAGGCACCTTTCCTTTCAATGTACAAGTTAATTTTGATATTCCTGTATTTGAAGGACAAATAGATGCAGAAGCCCCAGACAAATGGTGAAATCTGCTAGAAGGTTATTTCTCTGTTCACAAATTTTCCGACAAAGAAAAGATCACTTTCACACTCCTTAAAGGTCTCTCCCATGTCAAACATTGGTGGTAAACTTATTGGGAGAAGATTTCCACATAGGAGTCTGAAATATATGGGGCCAATCCCACTTGGGATTTTTTTGTGGATGCGGTAAATGAACAATATTACCCTATTGGAAACTATGAGGACTAGTACATGAGATGGACCACACTGCGGCAAGAGAGGGGCCAAGTAGTTCATGGCTTCACCAATACCTTCCATACCTTGTGCACCAAGCTGGGTATCAAAGACTCCGAATGACATTTGGTTCTGAAATACCGTGAGGCTCTACACAGATACATCCAAACTGAAATGGATTTTCTGGACATCTCATCACTTGGTGTTGCCTATCGATATGATGTTAAAATCGAGCAGAAATTTAAGCACCAGAACAAACGGGATTTTGGTTCTACAAATCCACAACAACGAAAGTATCACAAAGACGTCCCTAACAAACAATCTCCTGAAAGCCAGTCCAAGCCACATGAAAAGAAGGGTCACGGGAAGACAAAGAAGGACACTGAAAAATGGTGCGATTTCCACAAAATCCCCTGGCACAACACCGATGAATGTCTCTCAAAAAATTCATTGGTGGTCGAGATCAAAGACAAGAAGCTGAACCCTAATTCAAAATATGATTATGAACATACTGGTAAAGGACAGATCATTGACGCAGACCCCACTGCTATTGTCGCGACCGCAACAATTCAACCAGAAGAACCAACAGATCCTGAAGAGGGGGAGAACCTTTTTCATTCACAGATGTGGGTGAAGGGGACCCCGCTGCATTTTATTGTTGATAGTGGAAGCCACAAAAACCTCATCTCAGCAGAGGTTGTCGAACAGTTGGGATTGTCGACAACACCACACCCGCAACCATACAACATCGGGTGGCTTCGCCTAGGACGAGATCTTCATGTCAGCCAACAATGTCGATTTTCATATGGCATCCAACCCTTCAAGGATGAGGTATTATGCAATGTTTCCCCACTAGATGTCTGTGATGTTCTCTTGGGCCAACCATGTATGTGTAAGCGCCACGCTGTTTATGAGTCTCGACCCCGCAGTGCCATTGTTTCTCTAGGGGTTCATCTCTACAGAATACCATAGGTATTTTCGACTACTGTTCCACCTAAAAAGTGCTGCAAGGTAGTATTGCATACTGCAAAATTTAGCTTCTTCACAATATGCTCAAAAGGGGAATAGAAGGACACTGCAACCACTGCACCTTCACCCCAAACACCTTCTGTCCAACAAAAGCAGGTCGACAAGGTTGCAGCAAAGATAAAAGATTCCTTCTACAAACCGTCCTCTCATGTATCTCGACTTTTTGAACATCCTTAGCCTCAACAGGTTCGTGATAGACTTCCACAAACTGAGCAGCGCAATGTCTCTAGCAAGGCAAGCATCTCACCAAGATGCAGATTCAACAAATGCTTTTCCCTCTCCCCTAGGAACTCAACGCAATGTAGACCATTGATTCATAAGGAGGAAGGATTGATCTAGGTGGATATCATTGGCCACCCACCTTTTCTGACTGGCTCAAAATAGTTTTTTGGCAAATTTGACAATTTACTATTTTTAGCAGTTTTTAACTTCTGGCGCCATTTTGAGGGCCCAAATGAAGGTTTTTCGAAATCGAGGTTCTCAATTGTAGCTAAAGGAATAATGGAGCCCCCAAAATTAATCTCTTTGACTATACCTTTCCAATGAGCTATCACATGCCTAAAACAGAGATCGTATGCAATAGTTACGACCCTAGGAAGTTGATGTACTAACTTACCCAAACGGGGCCTACATGACTTTTGCCGCTTCATCTCCTAGGGTTAGGTTTTTGGATGTCTAGGACTTTTGACATTCATGTTTATTGTAAAAATGCCTTTAGAGCCTCATTTTAATCATCTTCTTGCGAATGCGAGTAGCCATCACATCTCTTCTCAGAGATAAGCTGCCACCATTCTAGCGAGTCTTTCACTCTATATTTTTACAGTCTCTGTACATTTCTTTCATTAATAGAAATCATGTATTACTGTATATCTGTGTTTATGGTTGCATATCTAATACATTTATGTTATATTATTGAATACCTGCAATATATCTGTGCATTTCTTTATTATATCTCCGATCTCATTTCGTGCCGAATATAATCTGGATCAGTGGTATTAGAGCAAGCTGTTCTTGTTTATTTTTTTCAGTGCATGTCCCCGACAAGGTATGAGTATAGAAATTTGGGTCTCGATCTTGTATCTCTTGAGGAAAATCGATCTCACACACCCAAGAAACCCTCAATGGTGGAAGAAAAGAAAAACAACGGAGCAGAAGATCCTATCAACCTACTGCTTGAGCAAACTATCACACGACAGAGGGACAAAATGATGGAGAATTTTTCTGAGATCCTTGAATGCCTGCTGATAGCAACAGGTGCATCTTCATCAAGCGGCCACTTTGGAGACACCTCGCGTTTCAAGGTACAATTTAATTTTGATATTCCTGTATTTGAAGGACAGATAGATGCAGAAGCCCTAGACAAATGGTTAAATCTGCTAGAAGGGTATTTCTCTATTCACAAATTTTACGACAAAGAAAAGATCAAATTCACACTCCTTAAAGCTCTCTCCCATATCAAACATTGGTGTGAAACTTATTGAGAGTATATTTCCACATAGGAGTTTGACATATATGGGGCCGATCCTACTTGAGATTTTTTTGTGGATGCAGTAAAGGAACAATATTACCCTATTGGAAACTATGAGGACCAGTACATGAGATGGACCACACTATGGAAAGAGAGGGGCCAAGCAGTTCTGGAGTTCACCAATACCTTCCATACCTTGCACACCAAGCTGGGTATCAAAGACTTCGAACGACATTTGGTTCTGAAATACCATGGGGCTCTACACAGATACATGCAAACTGAAATGGATTTTATGGACATCTCATCACTCGGTGCTGCCTATCAATATGTTATTAAAATCGAGTAGAAATTTAAGCACCATAACAAACAAGATTTTGGTTCTGCAAATCCGCAACAACCAAAGTATGACAAAGACGTACCCTAAAAAAAAGTCTCTTGAAAACCAGTCCAAGCCACATGAAAATAAGGGTCATGGGAAGACAAAGAAGGACACCGAAAAATGTTGTGATTTCCACAAAATCCCCTGGCACAACACCGATGAATGTTGCTCAAAACAGTCATTGGTGGCCAAGATCAAAGACAAAGAGCCAAACCCTGATTCAGAATATGATTGTGAAAATACTGGTAAAGGATAGATCATTGATGCTAACTCCACTGCTATTTTCACGATCGCAACAATTCAACCAGAAGAACCAACAGATCCTGAAGAGCGGGAGCACCTTTTTCATTCATAGATGTGGGTGAAGGGGACCCCATTGCATTTTATTGTTGATACCGGAAGCCATAAAAACCTCATCTCAGCAGAGGTCATCAAACAGTTGGGATTGTTGACAACACCACACCTACAACCATACAACATCGAGTGGCTTCGCCAAGGACGAGATATTCGTGTCAACCAACAATGTCGATTGTCATATGGAATCCAACCCTTCAAGGATGAGGTATTATGCGATGTTTCTCCACTAGATTTCTGTGATGTTCTCTTGGTCCAACCATATATGTGGAAGCGCGACATTGTTTATGAGTCTCGACCCCGCAGTGTCATTGTTTCTCTGGGGGGTCATCTTTATAGAATAACAGAGGTAGTTCTAACTAGTGTTCCACTTAAAAATTGCTGCAAGATAGTATCTCATACTGCAAAATTCAGTTTCTTCACAATCTATTCAAAAGGGGAACAAAAGGACACTGCAACCACTACAACTTTGCCCCAAGCACCTTCTATCCAATAGAAGTAGGTCGACAAAGTTGCAACAAAGAAAAAAGATTCATTTTTCACACCGTCCTCTCATGTAGACCGACTTGTTGAACATCCTCAACCTCAACAGGTTCGTGACAGACTTCCACAAATTGAACAACGCGACGTCTCTAGCAAGGCAAGCAACTCACCAAGATACAAATTTAGCAAACGCTTTTCCCTCTCCCCCCAAGAAATCAACGCAATGGAGACCATTTATTCCTAAGGAGGGAGGATTGATCCAGGTGGATATTGGTGGCCACCCACCTTTTCCGACTGGCTCAAAATAGTTTTCTGGCAAATTTGGCAATTTACTATTTTTAGCAGTTTAACTTCCGGGGCCATTTTGAGGGCCCAAATAAAGGTTTTTCGAGATCAAGGTTCTCAATGATGATTGAAGGTATGATTGAGCCTTCGAAATGAATCTTCTCGACGGTACCTTTCCAATGAGCTATCATACGCCTAAAACATAGATAATATGCAAAAGTTACGACCCCAGGAAGTTGATGTACTAACTTACCCAAACGAGGCCCACATGACTTTTGGCGCTTCATATCCTAGGGTTAGGTTTTTGGATGTCTAGGACTTTTTTCAGCCCCGTTTATTGTAAAATGGCCTTCATAGCCTCATTGTAATCATCTTCTTGTGAATGCGAGTAGTCGTCACATCTCTTCTCAGAGATAAGCTACCACCATTCTAGCGAGTCTTTCACTCTGTATTTTTACAGTCTCTGTACATTTCTTTCATTAATAGAAATCGTGTATTACTGTATATCTTTGTTTATGGTTGCATCTCTGATACATTTATGTTATATTATTGAATACCTGCGATATCTCTGTTCATTTCTTTATTATATCTCTGATCTCATTTTATGCCGAAAATAATCTGGATCAGTGGTATCAGAGCAGGCTGTTCTTGGTTGTTTTTTTCAGTGCATGTCCCCGATGAGGTCTGAGTATACTAAGTTGGGTCTCGATTTTGTCTTTCTTGAGGAAAATCTCTCTCGCACACCCAATAAACCCTCAATGGAGGAATAAAATAAAAACGACGGAGCAGACGATCCTATCAGCCCGTTGCTTGAGAAATCTCTCATGCGACAGAGGGATGAACTGATGGAGAATTTTTCCCACATCCTTGAATGCCTGTCGATAGCAACAGGAACATCTTCTTCAAGCGACCACTTTGGAGACACCTCTCCTTTCAAGGTACAAGTTAATTTTGATATTCCTGTATTTGAAGGGCAGAGAGATGTAGAAGCCCTAGACAAATGGTTAAATCTGCTAGAAGGTTATTTCTCTGTTCACAAATTTTTCGACAAAGAAAAGATCACCTTCGCACTCCTTAAAGCTCTCCCCCATGTCAAATATTGGTGGGAAACTTATTGGGAGAAGATTTCCACAGAGGAGTCTAAAATATATGGGGACGATCCCACTTGGGATTTTTTTGTGGATGCGGTAAAGGAACAATATTACCCTATTGGCAACTATGACGACCAGTACATGAAATGGACCACACTGCAGTAGAGAGGGGCCAAGCATTTCCAGAGTTCATCAATACCTTCCATACCTTGTGCACCAAGCTGGGTATCAAAGACTCTGAACGACATTTAGTTCTGAAATACTATGGGGCTCTACACAGATACATCCAAACTAAAATGGATTTTCTGGACATCTCATCACTCGGTGCTTCCTATTGATATGCTGTTAAAATCGAGCATAAATTTAAGCACCAGAACAAACTGAATTTTGGTTCTGCATATCCACAACAACCAAAGTATGACAAAGACGTCCCTAACAAATAGTCTCCCAAAAACCAGTCCAAGCCATATGAAAAGAAGGGTCACGAGAAGACAAAGAAGGACACTGAAAAATGGTTCAATTTCCACAAAAGAACCTTGCACAACACCGATGAATGTCGCTCAAAACTATCATTGGTGTCTGAGATCAGAAACAAGGAGCCGAACCCTGATTCAGGATTTGATTCTGAAAATATTGGTAAAGGACAGATCATTGACGCAGAGCCCACTGCTATTGTCGCGACTGCAACAATTCAACCAGAAGAACCAACAGATCCTGAAGAGGGGGAGCGCCTTTTTCAATCACAGATGTGGGTGAAGGGGACCCCACTGCATTTTATTGTTGATAGCGGAAGCCATAAAAACCTCATCTCAACAGAGGTCGTCAAACGGTTGGGATTGTCGACAACACCACACTCGCAGTCATACAACATCGGGTGGCTTCGATAAGGACAAGATCTTCGTGTCAACCAACAATGTCGATTGTCATATGGCATCCAACCCTTCAAGGATGAGGTATTATGCAATGTTTCCCCACTAGGTGTCTATGATGTTCTCTTGGGCCAACCATATATGTGGAAGCGCCACGTTGTTTATGTGTCTCGACCTCGCAGTGTCATTGTTTCTCTGGGGTGTCATCTCTACAAAATACCATAGGTAGTTTCGACTATTGTTCCACCTAAAAAGTGCCGCAATGTAGTATCTCATACTACAAAATTCAGGTTCTTCACAATCTGTTCAAAAGGGGAAGAGAAGAACACTGCAACCACTATAGCTTCGCCCCAAGCACCTTCTATCCAACAGAAGCAGGTCGATAAGGTTGCAGCAAAGAGAAAATATTACTTCTTCACACTATCCTCTCATGTAGCCTAACTTGTTAAACAACCTCAGCCTCAACAGGTTTGTGACAGACTTCCACAAACTGAGCAGCGCGACATCTCCAACAAGGCAAGCAACTCAGCAAGATGCAGATTCAACAAACGCTTTTCCCTCTCACCCAAGAACTCAATGCAATGGATACCATTGCTTCCTAAGGAGGGAGGATTGATCCAGGTGGATATCGGTTGCCACCCACCTTTTCCGACTAGCCCAAAACGGTTTTCTGGCAAATTTGGCAATTTACTATTTTTAGCAGTTTTTAACTTCCCGGGCCATTTTGAGGGCCTAAATGAAGGTTTTTTCGAGATTGAGGTTCTCAATGATAGCCACAGGCATGATTGAGCCCCCAAAATGAATCTCCTCAATGATACCTTTCCAACGAGCTATCATGCGCCTACAACGGAGATCGTATGCACAATTTACGACCCTGGGAAGTTGATGTACTAACTTACCCAAACGAGGCGCACATGAATTTTGGCGCTTCATCTTCTAGGGTTAGGTTTTTGGATGTCTAGGACTTTTTGCATTCCTGTTTATTGTAAAAAGGCCTTCAAAGCCTCATTGTAATCATCTTCTTGCGAATGTGAGTAGCCGTCACATCTCTTCTCAGAGATAAGCTGCCACCATTCTAGCGAGTCATTCACTCTGTATTTTTACAGTCTCTGTACATTTCTTTCATTAATATAAATCGTGTATTACTGTATATCTGTGTTTATGGTTGCATCTCTTATACATTTCTGTTATATTATTGAATACCTGCGATATCTTTGTGCATTTCTTTATTATATTTCCGATCTCATTTCGTGCCGAAAATAATCCGGATCAACCACACATCAAAATAGGAGCTAACTAGTTGGATAGAATATCTCAAATCCAACTAGATCTAACAACCTCCTAAAGACTTGGAAACATAATCCTTATGTAGAGACAAACTCTACCTAATAACGACCAATAATCATAGCAACCACAAATATGATCACACATAAGACAAATAGGATTTAATAATTCTAACACTTCGCCTTAGTGATTACTTGTCTTAATCTTTTTCAGGTCAATTCTTCATCATCATCATCTAGTCCTCTACAACAAATGCTCCATATTTAATCAAAGAACCTCCTGATTAACAAAGACTATATCTGGTCCATCCTGACACTTACATCTTGTACTTCATCATGTAGACATAACCAAACTATCAAAGTCCATATAAAGGAACAACCATCTACCGTATTGCATGGGTACCTAACCACTACAACCACCAGTATAATAAGATGTCCTTCATGTACATGGTTCATTCAACTTCTTGATGAATCCCCCCTGAACGTAATCCTTTTTTTTTAGGTACCTTTCAGAGTCTACAACCAACATGGTCCACTCATAGAGTATCCAACCAACACATGGCCCACTCCTCCAAGTGTTTACCAACTCTATAATAGAGGCTATTACACTATACCAACAAGTTATTGAGATCATTGGGTTCACATAACAAAGGGGCATGCACACCTATCTGGGTCTTACAATGATATGCCTTTTACATGTTACATACATATATACAAATACATACATTTAACAAACTCCATCTCATGGAGACATCGGGGACAAGATTAAAATTTTCAAGGGCCAATACATCGGATCAAAACATGACATCAAAGACTTGCTACATGGTGTGATTCACGTTACCATATAACCAAGTCTGATTTTATTCAACACACGAAATATTACCTTATTTTCCCACCATCGCCCAATCTCCACTACTGCCACAAAACTTCAACAAGAATTGTCACCAGCTTCCCTTGGACCACACTCCAAAAAGAACTCTCTATTGTATTCAGGACAACATCTCTATCCTTCTTGCTACAATCTCATCATCCCGTTTCAAAATTAAGTAGATACCATCAACTCTTGGCTTCTCTAGTGAGAATAATGCAATTGCCATGATAATCAACCAATGGTCATTCAATCAAGCAACTCACTTCCATATCAAAACCAAAGTGCCCATGGTCCTCCATTTACTTGTAGAACTATTATCTCGAACATATACCAGTTGGGAACCAACCGTACTGATGGTACCACACAAATTGACTGGGAACCTATTGTACTCCATCAACATGACTGTAAAAACTAAGCAACTAGCCATCCTATGGACATATTTCCATCTACTGAGACACCTGGGTACCCAACCATAGGGCTCAACAGTTCTCTAGGAAAATAGTCTGGATACATGATGTATCTAAGTCAATCTTACATTCTTTGCACCTGCCAATGAGGACTTATAACACAATATTCTTCAAACAATATTTCATAAGGAACAATTATACGGACAAAACACATAGCTAAGCCTCCCTTCTAGCTACACCACACTTTACCAAGCACAGTGAAGAATGATTTTTACATCACAAAGTATTGCCACACAAGGCTATGAAATCATCAACCATAAATAATGACACACATGATATCTATTCATATACAATTATTCACATACTGAGAATCTCACTTTTCATCTTTGTCATCTTGGTTCAATCTTCATCTTAGATCTCCAACATCTTTGTTTTTCTTGAATTTCCATATTTCACTTGTTATTTGTTAGAGTAAGTAATTCTAACCAAATAACTTCACCTTGATATTAAGGTGACTAATCTCAATATGTTTATTGAATTTAACTCCAAAAGACACTTTCATCACAAAAAACTAAGGAGCAATACAATTCCACGTGACTTTACCAAACACGCAGAAACAAATGATCCAAAGAATTTAGCATGCTTTTTCTCAAGACTTGGAAGACATTTTCACCACAGGGAAGACATTCATAAACTTGTCTTTCTCTTGCCAAAACCAAGCCACATCAACATGCTCACAACAATAGAAATAACACATCACTACCGAGAGCTACTCAATCGGCCCTCAAATACTTCAAATAAAACACAGGCAGCTGAAAGACACAGGGGAAAGCTCCCCCTCAATTTCCCAAGGAAAAATTCTCATTTCCATCAAGTAAAAACGGTTTTTCATATTCTAGGACCTTTGCCCCGTCCTCCAAGTTAGTTGTACTCCTTTCCCACGGCAATGTCTTCCGTATATCTTCCAATGAACAGCCGCAGAGGACGTCACCACGAGTTTGGTTGTGCTTTTAATTTTCACCAATTCATCTCTCCACTTTTTTTTTTTTTAGCGCAACCCATGGCATGATTAAATATGAGAATTCATTCACACTTACAAGATCCCTAGAATCAGGCGATGAATCCTATTGACAGTCAAATTTCAGATGATCTAAGAGCTGCCCAGGTCAACAAACCCCACGAAAACTATGGAGATCGATCCAACATGCAGCTTCCAAGGCCGAGTCCTGTTTTGGTTGAGTCACACTAATAACTAGTTAAGAGAATATCTCAATTACACACTAAATTAGAAGTTAATCAGTTAGAAAGAATCTTTCAAATCCAACTAGATTTAATGACCTCTTAAAAACTTGGAAACTTCTTAATTAAAGATTAACTCTACTCAATAATAACCAATAATCAAAGTTGGAATTTCAAATCCCAACGGCCTGTCAAATTTGAGGGTTTCCGCAAATTATATATCCTTTTTGACAGATTTAACTAAAAAACTTGACTTTTTGCCCAATGACCAACAATTTGCTCGTCAAATTTCATCCCTGTAATAATTATAACAACACAAATATAATCACATTTTTTTAGCTTATTTGACAGGAAATCCCGTCAAATTCCATCCCTGTAATAATTATAACAACCACAAATATGACAAGTAAGAGTTACTAATTCCAATAATGAATCACCAAAATAAAAAACGAGTTATTTTTTGATATCAATGTCATTATTAATCCATGAAACTTAGTGAATCACCAAAATAAAAAATGAGTTAGTTTTTGCTATGGGATGTCATTATTAATCCATAAAACTTCATGATTTATTTGGAGCTGTTTTGGAAGAAAATTAGATGTAGCCTAGCATTTGACCTGGAATTGGAAGAATTAATAGTGTACTCTATGTTATATAGATATATATTTTGACATAATCAAATAGAAAGATCTTTAGGATAAAAGATTTAGATTAGAAAAACATGATTTATTTGGAGTTGTTTTGAAAGAAGATTAGATGTAGCCTATCATTTGACCTGGATTTGAAAGAATTAATAGTGTACTCTATGTTAGATAGATATATATTTTGACATAATTTAGAATAAAAAATTTAAATTAGAAAGACATAGTAAAATTTCTAAAAAACTTTTAAATTAATCATTTTTTAGTAAATACAATTATAATTAATATATTTATTTTCTGGTTTATTCGATAAGAGTGGATGTGAAAGAATAATCAACTTGAATTTATAAATATAAAATGATTTATAAATATTTTAATAACCACACCTCTCTTTTAAAAAATGAATAGATAGTAACACCTATTTGAAGTAGAATAAAATTGGATAAATGGCTTTTACCAAAAAATAATAGATAGTGAAACCTCTTTGAAGTGGAATAAAATTGGGTAATTCCTACAAATTACAGGCCTTGCTAAGGAATGCCTATAACAGTTAGAGGTCATGGATGAAACATGTTGGCAGCGTGGCAGATAAATCTATTTTAGAAATGTTGGCATAACAGTTAAAGATCATGGATGAAACATGTTGGCAGTGTGGCAGATAAATCTATTTTAGAAATGTTGGCAGTGTGGCAGATAAATATATTTTAGAAATGTCAATCAGAGTTTATGGATGAAACATGTTCGCAGTGTGGCAGATAAATGTATTTTAGAAATGTAAAGGTGTGTGGGAGATTTGGAATTCATGGATGAAACATGTTGGCAGTGTGGTGTGGTAGATAAAGGTATTTTAGAAATGTAACCGTGTGTGGGAGAGATTTGGAATGTTATTTGGTCTTTTAAAAATACATTTTTTTTCATAATACATGGAAGGATGTCTTTGTAGGATATATTAACTCTTTGAGTTCATTTCAGTATACAAGTGTTTGGCAACTTATTTAAGTGATGACTTTGTATATTGTTTAGAAAATATTGTGTGAAATAGTGGAGAGATTTGGTATTGATGGAAAATGAAAATGTTTTATAAAGATATAGATGGTATATCATTTAAGTAGTTTTAATAGTTAAGAACATGAATTTCCTTCTTAAAAATTAAAGTTATAAGAAAAATAAAATAAGTATTCCTGTCATATCCTTCAAAATAAGCCATAAACTTTAATATTCAAATCCTTGAACAATCTAAAATAAAAACGAACGATTGAGCTGCATTGCTAAAAAGAAATGGTAAACGGAAGGTCACTCAACGCTATTGAATTGGAAAGCCAACGGTCATCGTGAGGAGATTTGAATTTTGTACAGCCTCCGTTTAGCGCCCATGAAATTTTATAAATTCTGCTGCCGAGAGACACTCCTCGTCGTCGTCTTCTTCCCCATTTTATCTTCAACATTATTACAGGGAGAGTGAGAATCGACGAAGGAGGAGACGATTGGACAGAGTCACTCTTGTTTCAAGAACCCTCCCTCGGCATGGATAACGTTAGAGACATAAGCAAAGGGTCTCTGGAAACTCCTATTTCTGGAGGGTTTTCTGTGCAGAGCAGAGGATCTCGGGAAATTCCTATTTCTGGAGAGTCTTCTGTGCAGAGCGGAGGATCTCGGGAAACTCCTATTTCTCGAGGGTCTTCTGTGCAGAGCGGAGAATCTCCGGAAATTC
The DNA here is from genome assembly GCA_009831015.1 of Picea engelmannii. NCBI lineage: Eukaryota > Viridiplantae > Streptophyta > Pinopsida > Pinales > Pinaceae > Picea > Picea engelmannii. The sequence goes on from ML778820.1 coordinate 675,280, forward strand.
CTACTAGAGACGAAGTGCAGAATATTTTGGAGAATTTTTCTAAACTGATCAATGATCTCGAGAAACATCAAGAAGCATTCGTGTTACTGGTTAATTCAATGAATCCAATTATGCATAGGATATGCGATTTTGCTCGACTTTCCATTAGGATGTTCCACCATTTCGTTTCTGATCACGACGATTCTAGTAACGATCTGCCTCCACACAATGAAGGCCGTTCAGGGGCTCCCAATGATGAGGCTGCTAACTAAGTCCTTTTAAGCTTCAGCGACTGTTCTGTTTCTGATACCGTTCAAATTTTATGGAAAAATTGAAGTGAAACGCTCACCAAAAATGTTCTTCCAAGCTTTATTAGTAGACAATGTAATTGTTTGCCATCTACACTTTGTTATTAAAGATCACCCTTTCAAAATATTTGGATTAAAATCCAATCTACTTTCATTAGGGTGGCAATAAATCATGTAAAAATGCATGGTTACATCTAGAGCCTCATTCTACAGTAATGTGTGATTCTGTGTCTAAATAATAATAAAACAAAATTAAGTAAATGAAAATTGTATATGTTTTTTTAAAATTTTTCTAATTTTTTATAAAAAAAAAGATTTATATTTTCAGAGATTTGATTTCTCTTCGCATTTTTTAGAATTAAAATTAAAGATGAATCTATACTAATTATATAAAAATTAAATAATCATAATAATAAAATAAATAATTAAAAAATATAACAAGATACTATAACAAGATGTTTTATCAGCAATGTGTCTTTGTTCTTCCAATATATCAATGTTTTATCAGCAATGTGTTTTTGTTCTTCCAATATATCTTTTTTCTAATTGGTTTGTTGGGAAGCCTTATATCTTTCTATATTATTAAAATTAAGCAACAATGAAATCTTTTAACAATGAAATCTTTAGTTGTAGAGTAGCTAGTCTCTGCTTTCAATAATAAGGTTGGTTGTATTACCTGTTTCAAATTACCTTGATTGCATAAGGTGTTTTTAAAAACCAAAAATATCTAGAAAAAAATTAAATATTTTCTACTAAACTTCTCTTCTTTTTAATGTTAGGAAAAATACAATGGAAAAATACATTACTACTTTCATTTTTAATATAAAACAAAATCCTTAGTTTTTACCATAAAAACTTTCATTTTTAATATAAAACAAAATCCTTAGTTTTTACCATAAAAAGTATAACAATTAACAGTAATTAAACGTCAAATTAACAGTAATTAAACGCCAAATTGTCTCAACAATGACCATTATATAAGCAGATTAATTGCAGCTATGTTTACTCTCTGCAAAGATTTCCATACACAACCCAATACTTTCCGAAATATTTTTATTTATCCATGTTTTAATGAGTGATTGTTATTAAATTTATAAAACATTAGTTTAAATATTAATATAATTTAAATTTGAATTTAAAAATAGTTATTTTTAAAATCTAAATTCTAACTCTAAATTCAGCAATTCAAAAGAGAAAAAAAAAAAAGCAAATTGATATGCATTGAAGAGAAAAATAGGTTTAGAGGACAATCTTAATGAAAATAAACAATAAATATGATGTCTACATATGATTTTCGTCATCTTTTAACCGGTCTTTTACTTACACATTGCCAGGCAAGTGTGGGACAGTGGCAATTCCAAAGAATGAAGTGTTAATAACTTACATCAACTCAGAAACTTAGTTCTGACAATGTGTTTTCTTCTTTATTTTATATGCAGTAAAACTTCATGCTACTCTGTACCCTGTTCATGATAACGATTTTTTTTTTTTAAATATTTATTAAATATTGTTTCCCATTTCTATAAATAACATTGTTAAACTAAAAGGATGGTCCTAGAATTTTTTTTCAACAAAATAAAAGGATAGTGGGAGATTTATTTCTTCAACCAAGAAAAATGATATATTTTTCGAAGTGTGATCTTTGTCATGGATTAAATAGATATGACGATTTTAATGTGATAATGTAGTAATTATTTTTAAATGTTAATTGCATTAAGTTGTTTTTTAAAACGTAGATTGATAAATTATTGTTTTTCATTTTTATATATTATTAAGGATATAATTAAATTTATTTTTTATTAATAAAAGAAGAGTAAATTTAGTTAAAATATTTTGATAGAAAATAAAATAAAATTAATAAAAAATTTATAAATTTATTTAACATTCTAAAAGTGATTAGAAGTTTGTACTTAATATATTTTTGACTCCTCTTCATGTTTAAGAGATTAGAAGTTATGATTGGAGTGATAAGTATTTCAATATATCTTTATTATTGAAGATTTTTATATTATCCTCTTAGTTTTCATAAACAAATGAAAATTCTTATATTATCCTCTTAGTCTTCGTAAATAAGTCTCAATCGTCTCACTTTCACATCAATGCAACTCTACAAAGAATACAAATATAATGGCTAACCTAAGGATGACTCTAAGAATAGGCAAGATCATGTTAAAGACACACTGAAAGTTCTAAAACATCCACAATCCATATCCCATGACCACTTTGAACTATGAACTTAACACTCCATTGTTTTATAAGTGTATTCAACATAGTTTAAGGTTTAAGGAGGGGCTCCATCATCCATCTTCAACTTGTTCCTTGCTTCCTGCATCCATACCATTGAAGGATGGAACCTCTCCTTGCATGCATGGCTCCCTCTCCTTCCATGCCATCACCTTCTCCTCCTCCCTCACTTCCCCTTAAACCTTCGACTCTTGCACCATATCCTTTGCCTTCCTCCACCTCTACCTTACCGTTCCTTTGTCCACTCAACCTTATTCTCAGAGACTTATCCTTGCTGCCATGGATGTATGCCGATGCCATTATTGCTCCTGTGTGTTAACCAGGGTGGTTCGAGCTCTAAATCGTCCCTTAACAACACCAACTAGGTTTTGAAAGACACCCATGTAGATGCCCATTATTAATCCCTCTAATTTGCTCAATAAAAATCTCAACTAGAAAACTGTCTAAGGAAATGGAAGAGAAGAGGGGGCCTTGCAAGCTAGAGATAAATAGCCAATTGCAAGCAACTAAAAACTATGAAAGGAAAGGGGGGCCTTGCAAGCTAGAGATAGATAGCCAATTGCAAGCAACTAAAACTATGAAAGGAAAAACAAAACTGCCTTGGAACACCTCAATCCAAATAATTCAGAATTGGAGAGTCAACTATAGCTCTCTTAGACCTAGTCATGCAAATTGCCCACTTTGTAAGTTACCCTATTTTAAAGAAAATTTCGTTGTGACCTCCTTATGAAGAAGAACCAATGATAAAACCTGAAATATGCAGCTCTGGTATTTAATTAATATTTTCTATTATTATTTTATGTTTTTAATAGAATGTACCTTCTCTATTGTTAAACACATAAAAAATCCTCATTCAAAATGAACTAAAACTTTAATTTTATATTTGAAAATGTAAAGCGAATATGACTTTCGAAGGAAAAATAAATTAAAGAAAATTGTAAATGCACGAGGAATCCATAAAAGAAATGCTTGTGTGACTCGTTTAAAAGAAAGAGTTCGGAAATTAAAAGTAAAGGTTTCCAAATTGTCGAGAAACTTCTAATTATAGAGAATGAAGTTTGTTTTGACACGAAAGCCTCTAAATTTGGACGGAAGTGTGTATATTTAAACAAGCCAACCTTTAAGATTTGAACATATTTGTTAGGTTGTTATACCATCAAATATTTGGTTTAAAAAATTAAAAAATATTATAAACACAAATATATACCATCAATTTCTATTCTTTTATTTTTCTTGCCAATCACATGTCAAAACCTCAATAGCCTTGTCCAAAGCATTTAGATTCTCCTTGGCATTAGAAAATCCATACCCCAATATAAAGGAAGAATTATAATTCAATTATAGTTTAATATTGTTTTTTTTTAATATTAACCTTTTGTCTTGGTGCTGACATGACAGGTTTTGTTGTTTTATGGTTTGATTACCATGGAACACAGTGCCATGTGGCTTGATTACCAATGAATACATCACTGAATACACTATTTGAGCATTGAATGCATTGTCAGAAAGAGTGACTTTTTTAAAATGTGGTTTAACATTAAATTATCACGTACAAAAATAGTAAAAAAAAAAAAAAACCTGTTATTACAATTTGTTTATGGCTTGATTACCATTGAATACATCACTGAATACACTATTTGAGAATTGAATTCATTGTTAGAAAGAGAAAGAGAAAGAGTTGGAGTTGTCAATCAACGTAATAAGGACTGCATCATTATTTTAATTTATTGTTATTGTCCTTCTTGATGACCTGACTATTAATTATGTTCATAGTTGGAAAATTTTAAGTGCTATGATAGATTATTTTATACCTATTGTATATATGTTACAAGCGGGATGAATCAATGTATAGGTGGATTCAAAGTCTGAGCCTAACAATTTCATTTATAGAAAATTATGTCATTAAGAATAATTTATTTGTTTACTAGCCATTTCCATATGAGCCAAGAGAAATACAATTATTGGGGCTTCCCCAAGATTGACGAATTTCAATTCTATGATAAGGTAAATCAAATTTAGATTGAATTTCAAATATGTGATACAAATAAATAGAATATAACATTTTTGTTTATGACATCCTTAAAACTATAACCACCTAAATGTTTGAAATCCAATTTTTCGATAGTACATGAAGGCGTCTTCAAGAGCCTATGCATAGGTCGTTATGAAGGGTGATTGGGGGCAAGACTTATCTCACACTTTAGGGAATTGTAGTTAGTTTTTTGAAGACATTGGCTTCGTTTGGATAGAAGGAACATGTGACATCGATTATGGCATATTCTTTTTCAATTGGTATTGATATATGCCACTTGCTCATGGTGACATATTTCTAAGTGCTCTAGAGGGTGTTTTTAGGGGTAGTGTGTTAGAACTAATTCTTATTTTAGAGATTGATTTGTTAGATTTAGTTGGCTTTGGAATATTTTCTCCAACTACCAGATCCTATTTTTGTGTGTGTGGTTGAGAGATTCCCTTATGAGTTTGTTATGCTGTTGAGGGAAAAAATTGTGTATAAATATCTGCTTAATTGAATAATAAAAGAACATATAGAATTGTTTTTTGCATACATGATTACTAAGTTGGTATCAGAGTTGGTTGTTCTAGGATAACTCCCTCATGGGAGGGTCTAGGTATATGAGAGAAATGCGAGAATTAATTTTCTATAGGATTGTTTGTGATTGTCTCTGTAGTTTTTTGTGTGAGAACTCATTTAGTTTAGAGTCTTATGTTGGGCTACCTCTTTGTTGTCATCGTCGTCTATGTTAGTGCTACCTGACAAGATTTGCATAGAGCACTACCTGTGTGGAGGAAAGAATATTTGTTGTAGATAAGAGGAGCACTAGTGAGCTATGTGTAGAGGTTGGCTGGATTGGCAACCCAGACATAACCACAACCATTATGATGTCAGGGATCCACTAGAATTGTCAGATCCATATTGAGAAGCATGCAACTGAGAGAAGGTTGGTCCTATGAGAACTAGTGAAGAGAATGAGAGATCCGTGCAACCATAGACATGGGGAAAGAGTCGAAGAGTCGTCAAAAGAGTCGATTTTACATTTGATTCAGTTGAATCCAGATACTGGAGGAGATTGATGTGATATAATTCCAAGCTGCTATAACCATTTTATCTAAGACCTCGTTATTCCATACAGAGAACACTTTGCTATATTACTGTCAATTTTAAAATGGAGGTGCCTTGCACTCCTATCGATGATATTTACAAAAGGGGTTTGAGCTGTATTTTGTTCTTTTAGCTGGCAAAACCGATGGGAAATAATTAGACTGGTCTAGAGCTAGAATTATTTACCAATACAAGATGACTGCATGCACATAGCCCATATTTCTACGTGAAGGAGAGTATGCATGGAGGAGTGTAACATCCCGCTCTTGCGCGCACTGAGCAAAATTATTCTTTGAGGACACTTGCTTGCAAGTGATCCAGATTATTATTTTATTGGTCGTTTGATTATGATTATGAGGCATTATGGATATGATGATATGTTAATTTGTGTGTTTATATAGACATGTGCTATTGACTAGGTTCTCCTAAGTGTGCAGGACTTTGGATCTCGAGGATGCAAAGGAATCGTTGAAACCCCTTGGACTTTAGATTGAGTTAGGGAGTGTACTATTGGGGTTTGATTGTTGTTGATATGACATATGCACCTCTGATTAGATGTTATGATGATTGATTATTATTGCTAACATGATTTGTTGATGATCTAGGCCGACGATAACTTTCTGACCAGACTCACATGTGGAGTAGAGGTTTCACGCACAACAACCAAAGAATTTGAGGGAGAGGTGTGGACAACAGCCCTACCACAACCTACTAGCACTCCCGTCGTGGCTCGAATTGTAGGTTAACGATTACCTAGTTCGAGAAGACCCATGATGCCATGAGGGTAGACTGCGATAGTCGCTCACAATGATTCTAAGGGGTGCACAATAAGGCAGGGGCATTATTCCTTAGAGGCCCTTAGTCTCCCACAAGATCACCTAACGAAGTATTGAATCCAGGGGTTTTTGATGTCTACCAAGTCAGTCAAGAGGTGAGTGGCACCCTTGGAGAACGTAGTGCATCCTGAAGGGCACGTTGTGCAATGAAAATGAAAAGAGGCGAGTGGTACCCTTGGAGCACGTAGTGCGTCCTGAAGGGAACGTCGCACAATGAAACCAAAAAGAGGTGAGTGACACCCTTGGAGCACCTAGTGCATCCTGAAGGGCACATTGTGTTTTTAACTGATAAGTGAATAAACCTAGACGACCTTAGAACGAATGATGTGTCAAGTAAGATTTAAAAACATTGTTTCCCTAATAAAAATGTCGCCCAACCTAGTGAAATTAAAAATCTAAGTCTAAGTGACACTCGTGGTCAAAAATAATAATCACAATTAAACATGTGACGAGAAGAGAGTAAGAAATTCAATTAATTTATTAAAATCAAATTACTGTGGGGGATTAAAATTTTAAAAGGGAAAAGATTGTTTTTTTTCATATGCTGATTAAATTTTATTAATTAAAAGAAAAAGGGGTAAAATGTGGTTTTTCTACACTTGTTAATTTGAGTTTTAGATGAAAAGGGAAAAGAGGGAAACTTAAAAGAAATAGGAAACTAAGGGAAAAAGGGGAAACATAAAGAAAAAAGGAAACGTAAGGAAAAGATTGAATGACTAACTTAGTAAGGAATCTTGCCTTTAAGAAATTTCTAATTATGAACTCAACTAGGAATTTAGTAAAGACGTAAGTCATTTATAATGTGTAAGGGAATATGGGGACACCAAGGAGCGTTTTTAGGAATACTTTTTGGTGGGTGAGGGAAATAGGAATAATTAAATAAATAATGAATTTAATTTCTGGTGCAACTAGGGGGATGGCTGACATGTGTATGGGGGAGGTTTTATGCTAATTAAAATAATGAAAAAGAAATTAAATGAGAATTTAGGAAAGAAATCACTTAAAACCTCTATAAAACGGATGGAGGAGGAGGAGTATGGATCTGATCTTTATGCATAACGTTATGATGTAGAATTTTTGTCTTGACTGACTTATCTTGTGGGAGTTGGGATACCCAACTCAGGTAATGAGTGGTAACTCGACCTTGCGAGGCGAGCTGGGAGCTAGTTGTTCTCTGGTATAGTGTGCGTGGCCCCTTTGCGGCTCGGGGGGCTCATGGGGAAGAAGAGTACCCCTAGCGTTGGATGGGAGGTACCGGTGAAGTCACATTGGTCGGAAAGCAGGAGCTAGATGGAGCGCGTGTGGGACAATGACTCATAGTTGTTGCCTTGGGCTATGGTACACATGCATTATTTTGAATGGTAGATTAATATTATTCTTGCGCTTTCATTACTGTACTTATATTATGTAAAGAAATGTGTTTTACTCAACGTTTTTAATCAAGAACTTAAATTCATCATATCTTTACGCTCGCTTCATTTGAATTGATTTCCTTGGCAACCCGATCCCTGATTTCTATGACTGTTCTATTTTGTTTTATTGATTATTATGAAGGGATTGTGCTTTATCGTTCATCCTTATCCCTAGATCATCAGTCCATGCCTGAGTAGTTGGCCAGGAGCCGAATCAATGGTCATCACTTCAGTGTTCATAGACCTATAGATTCTAATTCCCTGCTTTTCTGTTCATGGATGGTGAGCGAAGGATAATTTTTCCCAGTTGTCTACCCCTTTCTTATCTCTGTGTTGATTGTTACTGGTTGAATGATTGTCTTGCGCCTTCTTGCAATTGAATACCTCTACGTATTGTTTATCTTTTCTCTCTGCAATCAACTCAATACCCTCTGCGTTTTTATATCACCTCTGCGTTTTTAAAGGGCATTTTATTCTATGTGATCTTCATGACAGTTCCCAACTCTTGAATGGAAAAATCTCAGCTTTGTCCACTTGAATGACATTGTTTCTTTTAAACTATTGTGACTATGATTAAATTCATTTATTTGGCAGTTACCCATTGTATGACAACGTTGTTTTAACTATTTGTGACTGCAATTGAATTTATTTATTGACTGTAAATGATTGTATGACAACGTTCCTTGTACCTATTTGTGACTGTGATTTGAATATTCAGACAACCATTTTATTTATCTTTTATTGACTGTGAAATGGGTATAGCCATTTACATTTTGACTGCGAGTTATATAGCCATTCGAATTCACAACCACCAATTTTTATATAATGACTACAAATTTACATAGCCAATTCGAATGCAAAATTATGTATTGACTACGTTTTTATGGAAATGAATATCTACGTTTTAATGTAATTGAATTGAATGTCTGCGTTTTTATGGAAATGAATGTCTGCATTTTTACACTTGAACCACAATGATCTTTTTACTTGAACACATGTGTGTTTACTATGCAAAGGTAGCATTTTGGTGGTGGTTCTATTGTGTGAGTGGGGGGTGGCATGTTTATTGTGTGCTGGGCAACGATCCACTTTTATTAGCATTTAGTCACCCTGCGATTTCATATCTCTTATGCCAGCATTATCGTATAACTGCTCTGCGATTTCACCTATCTTGTGCCAACAATAACATCCCTTTACTCTGCAAATTGAATGATTGGACCATGATTTTACCTGTAGATTGTGACTGCGATTGAATACCTGTGGACATAGTTTTACATAATATGGATATCATTAACCTTGCATGTTGGCTTTCACAGTGATATCTGGTGTTAATGAGCAATGACATCATAATTTTTAGTAAACAATGATCACATATAATCCATAGATAGCAAATCGTGCATTTTGACAGAGTTACCTTTTATTAAAGAACAACAATATATATGTCAGTGTGTTGTTTTTTTTTATATATGTCTGCATTCATTTAATTTTATAGCTACGAATTTATATACATCCCCAATTATGTACTCATGCTTGCGTTTCCTTCCATGAAATACACAATGAATTTCATAATTCTCCATGCACAGGGAATTTGGATAGCATTTCTTTATTGTTGACAAAATTATGTTTTGACAGAGTTTCTATTGTGAGTTAATATCATTAAGTTGAGAAATAAATAAGCATTAGGTTATGAAAATGATTCTATGGTGTAGTTAATAGCATTAAGATTGTGTAATAATTAGCCTTTGTTAGACAACAATTAATTGCATTACTGCTGTGTATGAAAGCAAATGAAGTAGCGATCTATGATAGCAATTTTCTTGATGATAGCAAACCCTTTAGTGATTTGATGTTAGTGATCACTGTAATCTTATAGAGTTGGCTTTTCCCTTGATTTGTAATTCGACATATATTTGTATTACTCAACAATTATCTTTCACTACAATATGATCATCAATAATTACCATAATAAAAACAAAAATTACTATAATATCAACTCATAGATTATCTAGACAGTGATTTAAAATGTGTTCCTTAGATAGAAATTTTATTTTATGGTTTTAGTTTAAACGATAGCATATCTAGCTTTAAAGGACATTGGTTTTATTGTTTTAAAGGACATTTGTTTTATTGTTTTAAAGGACATGCTTCATAATTGTTTCAATTAAAAGATAACGAATTTCTCCTTAGGGAATTACTTATCTGACATTGGTTTTGGAAAATAGCTACAATGAACTAATCGTTGATAATGACCATTTAATGTGTACAGATCGATGTAGGGCTGCAATAGAATCGTTGCACAAGGATTTTAGTGTTTTGAATGAAGGTTATAGTCGTCTGATTTCCATTGCATCTTGTTGACTTGTCATTTGGGTGCTTAAGTTAGTCGTCATGTGGTTGACAATTAATTCGGTCTCCTAGCGCATTAAATTTTCTTGGGTTATTGGTCTAGTTGTGTTGTAATGCGCCTTGGTTACTGTCATGCCCATCGCCTTGTGATGAAATGATTCTTGATGAAGGGATCATTGTGTGCCCTAATGGATAGAGGCAAATGATAACTTGGCCATAGTCTGTGCTTCCCGTTGTGGGTGTTTGTTCATTGTAGTTGTTGTTGGTGCTTGGATTCTAATGCCTTCATGCATTTGGTTTGCGTGCCATAGAGGTTCTAGTTACTGGTCATTGAGGCCGTTGTTTCGGGATTGTGGATGATGTCCTTAACTTGTAGGCATTTTCGTGTTTGTGTCAGGCAGGTAGTCGTTTCCTTCTTTTTGATTTATGCACGTTTTGCCCTGTGGCTTGATGTGCTAGTGTGTAGAATCATTGTTGTCTATTGCCTAATCTGCACATGTGGAGTTCGTCGTCAGGTGGTGTGGATTAACTTTTGTTGTCGTTGCCTTCCTGCCTAAAAACAAAATAAAAATTGCACTTTTCGCTTCGTTTGGAGTCATAACGATTGGGTTCATTACAAGGAGAATTCATGGAGTTTCCTCACTGAAGCATTGGTTTCTATTGTAGTAGATCTACTATTATGAATCTTGCAAAACATGGTTATTACCCAAGAACAATGACCAATGGTTATGTGTATAGTTTGTGAGTTTGTGTGTTCATGAACTTTAGTGAAATAAATGCTAATGAAAAGGTCATGTTGTAAGGTTGATTTCTGGATACATTCCATATATATACTTGTAATATCCCCAAGGACGAGCCCTAGTTATATTATGAATTGTAATCATGTTTATAGGTTGGTGAGTCAAGTGTATATAAGCTGGTGGGCTTATGTGTTTATTAGGCCGGAGAGCCAAGGTGTTAAAGGCTAGGAGCCTAATTTTGTATATGTAATTAAGCAGATCATTAATAAAATATAAACATTACTGCGTGCAGACCGACCATGAAGAAAGAGTGATGGGGGACTAAGCTTCCACAAGGTTGGGTAAGGGAGGAGGCTAAGTGTGTGGGCCTAGGGGCTAAGCTAGAGGGCTTACCTCTAAAGGGGATAATAATTTATTATTATTTCCTAAAGGCTAAGGTAGACAATTGATCAAGTGTTGTCCTAAGTTCTTTGAAAAGGAACCTGTGCAAAAGGGAATGCATGCAGCTCCAGGACGACAAGTTTCGACCTGGGCACATGCAGTTAAAAGCCGAAGTGTTAGCTGTGTTGGGGGTTCGTGGGTCATTCTTCCATCCTCCGCCTGAGTTCACCAGGATGCCTGCCTGAACCCATTTTGCCTCTGCACTCGACCTCTGTGTTTTTTTCTCTATTCGTGCACCTTGAAACCAGTGGGAAAAACCTGTGGACTAATCCTCAGTCTAACCTGTTCGACCTTTGCATAGTCACACATCCTGAACCAAGTGAGAACCCATGGATTGAGCCACGTCTTTTGTGAAGCCCGAGCATCCCATATATGTCTGTGCCTTGTGTGTGTCAGAACTATTGGCAGTTGTGGCCACGCAGTTCCTGGACTGAGTGTGGCTTGCTTCCTTATATTTTCCTAAGTTGTATTGACCAGTGGTTGTTGTCCTCACCTTATGGGAATTGAGTCAAAAGAGGCTAAAGAAATGGGATGTCAGGACCGTGGTTAAAGAGGCAGGTTGACAGGCCTGTGAGCATCTCTCTCCAGGTGAGAGAGTCTGCTGGGAAGTGGTTTTCTCCCAGATAGAGTCCAACACCAGCTATGGAGCTCTGAGAATTCTTGATCCGACCTGTTGCCGAGACTCAGAGAGGGAGGTGAAGCACCGATGGAATGTGCTTGTGAAGGTGTATACTCCCAGGTGGAACATGCATGTGGGGAGTGAGAGTCCATGAATAGTGGGCGTAAGAAGGCTCCTGGAGAGAACCCTTCCAGTTGCACTGTACAGTTTCCTGTGATCTCAGCCTAGTCTAGGATTCTCTTTCCCTGAGTGGAGCTTAGTCCCAACTTGGGGGTGACCCACTACTGAGTGTGATGAGTAGCATGGTCTATGGATGGGAGGTTCATGGAAGGTTTGCACGTAGTTGGTGGATTTACTCCAGCTAAAAGATAAATATCAGTCTGTGCTTAATTTATATGTTATGCATGTTTGTGCTATTGATTCCATGTGTTCCGTTGCATGTGGATTTACTATTAATATTGTTTGAATCTAAATGGTAACAATAACTTTGTGTTATGTGTTTTATTTCGATTAAAATGCATGTTATATATATATGTGAATATTCTACAGTGGTAGCCTTACCCGGTCTCTTTGGAGGGCTAGGGATGCTATAGTTTGGTATCACAGCTAAGTAAGAGTTGATTAGTGGCATTGCCTAGGCCAGTTGATGGCTGGGGATGTTACAATACTACTCTCCTAGAAAATTGGCGAATACATTGACAAACCATGTATTTCAACAAATGGAAGTAATATAGAATAGACTGTTTTTCTAGATAATTGGTGAATACAATGACATACCATGTATTTCAATAGATGGAAGTATGTCAATAGAATGGCTAGTATTCCAGTCATTACAAATTCAAATTGATAGTCTGAAGCAATTGTATCTTCAATGAATCAAGTGGTAGCTCGAATGAATGGGTGAGAAAGAGGGTAGTGTATGAGAGTTCAAAAGTAGATCAAGATGCTGATGAAGACCAGACCAGATAAAGATCAAAGTCCAAAAACTAGTTTTATGTGATTTCAATATTGTTATTTGTGATGTAAGCATTAAGGGAGGGTGTTAGAATTAATGGTTACTTTAGAGATTGGTTTGTTATATCTAGCTGGTTGTGGAAGATCTCCTCCAACTAACAATCCTATTTATGTGTGTGGTTGAGAGATTCTCTCATGAGTTTGTTATGATGTTGAGGGAAAAATTCATGTATAAATATCTTCTTGATTGCATAATAAAATAACATATATAATTATTTTGTGCATACTGTATTTATAATTCAGTGGTGCCAAATTATCTGGAAAAGTTGCAGGAATCCACTGGCACTATGGCTCAAAATCACATGTTGTAGAGTTGACAACACGAGCCGAAGTGATGGGTATCTCTCCATTGCTCGTGTATTCAAGAAACAAATATTTGTTCTCAACTTTACATGATTTGAGATTAAAGATGATGAGAAACCACAACATGCATTAAGACACTTTTGAATCAAGTTACAGAGGCTACCAAGAAAATAGGTGTGGCCCTTGCTGGGGAGAATGCATTGCTAAGGTTTGATGGAACACTTATTTTTTCATGATTTCTTCTAATTCTTTAATTTTTCCTATTATTACTTTTAATTATTAGTATAATATTTTCTTTTCATTCACTAATTATTTTATTCTATT
>ML778820.1:693615-707827 GCA_009831015.1 Picea engelmannii
TCTGGTATTTAATTAATATTTTCTATTATTATTTTATGTTTTTAATAGAATGTACCTTCTCTATTGTTAAACACATAAAAAATCCTCATTCAAAATGAACTAAAACTTTAATTTTATATTTGAAAATGTAAAGCGAATATGACTTTCGAAGGAAAAATAAATTAAAGAAAATTGTAAATGCACGAGGAATCCATAAAAGAAATGCTTGTGTGACTCGTTTAAAAGAAAGAGTTCGGAAATTAAAAGTAAAGGTTTCCAAATTGTCGAGAAACTTCTAATTATAGAGAATGAAGTTTGTTTTGACACGAAAGCCTCTAAATTTGGACGGAAGTGTGTATATTTAAACAAGCCAACCTTTAAGATTTGAACATATTTGTTAGGTTGTTATACCATCAAATATTTGGTTTAAAAAATTAAAAAATATTATAAACACAAATATATACCATCAATTTCTATTCTTTTATTTTTCTTGCCAATCACATGTCAAAACCTCAATAGCCTTGTCCAAAGCATTTAGATTCTCCTTGGCATTAGAAAATCCATACCCCAATATAAAGGAAGAATTATAATTCAATTATAGTTTAATATTGTTTTTTTTTAATATTAACCTTTTGTCTTGGTGCTGACATGACAGGTTTTGTTGTTTTATGGTTTGATTACCATGGAACACAGTGCCATGTGGCTTGATTACCAATGAATACATCACTGAATACACTATTTGAGCATTGAATGCATTGTCAGAAAGAGTGACTTTTTTAAAATGTGGTTTAACATTAAATTATCACGTACAAAAATAGTAAAAAAAAAAAAAAACCTGTTATTACAATTTGTTTATGGCTTGATTACCATTGAATACATCACTGAATACACTATTTGAGAATTGAATTCATTGTTAGAAAGAGAAAGAGAAAGAGTTGGAGTTGTCAATCAACGTAATAAGGACTGCATCATTATTTTAATTTATTGTTATTGTCCTTCTTGATGACCTGACTATTAATTATGTTCATAGTTGGAAAATTTTAAGTGCTATGATAGATTATTTTATACCTATTGTATATATGTTACAAGCGGGATGAATCAATGTATAGGTGGATTCAAAGTCTGAGCCTAACAATTTCATTTATAGAAAATTATGTCATTAAGAATAATTTATTTGTTTACTAGCCATTTCCATATGAGCCAAGAGAAATACAATTATTGGGGCTTCCCCAAGATTGACGAATTTCAATTCTATGATAAGGTAAATCAAATTTAGATTGAATTTCAAATATGTGATACAAATAAATAGAATATAACATTTTTGTTTATGACATCCTTAAAACTATAACCACCTAAATGTTTGAAATCCAATTTTTCGATAGTACATGAAGGCGTCTTCAAGAGCCTATGCATAGGTCGTTATGAAGGGTGATTGGGGGCAAGACTTATCTCACACTTTAGGGAATTGTAGTTAGTTTTTTGAAGACATTGGCTTCGTTTGGATAGAAGGAACATGTGACATCGATTATGGCATATTCTTTTTCAATTGGTATTGATATATGCCACTTGCTCATGGTGACATATTTCTAAGTGCTCTAGAGGGTGTTTTTAGGGGTAGTGTGTTAGAACTAATTCTTATTTTAGAGATTGATTTGTTAGATTTAGTTGGCTTTGGAATATTTTCTCCAACTACCAGATCCTATTTTTGTGTGTGTGGTTGAGAGATTCCCTTATGAGTTTGTTATGCTGTTGAGGGAAAAAATTGTGTATAAATATCTGCTTAATTGAATAATAAAAGAACATATAGAATTGTTTTTTGCATACATGATTACTAAGTTGGTATCAGAGTTGGTTGTTCTAGGATAACTCCCTCATGGGAGGGTCTAGGTATATGAGAGAAATGCGAGAATTAATTTTCTATAGGATTGTTTGTGATTGTCTCTGTAGTTTTTTGTGTGAGAACTCATTTAGTTTAGAGTCTTATGTTGGGCTACCTCTTTGTTGTCATCGTCGTCTATGTTAGTGCTACCTGACAAGATTTGCATAGAGCACTACCTGTGTGGAGGAAAGAATATTTGTTGTAGATAAGAGGAGCACTAGTGAGCTATGTGTAGAGGTTGGCTGGATTGGCAACCCAGACATAACCACAACCATTATGATGTCAGGGATCCACTAGAATTGTCAGATCCATATTGAGAAGCATGCAACTGAGAGAAGGTTGGTCCTATGAGAACTAGTGAAGAGAATGAGAGATCCGTGCAACCATAGACATGGGGAAAGAGTCGAAGAGTCGTCAAAAGAGTCGATTTTACATTTGATTCAGTTGAATCCAGATACTGGAGGAGATTGATGTGATATAATTCCAAGCTGCTATAACCATTTTATCTAAGACCTCGTTATTCCATACAGAGAACACTTTGCTATATTACTGTCAATTTTAAAATGGAGGTGCCTTGCACTCCTATCGATGATATTTACAAAAGGGGTTTGAGCTGTATTTTGTTCTTTTAGCTGGCAAAACCGATGGGAAATAATTAGACTGGTCTAGAGCTAGAATTATTTACCAATACAAGATGACTGCATGCACATAGCCCATATTTCTACGTGAAGGAGAGTATGCATGGAGGAGTGTAACATCCCGCTCTTGCGCGCACTGAGCAAAATTATTCTTTGAGGACACTTGCTTGCAAGTGATCCAGATTATTATTTTATTGGTCGTTTGATTATGATTATGAGGCATTATGGATATGATGATATGTTAATTTGTGTGTTTATATAGACATGTGCTATTGACTAGGTTCTCCTAAGTGTGCAGGACTTTGGATCTCGAGGATGCAAAGGAATCGTTGAAACCCCTTGGACTTTAGATTGAGTTAGGGAGTGTACTATTGGGGTTTGATTGTTGTTGATATGACATATGCACCTCTGATTAGATGTTATGATGATTGATTATTATTGCTAACATGATTTGTTGATGATCTAGGCCGACGATAACTTTCTGACCAGACTCACATGTGGAGTAGAGGTTTCACGCACAACAACCAAAGAATTTGAGGGAGAGGTGTGGACAACAGCCCTACCACAACCTACTAGCACTCCCGTCGTGGCTCGAATTGTAGGTTAACGATTACCTAGTTCGAGAAGACCCATGATGCCATGAGGGTAGACTGCGATAGTCGCTCACAATGATTCTAAGGGGTGCACAATAAGGCAGGGGCATTATTCCTTAGAGGCCCTTAGTCTCCCACAAGATCACCTAACGAAGTATTGAATCCAGGGGTTTTTGATGTCTACCAAGTCAGTCAAGAGGTGAGTGGCACCCTTGGAGAACGTAGTGCATCCTGAAGGGCACGTTGTGCAATGAAAATGAAAAGAGGCGAGTGGTACCCTTGGAGCACGTAGTGCGTCCTGAAGGGAACGTCGCACAATGAAACCAAAAAGAGGTGAGTGACACCCTTGGAGCACCTAGTGCATCCTGAAGGGCACATTGTGTTTTTAACTGATAAGTGAATAAACCTAGACGACCTTAGAACGAATGATGTGTCAAGTAAGATTTAAAAACATTGTTTCCCTAATAAAAATGTCGCCCAACCTAGTGAAATTAAAAATCTAAGTCTAAGTGACACTCGTGGTCAAAAATAATAATCACAATTAAACATGTGACGAGAAGAGAGTAAGAAATTCAATTAATTTATTAAAATCAAATTACTGTGGGGGATTAAAATTTTAAAAGGGAAAAGATTGTTTTTTTTCATATGCTGATTAAATTTTATTAATTAAAAGAAAAAGGGGTAAAATGTGGTTTTTCTACACTTGTTAATTTGAGTTTTAGATGAAAAGGGAAAAGAGGGAAACTTAAAAGAAATAGGAAACTAAGGGAAAAAGGGGAAACATAAAGAAAAAAGGAAACGTAAGGAAAAGATTGAATGACTAACTTAGTAAGGAATCTTGCCTTTAAGAAATTTCTAATTATGAACTCAACTAGGAATTTAGTAAAGACGTAAGTCATTTATAATGTGTAAGGGAATATGGGGACACCAAGGAGCGTTTTTAGGAATACTTTTTGGTGGGTGAGGGAAATAGGAATAATTAAATAAATAATGAATTTAATTTCTGGTGCAACTAGGGGGATGGCTGACATGTGTATGGGGGAGGTTTTATGCTAATTAAAATAATGAAAAAGAAATTAAATGAGAATTTAGGAAAGAAATCACTTAAAACCTCTATAAAACGGATGGAGGAGGAGGAGTATGGATCTGATCTTTATGCATAACGTTATGATGTAGAATTTTTGTCTTGACTGACTTATCTTGTGGGAGTTGGGATACCCAACTCAGGTAATGAGTGGTAACTCGACCTTGCGAGGCGAGCTGGGAGCTAGTTGTTCTCTGGTATAGTGTGCGTGGCCCCTTTGCGGCTCGGGGGGCTCATGGGGAAGAAGAGTACCCCTAGCGTTGGATGGGAGGTACCGGTGAAGTCACATTGGTCGGAAAGCAGGAGCTAGATGGAGCGCGTGTGGGACAATGACTCATAGTTGTTGCCTTGGGCTATGGTACACATGCATTATTTTGAATGGTAGATTAATATTATTCTTGCGCTTTCATTACTGTACTTATATTATGTAAAGAAATGTGTTTTACTCAACGTTTTTAATCAAGAACTTAAATTCATCATATCTTTACGCTCGCTTCATTTGAATTGATTTCCTTGGCAACCCGATCCCTGATTTCTATGACTGTTCTATTTTGTTTTATTGATTATTATGAAGGGATTGTGCTTTATCGTTCATCCTTATCCCTAGATCATCAGTCCATGCCTGAGTAGTTGGCCAGGAGCCGAATCAATGGTCATCACTTCAGTGTTCATAGACCTATAGATTCTAATTCCCTGCTTTTCTGTTCATGGATGGTGAGCGAAGGATAATTTTTCCCAGTTGTCTACCCCTTTCTTATCTCTGTGTTGATTGTTACTGGTTGAATGATTGTCTTGCGCCTTCTTGCAATTGAATACCTCTACGTATTGTTTATCTTTTCTCTCTGCAATCAACTCAATACCCTCTGCGTTTTTATATCACCTCTGCGTTTTTAAAGGGCATTTTATTCTATGTGATCTTCATGACAGTTCCCAACTCTTGAATGGAAAAATCTCAGCTTTGTCCACTTGAATGACATTGTTTCTTTTAAACTATTGTGACTATGATTAAATTCATTTATTTGGCAGTTACCCATTGTATGACAACGTTGTTTTAACTATTTGTGACTGCAATTGAATTTATTTATTGACTGTAAATGATTGTATGACAACGTTCCTTGTACCTATTTGTGACTGTGATTTGAATATTCAGACAACCATTTTATTTATCTTTTATTGACTGTGAAATGGGTATAGCCATTTACATTTTGACTGCGAGTTATATAGCCATTCGAATTCACAACCACCAATTTTTATATAATGACTACAAATTTACATAGCCAATTCGAATGCAAAATTATGTATTGACTACGTTTTTATGGAAATGAATATCTACGTTTTAATGTAATTGAATTGAATGTCTGCGTTTTTATGGAAATGAATGTCTGCATTTTTACACTTGAACCACAATGATCTTTTTACTTGAACACATGTGTGTTTACTATGCAAAGGTAGCATTTTGGTGGTGGTTCTATTGTGTGAGTGGGGGGTGGCATGTTTATTGTGTGCTGGGCAACGATCCACTTTTATTAGCATTTAGTCACCCTGCGATTTCATATCTCTTATGCCAGCATTATCGTATAACTGCTCTGCGATTTCACCTATCTTGTGCCAACAATAACATCCCTTTACTCTGCAAATTGAATGATTGGACCATGATTTTACCTGTAGATTGTGACTGCGATTGAATACCTGTGGACATAGTTTTACATAATATGGATATCATTAACCTTGCATGTTGGCTTTCACAGTGATATCTGGTGTTAATGAGCAATGACATCATAATTTTTAGTAAACAATGATCACATATAATCCATAGATAGCAAATCGTGCATTTTGACAGAGTTACCTTTTATTAAAGAACAACAATATATATGTCAGTGTGTTGTTTTTTTTTATATATGTCTGCATTCATTTAATTTTATAGCTACGAATTTATATACATCCCCAATTATGTACTCATGCTTGCGTTTCCTTCCATGAAATACACAATGAATTTCATAATTCTCCATGCACAGGGAATTTGGATAGCATTTCTTTATTGTTGACAAAATTATGTTTTGACAGAGTTTCTATTGTGAGTTAATATCATTAAGTTGAGAAATAAATAAGCATTAGGTTATGAAAATGATTCTATGGTGTAGTTAATAGCATTAAGATTGTGTAATAATTAGCCTTTGTTAGACAACAATTAATTGCATTACTGCTGTGTATGAAAGCAAATGAAGTAGCGATCTATGATAGCAATTTTCTTGATGATAGCAAACCCTTTAGTGATTTGATGTTAGTGATCACTGTAATCTTATAGAGTTGGCTTTTCCCTTGATTTGTAATTCGACATATATTTGTATTACTCAACAATTATCTTTCACTACAATATGATCATCAATAATTACCATAATAAAAACAAAAATTACTATAATATCAACTCATAGATTATCTAGACAGTGATTTAAAATGTGTTCCTTAGATAGAAATTTTATTTTATGGTTTTAGTTTAAACGATAGCATATCTAGCTTTAAAGGACATTGGTTTTATTGTTTTAAAGGACATTTGTTTTATTGTTTTAAAGGACATGCTTCATAATTGTTTCAATTAAAAGATAACGAATTTCTCCTTAGGGAATTACTTATCTGACATTGGTTTTGGAAAATAGCTACAATGAACTAATCGTTGATAATGACCATTTAATGTGTACAGATCGATGTAGGGCTGCAATAGAATCGTTGCACAAGGATTTTAGTGTTTTGAATGAAGGTTATAGTCGTCTGATTTCCATTGCATCTTGTTGACTTGTCATTTGGGTGCTTAAGTTAGTCGTCATGTGGTTGACAATTAATTCGGTCTCCTAGCGCATTAAATTTTCTTGGGTTATTGGTCTAGTTGTGTTGTAATGCGCCTTGGTTACTGTCATGCCCATCGCCTTGTGATGAAATGATTCTTGATGAAGGGATCATTGTGTGCCCTAATGGATAGAGGCAAATGATAACTTGGCCATAGTCTGTGCTTCCCGTTGTGGGTGTTTGTTCATTGTAGTTGTTGTTGGTGCTTGGATTCTAATGCCTTCATGCATTTGGTTTGCGTGCCATAGAGGTTCTAGTTACTGGTCATTGAGGCCGTTGTTTCGGGATTGTGGATGATGTCCTTAACTTGTAGGCATTTTCGTGTTTGTGTCAGGCAGGTAGTCGTTTCCTTCTTTTTGATTTATGCACGTTTTGCCCTGTGGCTTGATGTGCTAGTGTGTAGAATCATTGTTGTCTATTGCCTAATCTGCACATGTGGAGTTCGTCGTCAGGTGGTGTGGATTAACTTTTGTTGTCGTTGCCTTCCTGCCTAAAAACAAAATAAAAATTGCACTTTTCGCTTCGTTTGGAGTCATAACGATTGGGTTCATTACAAGGAGAATTCATGGAGTTTCCTCACTGAAGCATTGGTTTCTATTGTAGTAGATCTACTATTATGAATCTTGCAAAACATGGTTATTACCCAAGAACAATGACCAATGGTTATGTGTATAGTTTGTGAGTTTGTGTGTTCATGAACTTTAGTGAAATAAATGCTAATGAAAAGGTCATGTTGTAAGGTTGATTTCTGGATACATTCCATATATATACTTGTAATATCCCCAAGGACGAGCCCTAGTTATATTATGAATTGTAATCATGTTTATAGGTTGGTGAGTCAAGTGTATATAAGCTGGTGGGCTTATGTGTTTATTAGGCCGGAGAGCCAAGGTGTTAAAGGCTAGGAGCCTAATTTTGTATATGTAATTAAGCAGATCATTAATAAAATATAAACATTACTGCGTGCAGACCGACCATGAAGAAAGAGTGATGGGGGACTAAGCTTCCACAAGGTTGGGTAAGGGAGGAGGCTAAGTGTGTGGGCCTAGGGGCTAAGCTAGAGGGCTTACCTCTAAAGGGGATAATAATTTATTATTATTTCCTAAAGGCTAAGGTAGACAATTGATCAAGTGTTGTCCTAAGTTCTTTGAAAAGGAACCTGTGCAAAAGGGAATGCATGCAGCTCCAGGACGACAAGTTTCGACCTGGGCACATGCAGTTAAAAGCCGAAGTGTTAGCTGTGTTGGGGGTTCGTGGGTCATTCTTCCATCCTCCGCCTGAGTTCACCAGGATGCCTGCCTGAACCCATTTTGCCTCTGCACTCGACCTCTGTGTTTTTTTCTCTATTCGTGCACCTTGAAACCAGTGGGAAAAACCTGTGGACTAATCCTCAGTCTAACCTGTTCGACCTTTGCATAGTCACACATCCTGAACCAAGTGAGAACCCATGGATTGAGCCACGTCTTTTGTGAAGCCCGAGCATCCCATATATGTCTGTGCCTTGTGTGTGTCAGAACTATTGGCAGTTGTGGCCACGCAGTTCCTGGACTGAGTGTGGCTTGCTTCCTTATATTTTCCTAAGTTGTATTGACCAGTGGTTGTTGTCCTCACCTTATGGGAATTGAGTCAAAAGAGGCTAAAGAAATGGGATGTCAGGACCGTGGTTAAAGAGGCAGGTTGACAGGCCTGTGAGCATCTCTCTCCAGGTGAGAGAGTCTGCTGGGAAGTGGTTTTCTCCCAGATAGAGTCCAACACCAGCTATGGAGCTCTGAGAATTCTTGATCCGACCTGTTGCCGAGACTCAGAGAGGGAGGTGAAGCACCGATGGAATGTGCTTGTGAAGGTGTATACTCCCAGGTGGAACATGCATGTGGGGAGTGAGAGTCCATGAATAGTGGGCGTAAGAAGGCTCCTGGAGAGAACCCTTCCAGTTGCACTGTACAGTTTCCTGTGATCTCAGCCTAGTCTAGGATTCTCTTTCCCTGAGTGGAGCTTAGTCCCAACTTGGGGGTGACCCACTACTGAGTGTGATGAGTAGCATGGTCTATGGATGGGAGGTTCATGGAAGGTTTGCACGTAGTTGGTGGATTTACTCCAGCTAAAAGATAAATATCAGTCTGTGCTTAATTTATATGTTATGCATGTTTGTGCTATTGATTCCATGTGTTCCGTTGCATGTGGATTTACTATTAATATTGTTTGAATCTAAATGGTAACAATAACTTTGTGTTATGTGTTTTATTTCGATTAAAATGCATGTTATATATATATGTGAATATTCTACAGTGGTAGCCTTACCCGGTCTCTTTGGAGGGCTAGGGATGCTATAGTTTGGTATCACAGCTAAGTAAGAGTTGATTAGTGGCATTGCCTAGGCCAGTTGATGGCTGGGGATGTTACAATACTACTCTCCTAGAAAATTGGCGAATACATTGACAAACCATGTATTTCAACAAATGGAAGTAATATAGAATAGACTGTTTTTCTAGATAATTGGTGAATACAATGACATACCATGTATTTCAATAGATGGAAGTATGTCAATAGAATGGCTAGTATTCCAGTCATTACAAATTCAAATTGATAGTCTGAAGCAATTGTATCTTCAATGAATCAAGTGGTAGCTCGAATGAATGGGTGAGAAAGAGGGTAGTGTATGAGAGTTCAAAAGTAGATCAAGATGCTGATGAAGACCAGACCAGATAAAGATCAAAGTCCAAAAACTAGTTTTATGTGATTTCAATATTGTTATTTGTGATGTAAGCATTAAGGGAGGGTGTTAGAATTAATGGTTACTTTAGAGATTGGTTTGTTATATCTAGCTGGTTGTGGAAGATCTCCTCCAACTAACAATCCTATTTATGTGTGTGGTTGAGAGATTCTCTCATGAGTTTGTTATGATGTTGAGGGAAAAATTCATGTATAAATATCTTCTTGATTGCATAATAAAATAACATATATAATTATTTTGTGCATACTGTATTTATAATTCAGTGGTGCCAAATTATCTGGAAAAGTTGCAGGAATCCACTGGCACTATGGCTCAAAATCACATGTTGTAGAGTTGACAACACGAGCCGAAGTGATGGGTATCTCTCCATTGCTCGTGTATTCAAGAAACAAATATTTGTTCTCAACTTTACATGATTTGAGATTAAAGATGATGAGAAACCACAACATGCATTAAGACACTTTTGAATCAAGTTACAGAGGCTACCAAGAAAATAGGTGTGGCCCTTGCTGGGGAGAATGCATTGCTAAGGTTTGATGGAACACTTATTTTTTCATGATTTCTTCTAATTCTTTAATTTTTCCTATTATTACTTTTAATTATTAGTATAATATTTTCTTTTCATTCACTAATTATTTTATTCTATTTTTTCACTAATTCATGTAAATTTGTTTTCATTTATTATTACTGCTCATTTTTTAGTATCATTGACACAAGTCTTTTGGATTATTCACAATTTTAGTTCTTTAGTGGTTGATTATTCAAGCCATCTATCCCACCCTTTTCATACCATCGGTGACCTAATATGAAGTATCAACATTTTTCAATATTATTTATCCATCTATCTGACCCTATTCATACATCAATGACCTAATATGAAATATCAACATTTTATGTACCCTATATAGTTTTCAAGATTATGCGCTACTAACTAAATGAGAGGCCTTTTGGACAAAAGGCAAGGGTCAAAACCCAAGATGACATCAACAGTCAATTAGAGTAGAATTGGTTTGAGAAACATCTGTAGAATTGGTTTGAGAAACATCTCCGATGAAAAAAATTGCAGTCTAGATGAGGTATATACAAATAAAGGTAGAAACATTTTGTACCACTTGGTGTGCAGATCGTCGACATCTATCTATTTGATAGGAAAGAGGAATCTTCTCTAAGACATACCTACATAATTGGGAATTATGAGAACCATTTAAAATCCATACATGCCCATGCCATGGCCAATGCAAAATTTTGACCAAATTGTCCAAAATTATATTATTAAACTGAAATTGCATAGATTCATTAGTAACTATACTTCTACTCACTTTTTATTTTCAAGCTTATGATGTACAAGAATTGTAGTCCTAAAAGATCCTTTTCCAATCTGCTCCATATCCTCATATTGATCCATTTTGGAATGCATAAGGAGTGAATTTTGGAGTTCTACACAACGTTAGTGGAATATATTCTAGATAAGTATTTTCCTTCAAATCTTCATTTCTCTCACCACTAATTATGTAGCTATTTTCCAAACAATGCCATCATGTTTAAAAGGAAAAACATGCTTCACTGCATTACAAAAGGCTACATCGATGGACTTCCTGTCCATACTTCTTTTATGGTAGCAAGAGAGTACTAATAGCAGTGTCTTGACCATTTTCACGACAGATTGGGAAATTAGAGACATTCATTCTATAAATAACATTAAATATTTCTCAACCATGTAAGAATAAACATGCAAAATCTAAATAGGGAATGGGAAAAAAAACCCTACAACATTCACCAAAAATTTCAAGCTCTACATACACAGTTGGGCATTTATTCCTACTCAGTCAGTTAATAGTGATAGAGGGATTGATATCGCATATATTAGTGACCTAATTTTATCCATAATATATTTCCATGTCCATATAAGGCACATACATACCAACAATATCTCCTATCACTCTTCCTACTACTTGGGGATTTGTTGAATGAGCCATTGCATCAGATTAATTCTAATTCTTCATTCCTTCCTTGCAACAAAAAAATACAAAAACTCCAGAGACAAAAACCTCCAAGTTCTAACCCTCCTTCGTTATAAACAAGGTAAAATCTCATAACTCAATCATTGAATCCTGCAAAACCCATTCCAACAACCACAAATAATGTAGGGGTGTTCAAGTTGTACATATCAGCATCATGTGTGCCACTTTGATCAAATCATATAATTCATTTTTCTTCTACATAAAGAGCACATGATGTAAATAAAATATTTCAAATAACAAAGAAAGATAATGAAACACTTTTTACACTTGTGAAATTGTCAATAGTTACTAACACCTAAATTTATTCAATTTTACTTCAAAAGGAATGGAGTAGCCAATGTCACTTCTATTTTGTTTTTCGGCTATGCACAAAGTGCACACAAGTAATACATTATTACAAGTTTTAAGTGTTTCATAATTACTTAAAATTTTTTCTTTGGATTATGTACAATTATTATATTAAAACATTTATAAGAGACATGTATAAATAACTTTGCTACTAATTTCACTTGTTTAAATATGTGATGTGAAAATAACATTAATCAATGTCATGGAATGAGATTCTTCCTTGTAACTTTTAAGGTAAATTTGTTATTTCATTTTTATGATTCAAGTGATGTTTCAATATATGAGCCACCTCAAAAGAATATTTAGATGGATATTATGGCATAGTCTAAAAGTTCTACAGTCCAACAACATGATTGTTGACCAAATCACAATTTTACAGTGCTCAAATGGTGTTTTTGAATGCATAAATAGATTCACCACCCTAAAAAACCCCAGGGCATTGGAATATGTATGCTAAACCACTTAAATATGTCATTCCAACCATTTTTCTAAATTTTTGGCCTGTTTTGAGTGAATCTATCCAAAAATATGCCCCCAAAAGAATAAAAACGTAAAACAGTTCGACTACTTCACTATTATCTATCATAATTACAAGACATTCCTATAGAATTAGGGATGCCATTTCTATTACAGGACATCTTGTAGGGAATATTTGCAGATAGAACCCCTGCCACCTTTGTTACTGTGACAAATTAACTATGAGAATATTCTCCTTTTATGTAGAATTTGAGATCGCTAAGGTAAGAATCGAGCAAGGGCTTGATCAATTTGGTGTGATCACATTATATAATCAGAGATTGTTAAGAAAAACATTATTTCATTTAATTTATGGGGAACTGCATCCTTGTGGAGGGAATCCTTTCGTTCCATTCCATCAAGCTTATATTTGGATTAAATTAAGTTAAAGGTCATCAATCCAAGGGCTTTCCATAGATATTTGGATTAAATTAAGTTAAAGGCTATACAATTTCCTCCCAATTATTGCAGGCACTAACAACCAATCAACGTAGATAACCATATACCAGACTGCAAGTGTATCTATATAAGGTCATAGCACCACAATATATATCTCACTGAGTTTAAGGTCCCTTCTTTTATATAATAATAATCTAATTTAAGGTCACGACCAAGCCATACACCAAATTGGTGTCTGAGACTCCTTTTTTTATGGGACAAGGGACCCCCTCTGCGCAATGATTTGACTTCTAAAGTCTATGGAGGTATGCATACAAAGGTATAAGAACAAGAAATGACTTGAATGACCCTGGTAACTAGACATTATAGTTATTGGTAAATATTGTTAAGTTTTGACAACAAATTAAAAGAAATTGCAAATATAAAAATTTACCTATGTAAATATTTAGTGGTGTTGGTTTACGAAACCGGTGGAATTTTATATAATGGGTGGTAGTTATCGCAATTATGTAAATGGTTCCAAGATATATTTTAAATCTATGAAGCCTGAGAGATGTATTGGGGGGATGGTGGGTAAGCCTAATTGTAATCCTATCTTGAGTAATACCGATACCTTGGCCCATGGATGTTTCCTTGATACATTTTCAAGGTTTTACCATGTAAATATCATGTGTTATCTAATTGTTTGTTTTGTCTCTATTGTCATATTTATTGAATTAATTATTGTTTTGGGATCTAAATCCCAACAAGTGGTATCCGAGCGAAGGTGAAGAAAATTTGAACCTGTGGAGGAAAGGTTGAGTCTGTTTGTGACACATAGCACTGTTCAAAGAAGGAGGAGAAGTGAGGAGGAGCTAAATAGTAGAAACCCTAGCCACCAAATCCTTAGCCACAAAGTGTGAAGAAAATCAGAACTAACATGAAAATCGATTTTTTTCTTATTCATTTTTTGGTGGAGAAGCCTGCCTACATGTAGAAGGAAAACAAACCTGCAAGTAGAGGAGGAGAAACTACCGAGGGTGGGTTTTATTTGTTTGTGTGTAAGAGAAGGATGTTAAGAACCAAACATCAATATAGCATAGAAAAACCTCAGGAAAAGTACTCAACGCCTTGAAAAAGAGATAATTTCAGATAATAAGCCTCTTCGAGGGGGCAACCTCCTTTTACCCCACTTAAATGTTCA
>ML778820.1:711988-723968 GCA_009831015.1 Picea engelmannii
AACATCAATATAGCATATAAAAACCTCAGGAAAAGTACTCAATGCCTTGAAAAAGAGATAATTTCATATAATAAGCCTCTTCGAGGGGGAAACCTCCTTTTACCCCACTTAAATGTTGAAGTACAAGATGATTCAAAATGAAAATGTCTCCTTGGTATATATAGGAGACTAGGAGGAATAATTACAAATAATGGCCTAAAGCCGACATAATTAAAATAACATTACTAATCTGAATTACAACTAATGGCCTAAAGCTGACATAAATAAAATAACATTACTAATCTAATATGTCCCAATTAAGGGGTAATGAGCCAATATTAGGGCTTAACAAAGGAAGATTCGACTAGTGAGGGGAGAATATTGTGCAGAGAGCCCGAAAAGAAGAAAATCCAGTTACTGAAAATCTGTGCATAGACATGGAAACCGTGAAGGTACACCATTTTTATTTATTTATTTATTTTTATTTTAGAGTAAAAAGGTCCGCCCAATTTTTGGTTTATGGGGTAGAATATGTTTTGAAAGGAATATATATATATATATATATATATATAAAGAAAAGGTGTTCAAGAATATATTTTTTGAAAGGAAAAAATATATTTTGTGGAGTCATAATATACATATTTTTTAAACCTTATTTAAGTGGGTGGAGTGTTTAAATTTTTTTATGCAAATTTCAATATTCACCGAGTTTGGAGCGGAAATATATATTTAAAAAAAATCAAATTATTTTTTGCAGGAAAAAAAATAAAATTGATATTTGGAGTGAAAAAACAAATTGTTTTCTTTTTGGAGTAAAAAAAAAATCAAATTGATATTTGGAGTGAAAAATTAAATTTATTTTTGGAGTAAAAAAAATGAATTAAATTGGTGTTTGGAGAAAAAATAAATCAAAGTGACATTTGGAGGGAGCTATGTATAGAGAATTAATGACAGATGACAAATGCTAAATTCAAGGTTGAAAACCTTTTCATGGTAAACATAACTTCGAATTGTGGAAACTTAAAATGCGATATTTGTTAGAAACAATAAGATATTTGTTAGCAACAATAAGAATGGTGATGGTGGAGTCACCGTGAAAGAAAAAAAATCATTTACCTTGGAGTTGTAAAATTAATGATCGTATATAAATGGGCATACGACTGTAAGACTTGGATAGTCATGCATACCCCTGGTTTATTGGGTCAACGATGAAAAGTATAGACACAGATTTAGGTATATTGAATATGTGGGGGGCATGTATGTTGGGTTAATATTGACTCGGTGAAAGAGTCAATGAGTTAAATCTACTTTTTACGTCAAAGCACATGGTTTTTCGGGTTTATGTTTTTTGGGTAGCTCGTGGTATTGTGTCCATGGATTGCATGCAATGAAGCCTATAAAAGGCTTGGTGAACTCCATTGTAAATGGGCCTATAGGTAAGCGGTGAAGGCTTACTTGGCCATCTTGACCAAATTGGGTTAAGGGAATGTTCATGTCAAGGTGGAGCATTGAGACTCAAATGTAAGGTACCTAGAGGTGAGAAATGAAGGTTCACTTGGGCTTGGATGGATTTGTTCAAGGTTTTGAATTTGAGGTGGAGAATAAGGTGTCTAGGTTAGAAAGGTGGGTGTGTAGAAAGGATGATGAGATTTGTAGTGAAATGAACATTGGCAGGTCAATCGAGTGTTTGAGAATATATAATGGAGGCAGGTTCATATTTGTGGAATTTCAAGGAAGTTGGGATCGAAGCGACATGCTTAGTAATGCCAAGTTACAATAAGAGTTGTGGGAAAAAGTGATTGTGTTATCTAGTAAATCAATCACCATCGATTTCAAAAGACTGGAATATTCTAGAATAGGTATGAACATATCATCTGGTGATTACTCAAATGTGAAATTATTTGGTTGTGATGCTTATGTTTTTTATCAAGATTCTAAGTAGGACCCAAATCAAATAGGTAGATATTTGCTGGTTATGATTATGGTGTTAAGGGATGCAAATTTTGGAATCCTACTATCCAAAAAATTATCCTGGACAAATATGCAACGTTTTATGAATATCCTTTTGTAAAATCAAACATAGTAAAATATGAAAGGTACAAAGCATGACTGGTAGTAGAAGGGTATTTGAAAGGTATTGATTTCCATGAAATTTTCTCACCAGTTGTTAAGCTTGTTTATATTCATGTTGTGTTAGCACTAGTTGTGTTGCTTAATATTGAGTTAGTGCAGCTATATGTTAAAACAATTTTACATGGATTTTTGGATAAGGATATGTATATGGAACAACCAGAAAGGTTAGTTCAGGATCACAATGGAATATTTGTTTGCAAACTCAGGGAAGTCATTGTATGGCTTGAAGCATTCCAGGAAAATGGTACAAGAACTTGATTCCTCCATGGTAAGCCAAATTTCATGAGAAGTGAGTATAACTATTGTGTTTATGGTATATTCATTATCTTGGTATCATATGTTATGCTTGTTGCAAGAACAAGCATGTTTGAGATTAGCAAGTTGGCTCAGTTAGTTAGGACATTTGAAATGAAGGATCTAGGAGTAGCGAAAAAAATCTTGGGCATGGAAATACAAAAAGACATGAAAGATGGTAATATTTGGTTATCACAAAAGAAGTATGTGGTGAATATACTCAAGAAATTCACTATGAATAATGTGAAACTGATAAATATCCCTTTGGATTTCCATTGTAAACTTTCTTCAGGTTTATGCCATAGTAATGAAGAAGAAAATGGTTATATGTCTCATGTATCGTATGTTAGTAGGAAGTTTTATGTATGTGATGAAATATTAAGTATTTCACATGCCATTAGTGGTGTTAGTAGACACCTGGAAAAACTAGGTGAAGAGCATGGAAATGGTTGCTAATGATTGCGATGGGAATGTTCAAGTATTTAACGTACAGTTGGTGTTATCAGTGGACACATGGAAAAACCAGGTGAAAAGCATGGAAATAGGTGCTTCAATATCTTAGAAGAACATAAGAACAAGTATCACCTACAATGGTTGCATTGATTTAGTTTTTGGTTATGATTCCAAATATTTGTACAAGAGGAGACCTACCTCAGGTTATGTCTAGCAAGAATACAAGGATCTATTGGTTAAGTTTGGTAAAGTACAGGATAAGGTGTTCTGTGGTGGTTGAAGCATTGTTCATTTGACTAATGGTCCAACATATAAAAATGAGACAATGCATCATTTTGTAAGACAGGTTACCAATGGAGGTGGAATGGCCCATACTGGAGAAAATCGTGAAGACTTGTTCATGTAACTAGTACTATTAGAGAAATTGCAAAGTTGCGATGATGTTTGGATTCTCTTGGATTGAAAAAATGGTGATGAATGGGATTGGGAAATGTATCAGGTAAATTGTTGTCAAGGTTGATATTGTTAAGTTGCGACAACAAAATAAAGAAATTGGAAATAATAAAATTTACCTATGTAAATATTTAGTGGTGTTGGTTTACAAAATTGATGGAATTTTATATAATGGGTGGTAATTCTCGTAACTATGTAAATGGTTCCAAGATAGATATAAATCTATGAATCCTAAGAGATGCATTAGGGGGCTGGTGGGTAAGCCTAACTATAATCCTATCTTGAATTGTACCAATACCTTGCCCTGTGGATGTTTCCTTGGCACATTGTTAGGGTTTTACCACATAAATATCGTGTGTTATGGGTAACATCTTGAAGGTGGGTAAAACTTTAGTGAGAATGGGGGTGGAAAAATTGTTAGGTTAACTTTTCGGCCGAAAATGTTTTCGACCGAAACATTGCACACCAAATCGAATGGTGCACGAATGACACCCTTGGATTTCATGTAACAAAAACATTAATTTTGTCACCACCTTTTTGGCCGAAAACATTAATTTTGGGTCAAAAGTTTGAAAGTACATTTATTTCTTATGACTTCTGTTAGAAAACATCTTTTTGTCAAAATATTAGTTCAGTCGAAAACCTGCAAATGGGACAATTTGAAGAACACTCCCAATTCTCTCAAACTTACTTCAACTTTGGAGGTGCCAGACACCTGCAAATACAAATAATTTAGTTTCAGAACTGATACCAACATTTTTAGAATTGAATCTACTTTCATTTGATATAATTGATATTAATTTTCATTGTTTTTAGCTAATTTTAAATAAATTTAAAAAAAAATCACTGCATAATGTTTTTAGGTGACATTATAATTCAGTCAAATGAAAAATCCTTATCTGTAAAAATACACAGTGGAAAATTATGGAAATTTTATATTAATAAGATTTACACTGTCCTCTTAAAAAGATTATTTTTATATTTTACTTTTAAGTAAAAAATTTAAAAATAACATGATGGGTAAAAAAACATGTTTAAAATATGCAACCTTTTCAGATTGGTCAACTTAAAAATGTTGTAGAAATTATAATATTCATCCGTTATATTTAAAACTACAGTTATCATAAAATATAGTCTCTGTAGATTGTTTCAACACATTTATTTTGTCAAAAACAAAATTTTAATAATGGATACATTGTTGGGGAAAAACATAACTCATTATCATTCCCTTCATTTTTAAGGAACATACTGTCAAACAATTGCTAAGTTGACATATCGTATCTCAATAAATATTTTTTGAAAAATTGTCAATAGAAAGCTAACAAAATTATTAACAAGTTTTGTTTTTACTGTAAAGTGAAATTCTAAATGAAAAAAAATACTTTTATTTATCGGAAGTTGAAGAATTTGTGAATATATATATATATATATATATATATATATTTCTCAAAAAACAAGAAAAATCTAATTGTTTGTTTTGTCTCTATTGTCATATTTCTTGCATTTAATTATTGTTTCATAATCTAAATCCAAACAAATATTGGAGGGAGGCTCTCTCTCACAGTAGCCATTCGTTTCCCATCTCTGGCTTCGTATTGATTATGTCGTTTAGGAGAGAAAAATTGATCGAGGTGAGGTTTTGTAGCTTCTTTCTTTGAAAAAACATCCTCTCTTGTAAATACCAGCAGGAATGCTTCATAATTACACCGATTCGACAATGATTTTTTTTATCAATGATGTCAGAGAATTTATTTTACTACAAACCATAGTAATCTCATCAAAATATATTATTACAATGTGAATGGAGATGAAATCATACAACAAACGTAGTTGGGAAAGTAATGCCGTATTCTAAACGTTCTACGTTTTGGCTATTTTGGGGATATCATCCCTTTAATTTTTTCCAAATGTTGGGTATTTATATTTGAGTGGTTGAATCTATATAATCTGAGTGATTCAAGGGTTTTTCAGGAAGATGAATCCATTTATGCATTCACAAATTCAATTTAAACAATAGAGCAATACTATTTCACCTAGATTTATATCACTAGATTTTAGTATAAAATGCCAAAACTTAGAAAGTTTAGACAACGTCGAAATTAATTCGGTTGCACAATAAAATGGTAAATATTTTCAACATAATAGGTAATGTCAATTTGAAGGGTAGGGTTCTATTTCATTTTGAAGAATAAATCATATCATCATTTTCTTTTTAAAAAATAACAATATATTAAAATGTCATAGGAAATGTATAGAGCTTGAGTGGGCCTAATGGTTAAGAAAATGTGAAATCGCGACATGGAAGGGGTCCCTTGTCCCACAAACAAGGGTGTATCATACACCAATTTGGTGTCTTGCTTGGCCCGTGACCTTAAAATTATATTTTTATTTTACTCTATAGCCTATGGTAACCATGGTCCATCTTAGTCTAGTCTTGAGTTCATTTTAATTAACTCATATTATGTTAAGATATGGACATTAAAAGATAAATACAAATACACTTTGAATAACCCTAATCTTTAATGATAAAATGAGTCAATTATATCCATCCATAATTGAAAATATGAATAAATCAATTGAAAAGCATTTGTAACCTATGGAGCTGAGAAATTTGTGAACATAGATGAAAGAAACAACTACATCAAC
The DNA here is from genome assembly GCA_009831015.1 of Picea engelmannii. Taxonomy (NCBI): domain Eukaryota; kingdom Viridiplantae; phylum Streptophyta; class Pinopsida; order Pinales; family Pinaceae; genus Picea; species Picea engelmannii. The sequence continues at coordinate 717,947 of ML778820.1, forward strand.
TCTATATATTTTATGTCCTTGAGTAAACTCTTAATCATAATAAAATGAAATTCCGAAAGTTAGAAACAACTATTATATGTACACGTAAAGAACAACACACTTTTTTCTATCATTCAAATCTTAATTCTTGTACATTGCAGAAAATATTCTAAGTGTACATGTTATTGCAAATTGCAATGCAACTATAAACAATATGAAAACTAATAATATTTTGAAATAATGTAAAACAATATTTTAAAATTACTCTCTTCAAACTACTATTTGAGCATTCTTAAATGTGTGAAAAGTATATTATAATTGTGATATAAGTCTTGTTGAACATATGGTAACTTATTGGAGCCACGTTGAAAATAGTTTACTCTACTATATGGTGTTAACAATGTTAGATAGAACTATAAAAACAATAGACATTACAACATCGATTAAAATATTGTGTCATATCCAATTTACTCAACCTACTAGAGCAACCTAGTGGAAGAGGTTGTTGCAACTTCATTCTTATCTAAGTTTTATCAACTGTGTTCTAACATACCTCATGAAACTCTTGAGGAACTGATAGAGATAAAAACATTAAAGTGTCTAAGTTTTCTAAACAAAGTCTATTTCTATCATCATTTTTATGTGATTCAACTTAGAGAATCCTATTTCACAACTAGTAGTGCTCATTGGAACAATAATAACAATTTATCACTATTTCATCAAATTTGGAAAATAATCACACCACTCTAGTTCACCTCTACACTATTCCCATGATCCAAATGTGTTTTTCTTTGGATATCCCTGATGTAGAGTGACAACAAAATTTCTATTTCACCTTTACATTTTTCAATATCAAATGTTTGTGAGTCTCCAATATCATTCTTTTCACATAGGCATAACAACCGCCATTTTGTTTCAAAGTCTCTTTCATTATCTTCTTCACATTAAAAATGGTGATTAAAACATTTAGCTGCATTGAATACATGTAAATATATAAACTTTTCATTAAGACAATAAATCAACTTTTGTATAAATTCTTTTAAGTTTTACTCTATATTTACCTCACCCCCACCCTCATATATGAGGGTGAGTGGGGGGAAATATAGAGTAAAAGATAATATATTTTACTCTCACCCTCATATATGAAGGTGGGGGGGAATGTAAATTAAAACATATTACCCTCATATATAAGGGTGGGGGTGGGTGGAAATCTAGAGTAAAACATAATATGTTTTACTCCCAACCTCATATAAAGGTGGGGGGAAATATTGAGTAAAACATAATACCATTATATATGAGGGTGAGAGTCAGGGTGAGGATGGGAGGAAATATAGAGTAAAAAATAATATGTTTTACTCTATATTTTATATGAGGGTGGGGGTGGAAGGAAATATAGAGTAAAACAGAATATGTTTTAACCCGACCCTCATATATGAGGGTGGGGCTAAAAAATATTATGTTTTACTCTATATTTCTCCCCACCCCCACCTTCATATATGGGGGTATTACTATTTCCCCATACCTCCACCCTCATTAATCAAGGAATTATGTTTTAATTTATATCCCCCCCCACCCTCATATGTTATATGATGGAGGGGGTAAAACATATTATGTTTAAATCTATATTTCCCCCTCCCCCACCCTCATATGAGGGGGGATATTATGTTTTAACCTATATTTCCCACCACCCCTATATTAGAGTGGGGTCTGGGGGAAAACATATAATGTTTTACCCCACATTTCTCCCCACCCCCACCACCAACCTCACCTTCCTATGATTTTATGTTTTACTCTATATTCCCCCCACCCCCACATATATGAGGGTGGGTGTGGGGGAGCTGGGGGAATATATATTAAAAAATAAATTTTTTTACTCTATATTTCTCCTCATCCCCACATATATGAGGGTGGGTGTGGGGGAAAGTATATATTAGAAAATAATATGTTTTACTCTATATTTATCCTCACTCTCACATATATGAGGGTGGGCATGGGGGTAATTATAGAGTAAAACATAATATTTTTACTCTATATTCCCCCCCACACCCATACAACTAAATATAGAGTAAAATATAATATATTTTACTCTATATTCCCCCCACAGCCACCCAAGTTTTACTCCATATTTTTTCCCACTAGAACCCTCATATATGAGGGTGGGGGAAGGGGAAATATAGAGTAAAATGTATATATGAGGGTGGGGGTGAGGGGAAATATAGAGAAAAACATAATATTTTTTACACTATATTTCTTGCCACCCTCACCCTCATATACGAGTTTATGTTTTATTATATATTCCCCCCCACCCCTAGCCTAATATGTTTTATTCTATATTCCCCACCACCCTCACCCTAATATACTAATTTATGTTTTATTTTATATTTCCACCTACCCCACCATAATATGTTTTACTCTATATTTTACCCCACCCCCACCCTCATATAACCCCCAATTTCATATATGAGGATGGGGGTGGGGGAAAATATAAAGTAAAACATAAACTAATAATATATTTTACTCTATATTTCACCCCACACCCACCCTGGGTTATATGAGGGTGGGGATGACGGAACTATAGAGTAAAACATAAACTCATAATATGTTTTACTTTATATTTCTCCCCACCCCAAGGGTTATATGAGGGTGGTGGTGGGAAGAGTAAAACATAAAATAATAATATATTTTACTCTATATTCATCCACACCCTCACCCCCACCTCCATATATGAAATAAAATCATAATATGTTTTACAAGTTTATCTCATATATGAGGGTTTGTGCGGGGGGAAATATATAGTAAAAAATATTATGAGTTTATGTTTTACTCTATAGTTACACCCACCCCCAATAAAATATATGAGGGTGGGGTACTCATATGCTTTACTCCATATTTACCCGAAATACCACCCTCATATAGAGTAAAGAATATTATTAAATATGAGGGTGGGAGTGGGGGGATATAAAGAGTAAAACATAAATCCATAATATTTTTTACTCTATATTTCACCCCACCCTAATATAGGTGAGGGCGAGGGGAAATATAGAGTAAAACATAAACCCATAATATGTTTGTATATGAGGGTGGGGTGGCGGAAAATATATAGTAAAACATAAGCCCATAATATGTTTTGCTCTATATCCCCCCCCCACATATATGAGGGTGAGGGTGCGGGGAATATAGAGTAAAACATATTATGGGTTGATGTTATATGAAGGTGGGGGGAATATCGAGTAAAACATATAATGGGTTTATGTTTGGAAATGTTGATTAAAAATATTATTGATTGATGTTTTACTATATATTTCTCCCCACCCCCATCCTCACCCTCATATATATATGAGGGTGGGGGGGAATATAGAGTAAAACATATGGGAGTGGGGATAAATATGGAGTAAAACATAAGCCCATAATATGTTTTATTCTATAACCCCCCCAACCCCCATCCTCATTTATATATGAGGGTGGGGGAAATATAGATTAAAACATATGGGAGTGAGGGGAAATATGAAGTAAAACATATTATGGGTTTATGTTTTACACTATATTTTCCCCCTCCCCCACCTGGGTGGGGAAAAATATAGAGTAAAACATATTATGGGTTTATGTTTTACTCCATATTTTTCCCCCACCCCCACCCCCACCCCCACCCAGGTGGGACAAAATATAGAGTAAAACATATTATGGGTTTATGTTTTACTTCATATTTCCCCCCCACCCCCACCCTCATGTATATATGAGGGTTGGAGGAAATATAGAGTAAAACATATGGGAGTGGGGGGGAAATATGCAGTAAAACATATTATGGGTTTATGTTTTATGAGGGTGGGGGTAGAGGGAAATATAGAGTAAAACATAGGGTAGGGGGTGGATATAGAGTAAAACATACACCCATAATATGGTTTACTCTATATTTCTCCCCACCCCCACTCTCATGTATAAAAAATAGGGTGGGGGGAGTGGAGGGGTATAGAGTAAAATATAAACCCATAAAATGTTTTAATATATATTTCCCCGTAGCCCCACCCTCATGTATACCTCCATGTATATATGAGTGGGGGTGGGGGGAAATATAGAGTAAAACATATTATGGGTTAATGTTTTACTCTATATTCCCCCCCACCCTTGGAGGGAGGGGGAGGAGGAAAATATTGAGTAAAACATAATATGAGGGTGGGTGTGGGCGGAGATATAGAGTAAAACATATTTTAGGTTTATTTTTTACTCGATATTTTCTCCCACATCTGGAGGGTAGAGGAGGAGGTAAATATAGAGTAAAACATTATATGAGGGTGGAGGTGGGAGGAAATATAAATTAAAAAATAGTGTTGGGGGGATATAGAGTAAAACATAAACCCATAATATGATTTACTCTATATTTACCCTCACTCTTACCCTCATGTATAAAAGGGTGGGGGGAAATATAGAGTAAAACATAGGGTGGGGGAGGGGATATAGAGTAAAACATAAACCCATAATATGTTTTAATATATATGTTCCTCCACCCACATGTATATATATGAGGGTGGGGTGGAGGAAAATATAGAGTAAAACATAAACCCATAATATTTTTTACACTATATTTCCCCCCACCCCCACATGTGGGGGGGAATATCGAGTAAAACATATAATGGGTTTATGTTTGGAAATATTGATTATAGGTTTTGTCTCTATTTTCATATTGGATTATGAGTAAAACATATTATGGGTTTATGTTTTACTCTATATTATGAGGGTGGGGGGAAATATAGAGAAAAACATAAACTCATAATATGTTTTAATCTATATTTCCCTCCATAACTCATAGGGTGGGGGACGAGGGAAAATGTAATATGTTTTACTCTATATATGAGGGTGGGAGAAAATATAGAGTAAAAAATAAACCCATAATATGTTTTACACTATATTTACCCCCACCCCTATACATGGGGGAAAATATACAATAAAACATATTATGGGTTTATGTTTTATTCTATATTATGAGGGTGGGAGAGGAGGGGAATATATAGTAAAACATAAACCCATAATATGAGGGTAGAGCAGGGGGGAAATATAGAGTAAAACATAAACCCATAATATGTTTTGCTCTATATTTCTCTCCATAACTCATAGGGTGGGGGATGGGGGAAAATATAACATGTTTTACTCTATATCCCCCCAACCCCACCGTCATAGGGTGGGTTTGGGGGGATATAGAGTAAAACATAAAACTATAATATATTTTACTCTATATTCCCCTCCATCTCCACCCTCATATATGAGGGTAGGGGGGAAATATAGAATAAAACATAAAGTACCCATAATATATTTTACTCTAATTTTTTTCTCTCCACTACCATTATATATGAGGGTATGTGAATGGTGGTGGTGGGAAATATAGAGTAAACCATATCATGGGTTTATGATTTACTCTATATTTCCATCCACCCCCACCCACATACTCTATATACCCCCCCCACATCTCGCCTCATACCCTTATATATGAGGGTGGGGGTGAGCGGTGTTGGACACACCTACCACACTTAGAGGGGGGGGGTGAATGAGTGTGGGGATCTTTTTCCCAAAACTTTCCTCTTACACAAAACTCATTAGTTAGCATTCAACATTTACTCATTACTCATTGTTGTCATTAATAATCAGTTAGATGTGAATACATATCAGAAACATATATCAGCAATATATCATCAACAAATCATCTCCACAAGGAACACAAGGAACAGAAGATGTATGTACAATTTTTTTATTTTATTATGGACTTCAATCCGGGGGTTTTTCAGCAACAACTGAATAGAGTACAACTCTACAAGAGCACCATCTCTATATAAAAGACTCAACTTACATTCTCATCACCAACTGAGATGAGGCAACAATCCTCAACATATATCAATCTGTACCATAAACACGAGCATCAACCATGCACCAACCTGTGCCAAACAACCTGTAATCAACCTGTACCATAAACAAGTGCATCCAACCATGTACCAAGTATATACCAATCATGTGTCAACTAATCATCAACAATGACTCATCAATATGTACCAACATC
>ML778820.1:746755-808188 GCA_009831015.1 Picea engelmannii
GGAGAAATATTAGATAAAATGTATATATACGAGGGTGAGGATGGGGGAAATAATAAATAAAATATATAAAATGTATTACATTTTATCTATTATTTCCCCCACCCTCACCCTCGTATATATACATTTTATCTAATATTTCCTTTACGCCCACCCTCATATATATACATTTTATCTATTATTTCCCCTGGATCCACACCCTCATATATATAGGAGGGTGGGGTTGGGAGAAATATTAGATAAAATGTAATACACCCCCACCCTCATATACATGAGGGTGGGGGTGTGGGTGTGGGTAATATTAGATAAAATTTATTACATTTTATTTATTATTTCCCCCACACATTTGATCTAGGGGTGTATTACATTTTATCTATTATTTCCCTCACCTCCACCCTCACCTACATTTTATCTAATATTTCCCCCATCGCCACCCTCCGATATATGAGGGTGGGGTTGGGGGAAATAATAGATAAAATGTAATACACCCCCACCCTCATATACAGGAGGGTGGGGTTGTGGGTAATATTAGATAAAATGTATTACATTTTATTTATTATTACCCCCACACATTTCATCTAGGGGTGTATTACATTTTATCTATTATTTCCCTCACCGTGGTGGGGGAAATAATAGATAAAATGTAATAGAAGGTGGGGGTGTATTACATTTTATCTATTATTTCCCCCACCCCCACCTTCTATTACATTTTATCTATTATTCTCGCCACCCTCACCCTCACCCTCACCCTCATATAATAGATAAAATGTAATACACCCCCACATTCTATTACATTTTATCTATTATTTCCCCCACCTCACTCTCATATATATATATATATATATATGAGAGTGGGGGAAATAATAGATAAAATGTAATAGAAGGTGGGGGTGGATTACATTTTATCTATTATTTCTATATAAAATATATATTCTTATAAATATAGTAATGAATTTTATCAAAAAATAATTGTAAAGTGTGTTGTGTACGCACCCTCATATATATATATATATATATATGAGAGTGAGGGTGAGGGAAATAATAGATAAAATGTAATAGAAGGTGGGGGTGGATTACATTTTATCTATTATTTCTATATAAAATGTATATTCTTATAAATATAGTAATGAATTTTATCAAAAAATAATTGTAAAGTGTGTTGTGTACACTGGAATTTAAGTAGTTCTTCATAGCAATTTGCGCGAATGTAAAAGAATGCATTACTTTTAAAAACATATAACGTAGTAATTGGATAATTAATATAAATCAAAGTAATACCTTAAGTATCTTCACACATGTCATAGTTTAAGTACATGTTCCATTTCTTCATAGATGAATTTTATTAAAGAAGTACCTATAGATTTATACGATGCATAATTAATGTTTCTAGTGAAATGAGGTGAGATCTTTCCCCACCGATTGAGGATGAAATTATGTTAAATTCAAAATGTTCATACTTGATTTGTTTGATATCAATATTTGCGGTAGCTTTACCACTGGCAGTGTCCTTTTCGTGGCATTTGTTTTAATCTGTTTAATTGTCTGCCTCTGCTGATGCAAAATACAACTATCAACAACTCAACGAGAATGTAATTTGTTTTAATCTATTCAATTGTGTGCCTCCGTGGACACAAAATACAGCTATTAACAACTTAACAAATGATGAGGAAGAAACTGGACATGAGAATTACCACCTGCTGTGAGTGAGTATTGAAGATGAATTCCAAAATATATGCACAACAATGAATATCTAATCACCCAATAGAGATCCACCTACATACCGAAACTGATACTCTTCCCCCATACCACACCCTCGCTATGAGCTATGGATAAGTAAGTGCCCCCTCACCAGCTATGCCTATCTTCAAATTGATTGATATTTTGAGCCATTCAATTATCAAATACTTAGGCAAATATCAATGATATTTAATGATAAAAAAACCTATGATTCCTATTCACTCAAGCTTGTTTTCTAAAAATTAGAGTATTAAAGATCTGTACAATCATAAATTCACTTGAAGAGAAAACAATCTCAAGGCACTCTCTAAGTGGAAATCAATGTTGGCTTGCATTGGAGTTGTCACCACTCAAGGCAAGCATCCATCTCCATATATTGAAGGAAGAAGAACAAAGACATGTCTCATCTGAGTTGTCATGGAAGATGGACATGAAGCCGACTCACAAATGTCTGCCCTCTTTTTAGTGAGGTGTGCCTTCTTTTCAATGACATGTAATTAAAATATTGTTTAAATAGTAAAAAAAATTGAATTGTAAAATTTTGATGCCTTTAAAATCCCTGTTGAAAAGCTCATGTCCCTCCCCTTGGAAATTAAACCAACTACAAAACTTCAAAAGTCCCTCCATCTATACACAAGAAATAAAAAATCCAGCGATAAAACTTCATGAGTTGTAGTATGGCCGATCATATTCTCTCTCATGGCCCTATAGTAGGGCCGCCTCTGTTCACTTAAACCTAAAATCGATTCCATTAATCTTTGAAATCCGCATAAAAAAATAGCTCATACAATATTTAATATACTTTAAAATCTGTGGAGAAAATAAATTCATTCAATGTTGGTCTTACTTTGTAGAAATATAATTAAAAAATTAAATAAAAACAACTTATACATGGGCTAGCTTGGGAATTATGATAAGTTTTTGAAGATGTAATGTTATTCATGTTTTAGCTTGAAGAATTGTTGGAGTATTCTTTCCTCTTTATTCTCATTCTTCTGTAAGAAGTCAACGACGTCCAAGTAGCATCATTTGTCACAGATTGTGAAACCTAAGAGCATCAAGGTAACTAGTGGTGATTATACAAGCATTGCCCAACGTTTGTCAGTTTATCACAAAAATATACGATACAAATATTTAGAAGACAAGAAATTAAAAACTCTTGTGGTTTGACATCAAATTTATCACATAAAAATATAATTATCACATACAACGGTTATGTATATAATAACTCTAAACTTTTAATTACAATAAATGAAATTCTAAAAGTTAGAAAAAAAAAAACACACTTTTTAAAATTAATTCTTGTACATTGCAGAAAATCTTTCAATTCTATATGTTATGTTATTGTAAATTGCAATGTAACTATGAACAATATGAAAACTAACAATATTTCAAAAAAATATAAAGTGATGTTTTAAAATTACTCTCTCCTTCATATCAAACTACTATCGTAACATGTTTAAATGTGTTCAAAGTTTATTATAATTGTGATGTAAGTCCCATTGAACATTGAACATATGGTTACTTATTAGAGCCACATTGAAAATAGTTTATTCCACTATATAGCATTAAAATTATTAGATCGAATTACAAAAATAATAGACATTACAACATTGATTGAAATATCATGTCGTGACCAACTTACTCAACCTAGTGGAAGAGGTCATCACAACTTTAGTCTTGTCCAAGTTTCATAAATTGCATTCTAATCTACCTCATGCAACTCATGAGGTGTTGATAGAGATTAAAAAATTTAAGTGTCCAAAGTTTCTAAACAAAGTCTAGATCTATCACCATTTTTTATACATTTCAACTTAGAGAATATGTTTTCACAACTAGCAGTGCTCTTTGGAAGAATACGAACAATTTTCCATAATTTCATCAAATTTAGAAAAGAATCACGCCACTTTGGTTCACCTTCACATTGTTCCCATGTTCCAAACATGTTTTTCTTTAGATATGCCTGATATAGAGTGACAACAAAACTTTCCATTTCACCTTCACATTTTTCAGTATCAATTATTGGTGAGTATCCAATATTAAATTGTTTACATAGGCGTAAAAACCATCATTTTGTTTCAGAATATATTTCATTCTTTTCTTCAAAGTAACAAGAGGGAATAGAAAATTTAGCTTAATTCAATATAGTTAAATATGTAAAATTGTCATTGAGACAATCAATCAACTTTTAGACAAATGATTTTCCTAAGTGAAGACAATATTCCATAGTACCGGAGTCAAGCGAATTCAATGTAGGTTCAAATATTAATGAGTGCACAAATGAAACACATGTATTATAAATAAACTCCAATTTTCCATTTTTCGATTTCTTCAAAAAATATAAAACACGTTGAGAATCAACTCCAAATATACCTTGCAATATTATCTTGCGAAGAAGTTCCATAAGTACATCTAATTACATACCAATGGATGTTATATCAATACGTTTCTCTTTAAATCATTGAATCAATTTATTTAATTTAGTAAGAAAAACAACAAACAAATGGGTGAAATAACTAAACTTGAAATATTGTTCTCATTTCATGCATCTTTGTATTATCATGTTTCCATTGCTGTAACAATAGTGGCATGATATTAACAAGATCGTTCATCGCCTCTTCTTTAGAAAGCCATCATATTTGATGAATTTGAAGTACAAATTGTCAATTTGAAATAAGTTTAACAAATTTCTAAATTCTCCATGCCTCCTTGCATATATTTCCTAGCCATGAATATAGTTTATTGGCTATCTTATCAATATTATTAAACTTAGAAAAAAAAAAATGTAGTATATGTAATATCTAAGGCCTCATGATGTGATACACAATGAACACATAACAATTGATTCATTTCACGAAGCAACTTAGTAACCAAAACTTCAAAAATACCTCTTATATATGAGGCTCTGACCCAAATCCTACATTTTATGTTTTCATAACTTCATCTCAGATAATAACCTTGATAGTGATTCATACATGGATTGTGCAGTGTTGTTTTTTATTTTCAAAAGTTGAATAAATATTTTCATGACCCTTTTCCACCATCCATTAGATATGTAATATATACAATAAAGTGTTTTCCATTGTTTTGTCTGTTCTTTCATCAACCAAAATCAAATAGAAATGGCTAAAGAAAAAAAATTGTTTTTAACTTTTCATAATAAACCTCTTTTGCTACAATTTTATTTTTTTTATTGGATGTAATATTAGTATATGAAGAATAGTAGTTGGTTAATGGAATATTGGAAGTCCCCTTATATCTCTACAAGTCACATAAGCCTTTGTATATTTCTAAAGGTAATTCTTTTATAGCCACAAAATACATAGTTTCCATAACACTAATTGCTTTATATTTTTCAACATCTAGCACAAGTTTAATATTCTTTGTGATGGGTAAACATGGTTTGCTCAATTCATAGTCTAATAGTTGAAGTAGGCATTTACGATCCTTAGATTGTTGTTGATCAAAAAATTTGATCACCTAGATTTCCTACTCTTGGAATAAAATAAATAAATCAATATTGGAAGAAGAAAATTTTGAAATATTATCAGTTCATTTTGTATCCCTTAGTCTTAGCTTCATCACACATTTTTTGTATTCAAAATCTCAGTTCGTATGCTCAAGATATCTAGGTTTTTTTCTAACCTCCCCAAAAACTGTCTTTTTTCAATGTGCAACATAACTAAGATATTATGGGAACCATGATTATATTCTTCGAACCACGATGATTTTCTTGAAACCAAACTTATTTTTCTTGGTTCAATTCTTATCACTTAAGACTAAGTGTGGTTTTCTTATTTATTCGTTCCATTCATTTTCTTGGTTCCACTCTTCCATTCTTATTCTCGCTTCTGAATTTCTTGTTTCCATATCCCTATATTTCTTGTTTCTATCACTCAGCCCCATTTTCCTTTGTCTCATTTACTTCTTGTATTGTGGACCTACACTCCTTTATTCCCCCCCTTACCTCCACACATACTCCCGCTCTGCGTTTCCTTACTCCATCCCCTCTCCATTCATCCCTCTCCCCACTCACCCACAATTAACCATTTCCCCCTCCCTTCTCTCCTCTCCCTCACGACCTTCCTCACTCCCTCATGCAGACCTACACTCCCCCCTCACTCCACATCCTCACTCCCTCATGCATACCTCCTCCATGAAAACTTACACTCCCCCCTTACTCCTCATCCCTCACTCCACATCCACATTCCCTCCCTTATCTCTCCTTCCTCACAAAATTCCTCCTTCCACACTCCCATTCCATCTCCCATTTAACCACTTTGTCTTAAGTTTCTTCCATTATTCATTAACCAATCAAATTAATCCACGTGGCAGTCACTTTATGATGACACGTGGAAACCAATTGTATCATGACATGTGGCACCTTATCTACCAATTACACTATGACACATGGAACCCTATCCATCCAACCATATTATGACACATGGAAACCGATTACACTATGACATGTGGCATCCTATCAGACGGTGACACATGGGATGACTGGGCACTAACTCATAAATGACTAGGTGTTGATTTGTGTTGATTGGGCGCTTATTGGGTAACGATCAGATGATGATTGGGATACCAAAATTTTAATTATTTTATGAATTATCTAAGGGTTCATGCTCAAGTTTTCATAGTCTCTTCTTAACTCACATTAAGTGTATGAGATACTTTTTATTTATACCATAAAATCCCTAAAACTACCATGCATGTGGGATAAACATTTTATGAACAAAAATTGAAATTATTATGAAGGAGGATGAAAATTAGATCAAGGGATAAGATTAACCCATGAGTTAAATTAATGATTATTGAGCAACAAATTTTTAGAAGCCATAACTTGAGATCCGAGAGTAGGATTTGGGAAAAATATACTTCGTTGGAAAGGTAATTCAATGAGGAATATGATGAAATAGTTTTCAATATCTGAAATATGCCATGATGCTCTAAAAAATTGAAATAATAGTCAGATTTATTTTCATGGTTTGATGATATATCTACTTGGAACCTCAACTTACCGATGTCATATCTTGAGATCGAGAACTCCAAATTGCGCTCAGGAAGACTTGTTGGAAATATGAGATGATGAATATTGCATCTATAATGTTTCCTATGGATGAAATGGAAAATATATGACTCACAAAATTAAAACACAGTCTTCTTTTGTTAAAGGAAGACAAACTGAAAAATTTGAAAATAAAATTTAGTAAATAAACTTTATTAAAGTAATAAGTTGGTCCTGCTCGGAGGCATGGATTTAAATGAGATAATCCATTAAATAGACTCCAATGAAGAATTAATTAAAATTGGTTTACTCAAAAAATGAATCATGGAAACTTCTAGAAATACAAACCCGAACTACTTCAAGAACATGAAATCCGATTTTAAAAGGGCAAGGGAACGTTGTTGGATTATTGAGAGGGGGGTGAATCAATAATATATAAGTTTAATATTTTTTAACCATAATATATCAGTTTTGTTTATATTTATGATCAATTTACCAATATCTTTCAACAATTGTAGAATAAATAAATCATGAACAATGAACAATCATACACATACACAATACACCAATGTTTTTATGTGGAAACCCAATGTGGGAGAAATCCACATAATGTTTTTTCTTATATGTATTTAAGAATTACATTCATTGGAAGCACCAACTTTCTTTGTTTTTCAGCTGCAACTTGAAGGAGGCTCCAACCCCCTATATTTTTAGGCTACAACCTTAAGGAAGCTCCAACTACCCAATTTTCTAGCTAAAATCAAAATGAGGCTATAACCTCTTATGTTCTCCGGATACAACCGGAAGGTGGCTACAACCACCTATCCTTGCCTCGTCTAGACGCCTTGAAATATAAGTGTCAAATAACTGATGAAACGATTGACACACTGTCACTGTGAGATATACCACTGTAAACATGTACCAATTTGTGCCAACAACCTATAACCAACATGTAGTCAACCTGTACTAGTAATTAGTCTATACCAACATATATGCGACCTACATATGTTGCAACACGCATATGTAGGTGACCTATCTATACTGCAGCCTATGTATGTATGTGACCTGTCCTTCTTTCATCCTACTATGTACGTGCACACCTTCGGAAAACTATGGTTTCCACCTTTCTAAAACTCAGAAACTTCCAGCTCTCTAGACCTTTATTGTCTCTGTCACATCAACATGTAACTTGTCATTATATCCAATTTGTAACTTTGAGCTATGCATACATCATCATACATATCCCTCAATCAAGTACAAGTAACTCAAGGGTGTAAACTATTAGATCTGTACTATACATAGATCTCACTCAAAATCACTAGAATATTACTCAAACCATGTTCATCCATGTCTCTCTAGTCACATGTTATACATGTTTATACAATCATAATCATGTGTAATAAAACCCTCACATGGAATAGACATCAAACCATCAATGATATGCAGTCGACAACTTCAACAATACATCATAACCAAAATCCCTTAACCATGTACCACAAAAACCCTCAACCATGTACTAATAAATACAAGATATGTCTCAACACTCAAACTAACAAGATGTACCAATGATACCAACATTGTATTTCTGTAGATTTGACTCATACAACAAGTGTCATACAACCATCAACCTCTCTAGGGAAAATCCTCAATCTCCCATAACCATATCTTATATAGACAACAATATCCAACTACACATAAAAATATGACATACATTTTGAACCTGTAGATAGATTTGTTGTCCATGATCATTGTAGACCTTCCTGGGAACTTGATTTCAGACTCTAGAGACATGACATCCTCACCTACTCAAGCTTTCATGGCTTTTCCCAAATGAAAGTGACCTCCTTTTATTCAATCCATACACTTTTTTAACTTTAATTCTAACTTTAATAAGAATAATCCTAATCATATTAATAATTAATGTATTATTATTTAATACATTAAGTCTAACTCTAACCTTAAAAATCTTAACCCTATTAATTAATGTATTATGAATAATTCTAACCCTAACTTTAATAAGAATAACCCTAACTTTAATCTTATCATAACCTTAACCCTATTATAAAATGAAAACCAAAGGTTTGTAAACATGCTTACCAGCTCTTGGTGTTTAATAGACCCATTGGTATTCTATTCTAGTTTTTGAAATTTGTAAAGCTAAGAAAGATTCAAACAACTAAACCTAAATCAAGCAAACAAAAGAGTCAATAGCCAGAATTTAACACAAATGCCTCTTTCCAGACAACAAAACCTTGCACACTAACTGTACATAAATTTTTGACACCCTACATAACTCGATTATCTTCCCTTTCTGCCTCCCCAGACTTCACCTGTCAAAGGATCCGTGGAAACCCAATCAAATGTGGCGAACGGGTCATGTCATAACCGTTACTACCATAGAAAGCCACAAAACCTCCAAAGTTTGACACTAATGACCTACTACAGTGATGGGATATTGAGAAACTGAAGCTAAATAATTGTGAGATAAATCATTACAGTATGAATCAACCTGGGAATGAGGTCCCTTGACTCTCCTCGACCTTCTTTGCACAGATATAACACCATAACATACTTCATTCTCTAATTTTTAATTTTTTATTGGAAAGGTGGAGCCACCTATGGCGTGTAGCATGAAACCAAAACACATTCTATTTAGTTGTTCCTAATCATAAAATAGAAGTATAGTTGAACTCTCAATTTGAATTCAATTAAGAATGACATTTTAAACCTTGGGCCTAAACACTGCTGAGAAGTGAAAGCCCCCGCCTTCAGTTTGCAGTGTCCACTCGATATATATCCTGATTATTTACTAACTTCAAATATGGGTAGTATCTCTATAGTTCTTTGTTGTCAGATACCATATTTCTATATTTCTTGCCATTTGCAATAAAGTTTCTGAGCTTACCAATGTTGTAATGTTTCTCTTTAGTAAACCGACATTATTTTTTCATTTCGTATAATAGTCCTCTCAAAAAGCTTATGAAATGAAAATGTTCAAGTTGCATAATTCCCTGAATATATAACCTCATTATTAAATTTCATATACGGACAAATTCTCCATTTCCTGTGTGTACTTAAACGCGGTATTATATATATATAGAAAACTGTCGAAGTTTGATATTGTAATTCTAGGCTTGAATGATGGTCTTCAGTCATACAACTTCAAAGTATAAATTTCATCTCAACAAAATTGAGATTTCTCAAATAGATAGAGTTAGTTTTGAAGATAAAGAGATTTTTATGTTTATCTTTTCTGAAGATAAGTACTATGATAAGAAGAAGTTGCAACATAAAAATTATACTAAAGTTTCTTCCTATAGAAGTATAGCTGAACTCTCAATTTGAATTCAATTAAGAATGACATTTTAAACCTTCCGCCTAAACAGTGCTGATAAATGGTGTAATCTTTATATCACGTTCTGAACATTTTCTACGGATCGTTCCATCGGAGTTTAAAACAAGAAAAACCCAACATCAAATGCCAATGCTATCACAATTGTCACTATTACTTACCTGCCCATTTTCTAGATCTGTGAATAGTTTCTGTGCCATCGTCATAGAGAGGTCGGTCGATAAAGACCCAAAAAAACCAACAAATTGCACCTGGTATTCCACCTGAAATGTAGAAAATGAACAGGTTAAAAGTGGTTAAGTAAGAATATGTCAACATCTTTATATTTTTAATGTTAAGATTAGAATTTATAATTAAAAAATATAATTATTATATTTATTACAACTAAAATAAAAATATTTAATTAATATAACTAAAAATGTTAAAATACATTAAATACTAAAAAAAAATATTAAATATCTTAAAAACACAATTAATGTTAAAATATTGATAAAAAAAGACCTATAAGAACATAACTAATAGGTTATTTATTTTAAGTAGTCAAGAATTAGAACAATATAGATAAGAATCTTTTTATAATAAAGAAAAAGATAATCACTCTATAGCTATTGTAAGTGTTGGGAGGATATGTAATTCCCACTTTTTTTAATTGTGATTATATTTTATTATTATATTCTCGAAGGTATGAAGGTAGTATATAACAATAAGTTAGCATTGATTTTTCATATTAGTTTTATGTTGACTTTAAAAATGTGTATAAATTTTAATATTGAACTTAACAAATAAAAAAAATTATTTTTCAATATAATAAAATTAGTATTTTTATGACCTCTAATTGGTCAATAAATTGATAGTGTTATTGTAACCTTCACTTCATTCGAGGTTTGAAATTAATTTTGACATGACTATATATGAGTGTCACTTTCTTATAAGGTACAACTCTATTGATAAAATAATTTTGTAACAAATATAAAATAACAACTATACATATGTTCATATTGAATTAACCCTCTTTCACAACTCCTAAAACACATTGAATGGAGACACTTTACCCATCAATTCTATATAAACCAAGTCACTTGAAATGAATCCATTGAACTATGAAATAAGACTCTTTTTATTATTTTCTTTTCTTATTTTTCCAAATGTGTAGTTATGAAACCATTTTTAATTCTTTTGGTAAGTTACCATTAACCTATGAAACAAGACTCTTTTTTTTATTTTCTTTTCTTATTTTTCCAAATGTGTAGTTATAAAACCATTTTTTAATTCTTTTGGTAAGTTAAGTTTGGACAACTTGCTAGCATTGGTGGGGCTGGTGGGGCAGACTCCCATCCCTTTTTTTGGTAGGCGTGATTTGACATACGGTTAAACTTGTTAGGACAATCTCTACGAACTCAAAACATCCACTATATACTAAAAACTGCTATTCAAAAAACCAGTTGCTTATGAAGACATATGATAGAAACGTTGGACTTCAAAATAAATTTAAATTTTTTTGAAATGACATATTTTAATTATAGGAACGAGGTAAAGCACTCACACATCCTCTAAGAAGAATGAAAAATTTCAAAAACAAAAGAAACTCAGTAAATTTACATATCACACCCTGCTCCACTTGTTAAATTTGTTAAATTTATTAATCACTTAGATTTTTAATTTCTATTTATATGTATTTAGATTTTTATATTTATATGAAGTCTATTTGTTTTCTAATAAAGTGTGCATCACGATTTTTGTTTATGCTACTTTCTCCCATTTCCCTAGAGCATGGGCTTGACTCCCTCCGGGAAGCCGAGGACTATGGAGAGGCTCGAGAGTGTTCTAGTTCTTTGTTTTGATTGGTTTGTCCATCCTTAGACCGTGAAAAGAATGTTGCTGGAGAAAGAATGGATTTAATGGTCGTGGTTGTGTAGATCTATATCGTTTGAAAGAAAAAAGATCACTTAATGAAATCGAGGTAGATTTTGGTTAAAGAAGGTGAGACGCTTTCAGATCTTCGACACGGCCTATAGACAATAGTGTTCCTATTCATATGGTGCCCGACCATTTGCAATACAGTTGTGCATCCTCAGTGGTAAATCAGAGGCTGGGAGATTCGGGACGGAAAGCCTAACCTACGGGCGTGATTAGTTTCATGGAACCCAATGACAAACTGCACGCGAATGATCGCAAGAGGTATCTTGCTCCTCATTCGGATTTCAGAAGGGGTATTGTGGTGGAATTGGATTCACTACGAGTTTTGAAGGCGAACCCCATAGGAAGCCCTGCAAGCCAAAAATTGAAGTGAGTCATTGCATGAAGCCTCCTCAATGGTTAATGTGAAAATCTTTGACCAAGGTAAAATTAAATGTCTTTTTGAAATTATTTTATTTGGAGTTTGTGTTGAGAAACATGTTGAGACTAGTAAACTTTAAATAAATAAGTATTAGTTAATGTTTTTGGAATTAGAAGAAGTATTAGTTAATGTTTTTGGAATTAGAAGTATTTTTTTAATTGAGCCTATCCAACTCAATACAAAGAATATCAATGTGACAATGACATTGAAGGTCCAAAGGTCAAAGATGTAGATGGAGACTCCACACATGTAAACTAATAAAGATGCCCACAGAAAGATGGAAGAACAAAGACGTTTCTCGAATAGTAGAAGCATTAGGATGATAGCAGACAAACAAGGTAAATTGTGAAACAACTTACACTTTTTTGTAGCAAGTATATGATTTAATGTTTATTGATACAATGTATTGGTCCTTGAAATGTTTGATTATGTATCTGGTATCTCCATAGGATGGACTATGTAATGTATGTACCTATATCTATGTAACATGTAAAGTGCATATCATTGTAAGGCTATGCATACCCCTTTGTCATGTATCTCTATTGATTTGTAGTGTAGAAACCTCTATTATAGATTTCATTAACTCTTCTAAGAGTGAGTCATGTCAAAGGTCAATTGTATGCTCTATGAGTGAACTCTAGGAGGTTCATAGAGACCATGAGTTTTGCATTCAGGGGGAGTTCAACAAGAGGTTGAATGAACCATGTACTTGAAGGATATCCTACTAAACCGACAATTGCAGCGGCTGATGACCCATGCATTTTGCTAGATGGTTGTCTCTTTATATGGGCTTTCGCAGTTTGGTGATGCATGGTCAAGCTATGAAGAGAAAGTACGAGGTTGGGCCAGACCTGGACTTTGCTAATCAAGAGGTGTTGTAATGTCCCCAAGGCCGAGCCCCATTGTAAATCATGTTTATGAAATGAATTGTAATTATGCTTTTTATAGGCTGGTGAGCCAAGTTAATATAAGCTGGTGGGATTATGTGATTATTAGGCGAGAGAGCCTAAGTGTTGAAGGCCAAGAGCCTGATTTTGTACATGTATCTATGCACATTATTAATAAAAATATAAACACCGCCACATGCAGACTGACCACGATGAATGAGTGATGGGGGACTAAGCTTCCACAGAGTGGGAAATGGATTAGGGGCTGGAAGGTGGGAAGAGGGGCTAAGTGTTGAGCCTAGGGGCTAAGCCTAAGGGCTTAAGCCTTGGGAATAATATTTTAATATTATTCCAAAAAGAATGTGAATAATATGCTTTATCTTAAGTTCTTTTGGAAGGACAAGTAACTTTCAAATGGATGGAACGCACACAGTTGCATGGGTGATAAGTGTCAACCCAGGCGCATGTAAATAAAGCATCTGAGATCATCCATGTTGGGAGTTCCTCCACCATTCGACCCTCAATTGCCTGGGCATGAACCCGTCTGACCCCTACAAGAGACCTCCTGCCATTCTGAAATTGGGGGGCGAAGTCTGTGTGTTGATTTGGGGGATAGCGTGTGTTGATTTCTGGAAAAGTTGATGCATCCTCTGTCTGAACAGATCGAGCCTATGTGTGGAGTCTCTTTCCCAAAGCCATAACCATGAGACCACCCTATCATTGTTCAGTCTGTTTGGAAAGCCCGTGTCTGTTTTCCCTGTTGGTTGTTGTGGTCATGCAATGCTAGACTGCGTGTGGCTTGTTGGCCAGTTTGTACAACACTCTCTCTAGGTGAGAGAGGTGATTAAAGTTGGAAGAACAGGTTGCTTGGCCTGTGAGCGACTCTCTCCAGGTGAGAGAGTGCACAGAGGAAGGAGAGAACTCCTAGAAGGAACCCTGTAGTTGCCATAAAGCTCGGAGACTTCTGGTCTGGTCTGTTGCTAAAACCCAAGGCAAGGGAGGTTAGCAATCGAACGACTGTTTAGGTGACATAGAAGGTGTATACTCCTGGGGTGGAACATGCATGTGGGGAAGGGGAGTCTGTGGCAGTGAGTATGAGTGGTTCCAGGGAGAAAATTCCTTCCTTGTGACTATGTGTTTTCCCTGTAACCTCAGCCTAGCCTAGGATTCCTTGCCTTGGGGGTGGAGCTTAGTCCCAGCTCGGGGGTGACCCACTGCTGAGCTTAATGAGCAGTGTGGTCTAAGGCTGGGAGGTTCGTGGAAGAACTGCACCTGGTTAGTGGAATTACCATTGTTTCAAGGATAAGTACCAGATGATGTTTTAATTACTTTTCTACATGTCTGTGTATTTATATCTATCATGTATTCTGATGTGCATACGAATTAATGTTAAAGCCATTGATTAGTTATAATAACAGTAATTCTTATGGTTACTCTAAGTTTAAATGTGTTTCATTTGCTTAAATGCATGTATTATATATAGAATTAAGTATGGGATTGTTATTCCACATAGTAATGTTGGCCGACCATGGAGTTGATGGTCGAGAATGTTACAGTTTGGTATCTGAGCCAAGGTTTCGATGCTGAGCCTAGATGGGCCAGTTAAGTTGTCTTTGGACCAAGGATTTGAAGAGAAATTGTGTCTGGAGGACCAATTTTAGACCTTTGAATTCTCCTGAGTGTCAAGGAGTTACTTGAACATGTTACGAAGCTCAGGAGGTGTAGTGGTGTTATGAAACCACAGCCACGGTGGCATCTGTCCATAGGGAGAGAGGACTCCACACAAGAAGTGTTGGAGCCTTAGGATCTGTTCGGGAGGGAAGGTGAACCTTCGTGACCGTCAGACCTGGAAAACGTGCGCAGGGTTTAAAAACCTTTTGGAGTTGCACAGGAACGCGGATATCGCGATATG
Organism: Picea engelmannii; assembly: GCA_009831015.1. Classification (NCBI taxonomy): domain Eukaryota; kingdom Viridiplantae; phylum Streptophyta; class Pinopsida; order Pinales; family Pinaceae; genus Picea; species Picea engelmannii. The sequence continues at coordinate 761,990 of ML778820.1, forward strand.
CGAAATTTCGAAACGATCTACACCGTAGATCGTAAGTGACCGTCGGATCAAGTGGAAGAATAGAACACAATTTTAGAATTTTGGCAAATGAAAGTTTGAGATGTGGGGATGCATGAACTCCCGATGTCGAAACCCCGAAACGCTGAAAAGATCTACGCCGTAGATCGGAGAGAAGTCTAACCATTGGATTGCCTTGGAATGGACGTGGACACATGGGTGTGCACCACGTGCCAGTGAGTCGATAAGACATGCAAGAATGGTGGGACTCGATGACGTCGCCGAAGGTGACGTGAACCTTCCTGAATGTGCCACGTGCCATCATGATTAAGGGCGATAGCTATACTCTGGGCCTGGAGAGTAAAGTAAATCAAAATTTCAGAATTCGAGAGTTGGAGTGACAAGGGGTTGAGAGTCTCATGGACAGAGACCCCAAATCCAGAAGTCCTGAAAGCGAGTGTGAAATCCTCATGGACCAAAATACCGAAACCCGAAGTCCCAAAGTCCTGAAATTTGCAGAGCCGTCAGAGCTCACAAAACTTTGTGAAGTCAAAAAATTTTCTCACTCACGTTGGTTTATGAATATTGTGATTTTGTTAAAGGATAAGGCCTGACAAACTCCGGTTGACTGCACGTTGTGTGTGCAGAGTTCAACGGGTGCCAGGACAACCGAGTATACAAATGGAAGAGGTACAGATTGCCTTTGAAACAGAGGATGAAAGGGTAGGAAGGGATGTCAACTTGGGAATCGAAGGATCAAACTCTAATGGGCACGAAAAAGAGATGGATAAGGAAGGACATATGATGAAACTCATTGAAAGATTGCAGAAAGATGCCCAGGCTTGCCGAGCTGATAGACAAAAGATCATGAGGGTCATGGATCAGTAGGGTGAATTCAACTTAAAGATGTTGAAGAGCCTGGAACGAATAGAAAGAAAATTGGATAAGGGGAGTGGCTCAAGTAAGACAGAGAGTCGCAGAACCCTTGAGAGGAAAAGAAGATCAAGAAGTGTCAGGACCCTTGAGAGGAGAAGAAGATAAAGGAGTGGTAGAAGACATCATTGTCACTCCCCAAAGCATTCCGGTAAGGAAGCACATAGTAGTTCAAGCCCATCTCCTACCAGAAATCACAAGAGATTTGGGATGGATGAATTGAAAGGGGAGATGAACAAGATTAAGCCTCCTACATTTGATGGAGAACATAAGAAGGAGGAAGATGTTGAAACATGGTTGCTTGGCATGAGGAAATATTTCCAACTGCAGAATTATTCCCCTCATGCAGAAGGAATAATTGTGATGTATCAATTGAAAGGAAAAGCATCCATGTGGTGGGATCAGTTTGTGCAGGTGCAACACATTAGGGAGAAATATATCACTTGGAAGGAGTTCAAGAGGTATTTTGAGAAGAAATACCTGACCAAAATATATTATGACAGAAAGATAAAGGAGTTCTTCGAACTCAAGCTGGGCAGCATGACCATCGATGAATACGAACGAAGGTTTTTGGAACTACTGGAGTATGTTCCATTCATCAAAGATGAGGCTACCAAGATTCATAGATATTTGAGTGGACTTCCACCTTCCATTAGTGACAAAATCTAGTATGATGTGTTGGGTATGTGTTATATTCTTTGCACGAGTAGTAGTGTCTGAGCGCCTGCGCCGGGGGGTAAGAGGGGGGGCCGCTAGGGCCCCCCTCGGGGGGTGCAAGGGGGCGGAGCCCCCCGCGCGAGGGTTTGGGGCCGACATATTTTCGCCGGTTTCGGGCCGACATATTATCGCCGGGCTGACATATTTCCGGGACGACATATTTCTGGGACCACATGATATTAGGTGGTTTTTGGCACATGGTTTTTGCCAATGGTTTTCTATTTCCGGTTAAGGAATTAGGGTTTTGGACTAATCCAGGTCATTGGGTTAGGGTTTTGGATGCCGCTGGCTCCTATATGTATATTGTATTGTAAACAATGTAACACAATGTGTATCAATATAATATATGCTGGTTTTCCCGGTTTGGGTTTCCAGGTGAAAAATCTTTGTGTAATGTTTGTGTTTGCCATTGTATCTTTTCTGTTCTTTTCTGAATATCAGTTTGCAGTAGATATTGTACAAGGTTAGAATTTACATGATGATCCCAAGACTATGGAAGAAACAATAAGAAGTGAAAAATGCTTGTATGAACAACAAAGAGAAAGGCCCACTTTTTAGAAGGCTTGGGATGATCAGAAGAACTTCGGGAAAGAGCATAGGCCGAAGGGAAACAAGCCTCCCTTTTTTAGAAACAATCCTCAGGGACAACCATCCTTTAGGGAGCCCAAGAAGGCTGAAGTGGATGAACAAATGCCTAGACCACCACCTATGGAGTGTTGGGGCTGTAAGGGAAACCATAGGTATCGAGACTGCCCCCACAGAAAAGATAAAGAAAGAACCATCCATAATGTTCAGCAAGATGAAACTGTGGAAGACATGGGCAACAGGTTGACAAGGATATACGTAGCCCTGGATGACAAGAAAGAAGAATTTCAATCGCACATGATTGAAGTGGAAGGTATGATTAACAACTGACCAATTATTATTTTAATTGATTCGGGGGCTAGCCATAGTTATGTAGACCCTAAGGTGGTGGAAATTTTGCATTTATCAATAAGAAAACATGAAAATTCTTGGTTAGTGCAGTTGGCTACAGGAACCAAGAGGAAGGTCATTGAGTTGATTAAGTCCTATTCTGTAGACATGAATGATTTGAGCACGAAGGCTGAATTGAATATTCTGCCTTTAGGTTCTTACGAATGCTTAATTGGGATGGACTAGTTGGACCAACACCATGCCCTTCTGGACTATTGTAACAAGAGGTTTACTTTCTCGGATGAGGAGGGAAATAGGAAAACAATCCAAGGAATTCCCAGAGCTGTGGTTGTTAGAGAAATCTCAGCCATGCAGCTGAAGAAGTGTTACAGGAAAGGCTGTCAATTATTTGTATCCCGTGTGGAGGAAGCATCCAGAGATGAAGTCTCAAATATTGGAGACCATGAGGTACCCACAGATTTCAAGGACGTATTTCAAAAGGTACCTTGACTACCTCCGAAGAGAGACATCGATTTTTCTATAAATTTGATGCCTGGAACAACTCCAGTTTCGAAAGCTCCTTATATAATGAGTACGCCAAAGCTAAAAGAGTTGCAATTGCAGCTTGAAGGGCTTCTAAATAAGGGGTACATTCACCCCAGCATGTCACCTTGGGGTTCCCTAGTCTTGTTCGTGAAGAAGAAGGATGGGACATTGAGGCTGTGTATTGATTTCCGGCAGTTGAACAAGGTAACTATCAAGAACAAGTATCCTTTGCCGAGGATCGGTGATTTTTTCAATCAGTTGAAGGGTGCGAAAATATTTTTGAAGATAGATCTCAGATCAGGATATCACCAGGTAAGAATAAAGGATGAGGACATCAACAAGACAACCTTTATAACAAGGTACGGTCATTACAAGTTCACAGTGGTGCTGTTTGGACTGTCAAACACACGTGCTATTTTTATGTGCTTGATGAATGGTGTATTCATGGACTATTTAGACAAGTTTTTCATAGTCTTCCTGGATGACATCTTGGTGTATTCCAAGTCAGAGGAAGAGAATGAACAACACCTAAGATTGGTGTTGCAAGTGTTGAGAGGACACCAACTGTATGCCAAATTGAGAAAATGCTCATTTTACCAAAGGAAGATCCATTACTTGGGGCACATTATTTCAGAAGAAGGGATCATTGTGAATCCTGAGAAAGTTGAGGCCATCAAAGAATGGTCAGCGCCAAGTAATGTGGTAGAAATTAGATCCTTTATGGGTCTTGCGGGCTATTACATAAGGTTTATCGCAGGGTTTACAAAGATAGCTCACCCTATCACTTCCTTGCAAAGGAAGGAGAAAAAGTTTCAGTGGACTGAAGAGTGTGAGAAGAGTTTCCAGCGATTGAAGCCATTGTTAACTAGCTCTTCAATCTTGAGGATTGCAGATCCAAATATGGATTTTGTGGTCTGCACAGATGTGTGTAAGAAAGGGTTGGGAGGAGTTCTCATCCATAATGGATTTGTAATCTGTGATGAGTCCAGAAAGATGAAAGAGCATGAAAATAATTATGCCACTCACGATTTGGAGTTGGCAACAATCATTCATGCTCTGAGGAAATGGAGACATTACCTCATGGGAAGGAGATTTGAATTGAGAACATACCACAACGCTTTGAAATATTTGTTTGATCAACCGACTTTAAATTCTAGACAAAGTAGGTTGCTGAAGTTTCTGTGCGAATATGACTTTGATATCAAGCATATCAAGGGAAAGGAAAACAAGGTGATTGATGCACTCAGTAGAAAAGTACATGAATTACATACTACAACCATTAGCATGTACATGACTGATATCAAGGGTAGAATTTTGGAAGTTGCAAATGTTGATTTGCAGTACAGAGACTTAGTAGCAAAGATATAGCAGCGTGAGAGACCACAGAAAAAGGAAAGTTACACCTTGGAAGCTGATGGATTACTCTTGTATAAAGACATAGTGTATATACCCAATGTCCAGGAATTGAAACTTGCGATTCTAAAAGAAATGCATAACGTGACGTATGCTGGACACCTTGGATATCGAAAGACTATGGAAGCAGTCAAAAGACATTACTTTTGGCTGGGTATGAAGAGAGAGATCACTTAATACATTACCAGATGTATGGTGTGCCAGAAAGTTAAGGCTGAGCATAGGCACCCAATAGGGTTGCTATAGCCTTTGCCCATTCCTGAGTGGAAGTGGGAAGTGGTGACCATGAATTTTATTATAGGATTTCCCAGAACAAGCAAGCAGCATGATTCGATCATGGTTGTGGTGGACAAGCTTGTAAAATAGGCCCATTTTATTCCACTGAAAACCACTCACAAGGCAACAAATGTTGCTGACATCTTCTTAAGAGAAGTGGAACTCTTGCATGGAATTCCTAAAACGATTTTGTCTGATAGGGACCCAAAATTCACCTCGAAATTCTGGAAAGGACTGTTCAAAGGATTCTGAACGAATCTGAATTTTAGAACAACATATCATCCCAAGTCTGATGGACAGACAGAGAGGGTGAATAGAGTAATAGAAGACATGCTGAGAATGTATGTGATGGACAAACCATCAAGATGGGAAGACTACCTACATTTGGTAGAATTCGCCTACAATAATGGGTATCATGCATCGTTGAAGATGAGCCCATTTGAAGAACTTTATGGAAGAAAGTGCAACACTCCAGTGAGCTGGGATAATCCAACTGATAGAGCAGTAGTTGGGCCAAAGTTGCTCAAGGAGATGGAGGACTAAATGATAAAAATTAAACAGAATTTAAAAACTGCCCAAGACAGGCATAAAAGTTATGCTGATAAGAACAGAACCCACCGAGAATTCAAAGTGGGTGATCATGTTTTCTTGAAAGTGAAAACTAACAAGAGTTCCCTGAAGCTGGGAAGTTGCACCAAGTTGGCAGCAAGATTTTGTGGGCCGTTTGAAATCCTGGAAAAGATTGGGCCAGTTGCATATAATATTGCATTACCTGCATGTATGACTGTACATAATGTGTTTCATGTTTCATTGCTTAAGAAATATATACATGATGCTAATCATGTTATTGACTGGAATGTGGTTCAGGTGGAACCAAAAGGTGTCCTGCAAGTGCATCCTATCCGCATATTGGACAAGAAAAACAAACAGGTCTGGAATCGAGCTATAGGGCTTGTAAAGGTCCAGTGGACCTGGTACGGTCCTGAGGACGCGACATGGGAGCATGAAGGTGTTATGTGGGCAGAGTACCCACATCTTTTTGAAAATTTTGAAAAGCTTGCAGAAACAGTGTAAAGTTGAACTGAGGACAATGCAGAAATAAGGGGAGAGGGATTGTAATGTCCCCAAGGTCGAGCCCCATTGTAAATCATGTTTATGAAATGAATTGTAATTATGTTTTTTATAGGCTGGTGAGAGAAGTTAATATAAGCTAATGGGCTTATGTGATTATTAGGCCAGAGAGCATAAGTGTTGAAGGCCAAGAGCCTAATTTTGTACATGTATCTATGCATATTATTAATAAAAATATAAACACCGCCACGTGCAGACCGACCACGATGAATGAGTGATGGGGGATTAAGCTTCCATAGAGTGGGCAAGGGATTAGGGGCTAGAAGGTGGGAAGAGGGGTTAAGTGTTGAGCCTAGGGGCTAAGCCTAAGGGCTTAAGCCTTGGGAATAATATTTTAATATTATTCCAAAAAGAATGTGAATAATATGATTTATCCTAAGTTCTTTTGGAAGGACAAGTAACTTCCAAATGGATGGAACACACACAGTTGCATGGGTGACAAGTGTCAACCCAGGAGCATGCAAATAAAGTGTCTGAGATCAGCCGTGTTGGTGGTTCCTCCACCATCCGACCCTCGACTTCCTGGGCGTGAACCCGTTCGTCCCCTGCAAGAGACCTCGTGCCATTCTGAAACTGGTGGGTGAAGTCTGTGTGTTGATTTGGGGGATAGCCTGTGTTGATTTCTGGAAAAGCCGATGCATCCTCTATTTGAGAAAATTGAGCCTGTGTGTGCAGTCTCTGTCCCAAAGCCATAACTGCGAGACCATCCTGTCATTGCTGAGCCTATTTGGAAAGCTTGTGTCTATTTTCCCCGTTGGTTGTTGTGGTCATGCAGTGCTGGACTGCGTGTGGGTTGTTGGCTAGTTTGTACAACACTCTCTCCAGGTGAGAGAGGTGATTGAAGTTGGAAGAACAGGTTGCTTGGCCTGTGAGCGATTCTCTCCAAGTGAGAGAGTGCACAGAGGAAGGGGAGAACTCCTGGAAGGAACCCTGTAGCTTCCACAGAGGTCGGAGACTTCCGGTCCGGTCTGTTGCTGAAATCCAAGGCAAGGGGGGTTAGCAGCCGAAGGACTGTTTAGGTGACAGAGAAGGTGTATACTCCTGGGGTGGAATAGGCATGTGGGGAAGGAGAGTCTATGGCAGTGAGTATGAGTGGTTCCGGGGAGAAAATTCCTTCCTTGTGACTATGTGTTTTCCCTGTAACCTCAGCCTAGCCAGGGATTCCTTACCTTGGGGTGGAGCTTAGTCCTAGCTCGGGGGTGACCCACTGCTGAGCTTTATGAGCAGTGTGGTCTAAGGCTGAGAGGTTCGTGGAAGGCCTGCACCTGGTTGGTGGAATTACCACTATTTCAAAGATAAGTACCAGATGATGTTTTAATTACTTTTCTGCATGTCTGTGTATTTATATTTATCATGTATTTTGCTGTACATACGAATTAATGTTAAAGCCATTGATTTATAATAGAAATAATTATTATGGTTACTTTGAGTTTAAATGTGTTTCATTTGCTTAAATGCATGTCTTATATATAGAATTAAGTATGAGATTGTTATTATGCGTAGTAATGTTGGCCGACCATGGGGTTGATGGTCGGGAACGTTATAGGTGCCTTGATTCAAAAGACTTGGTGATGATGAGGACTTGACCTCACAATGGTAAAGACTTGGTAACGACAAGTCGTCGTTAAGAGGGAGTGTTAGGATATGTAACTCCTACTTGTCTTAGTTGTGATCATATTTAATTATTGAGTTTATCAGTGAGGTAGAGTTCTAGTCTCTACAACAAGGAGGTTGTTCCTAGATTTTAGGAGGTTGTTGAGGCCTAGTTGGTTTGATATATTTTCTCCAACTAATTAACTTCCTATTTTAGTGTGAGGTTGAGATATTTCCTCAACTGGTGGAAAGGCAGATCTTTATATTGAAACACATAAGTTTGTATTATATGTACTCTATTTGTTGTTTAATAGAACATGCATCACAATTTTGGTTTGTATAATTAGTGTCTACTCCCTCTCTCTTCCGAATAGCAAGTAGCAAGTCACAATTGTATTTTTAATCAATCTTATTAAGATTGGAAGTCACCTAGTATTATCTCTATCTACTAATATGTTTAGATAAATATGATGTTTTGTCATTCTATGTTTAGATAAATATGATGTTTTGTCATTCTAAATTCATAGGTAAATGATGTTTTCCTTACTATTTGATAAGTGACCATTTGAATATATAATTTGAATATATTATTATTATTTAGAAGACGAATAGCAAATAAAGAAATCGGTTCAAAACTCCTTAATATGTAGGTTGTGTAAGACCATATTACTTAGAAGACGAATAATAAAAAACAAATCGGTTCAAAACTCCTTAATATGTAGGTTGTGTAAGACCATAATTCGTGTAATTGTGTAATTTTTTTTCACTTATTTGGAAATAAAATTTTAGAAACTACATTTTGTGATGATAAATCAATGAGGAGATTGCAAGTTTATGTTGATTATCTCGATGTAATAACATTATATTAAAAATAAAAATTAAGTAGATTTAATTTAAAAAAACAATTACATTCACTCTGTAAAAGAAATAATAATAAAAAAAAATTACATCTTAAGAACTTGAATTTATTTAAGTGTTTGATTGATCTTGATTTAACATGGATTTAAGCTTGTTTACTTATAATGGAATTTTATTTTGTTTTGTTTAAATGTATGTTATCATTGTATTATTTTATTTGTTTTAGAATTTTGTTTCTTGTTCAAATAGTTTTAAGATAAGCATTTCTAAATGACCATATGGTAACAAATATTTTGAAAATGTGATTTAATGTGGGTGTATGTGGCATTCTACTTAAGAGAATTTGTTTTTCATTTTCATCTCTCTTAGTCTGGCATAGATGACAAATTCTTTCCACCCACTCTGTTTTAGGAAATGTTGAATGTCCTCTTTCACTATGGAGCTCATGAGAGTTTTTTCTTATTTTAACAACTTTGATATTTTTCTATGCTAGTTACAATACATAAATGTTGAATGTCCTCTTTCACTATGGAGCTCATGAGAGTTTGTTCTTATTTTAACAACTTTGATATTCTTCTATGCTAGTTACAATACATAAAAGTTTTTGATTTTCTGCGTTAGGGTTTCTCACCTCCTTATAATATCTCAATATTTTTTTTCAACTCTTTATCGCACCGCATTTTCTCCTTAAATCTATATACAATAATAGTTTTGATATTAACGTTATTGTGCAAAGTGACATCTTCCTTGATTCCGTAGTGATTTAGCCAAGACTTAGCATGTTTATACCAACTTCACTTTTAAAGTTACAAGTGGTTTTGACTAGAGTTTCAATCAATTTTAAAAGGTCTCATGTCTTCCATGTTGTTTATCTTTTTCTTATACATCAAGTACCTGGTCATAGTCATGCTCTTAATGGAGGGAACTATTTTCTTTTATGAGGATAGGACATGGTGTATTCCCTTTAATGCTAAGATTATAAGTTATAGAATGATTTTGGATTTCTCTCTTTCTCGACAATTGTCTAGAGATGATGTGGCCCCAAACTTCACAGCAGCATAAGATAACATGATTTAACATGATTGAGGAGAGTCTTAAAGAAGAGTTTCTTCTTATTCAAAGAATGGAGGCATGCATATTTACATGTGTTTTTGAGACTATGGTAAGCTTTCCACCCTCCATTTATCATTTTCTTAGTGCTACATTCGACTTAGTGACAAAGATCTATTCCAAGATGTTGGTATGAAATCACTTCCTCCAAATTGTTGTTGTCATACATGAAATTATGGTAAGTCATCATTTTAGATTTGGTTATCATAACCTTTAATTCTTCTAGGATCATAGAGACTCTTGACCATAAAAACAATATCAATCACTTTAAAGAACTTACTTCTTTCAAACAACCCTCTAAATAAGAAAAAAAAACACCCTATAAAATAAAATAATTTTATTCATTTTAACTAATAAACAAATAAATTTTAATATTTACACATTATTTTATATTTCTAATAAATTTTAAAATATTTTTGTATTCATTTTAATTGACATTTTACACATTATTTTATATTTCTAATAAATTTTAAAATATTTTTATATTCATTTTAATTAACATATATAATAAATAAATTTCAATGTGTTTTCATATTTATGTATTATTATATATATTATTAAAAATAATATATTTTCTATAAAATTAGTGAAAAAATTAAAAAAATAATTTTTTATTTATAAATAACCATGCTTTTATCAATATTATACAATTATTTTTTATTTATTTTTTATTTTAATCAATAACAAAGTTCCACACATTTAAGAGATGAGTGAGTCATTTCCAATATGTTTCAGCATCATAATATAAGAAAAACAAAAAGAGTTACAACATCTATAATTTAAATCTAATATAATTAGATTAGATGTGATACAAAGGAAACACGAGAGATGTATAAAACCATATATATATATATATAATAATAATAATAATAATAATAATTTATTTTTAAGGTCAAGGTCAAGTTATACCAAATTAGTGTATGAGACTCCTTGTTTGTGGAATAAGAGATCCTTTCAGCTTAGCGATTTGACTGATAAAATCTACCAAAGAACACATATTCTTAACTATTAGACCCAAAATATATATATATATATATATATATAACCCTAAACATATATCAAATATGGAAGTATAATTTTACTAAAAAAAATTAAAATAAATGTATTAATTCTGAGAAAGAGGAAGCGATCACGTGGAGTGAAAAACATTCAACTGAGTCACCTGGAAAGCCAACAGTCGCGCAGTGATTGTAGGGCTTGGCGTTGAGAAGCTGAGGGCATCCTCTTTATTTCGAAAAGGAAACCCTTGCTTTACCCATTCGCTCTTCAAGGTTGTTACAGTGAGAATTCTGGAAGAAGAGTAGCGGGGCGAGATAGATCACGATCTTCTGTTTCAGTAACCTCGTCATGGAGCATGATGATATAACTCGCGGAGAGCTGAACGGGGATGCTCTTGGAAGTAGCGACAGTAGTCAGCAACCTGAAGAAATTCCATTTCAAGAGGATTTGAAAGCTAAGGACGAGGGCTTCGGAACCCTAAATCGCATCGTGAAAATAAACACGCTAGGTTTTATGATGGAGCAGTTGGCCTGGCTCAAGCACAACCAAAATGTTCTGGAGGAGAAATTGGCTGAGATCGAACTGCACTACGGCGTGAATTTTGTTGTAACGGGGATCATGTTGGGACAAATTGCATTCCTCTCGCTCTGGAATGTAGTAAAGCTATGGCGCGAAACTCGATGAAAAATCATCTGTGTTTTGCTTTTGGTTTCCGAAGAACTCTGTTGTATTAATCAAGAGGATGCAAATTATTTGACGCTTACGTGAAAATCCTGGTTCTTGAATCCTGATTGCACCCTGCACAGTGCTCCTTGTTTCACTTTGTTTAATGATACTGTAAGTTTTTATTTATTTAAGTATTCAAAGTATTCTTCTTTTTGTCGTATCAAATTAAGGATCAGTGAAAATATTGAAACTAAAATATTTGTGGATGGATTGTTCTTTAGATTTTAATTTTTCATGGAATGGATTTTCAATGAAATAAATCTCTGCTAATCGTGATAAAATCGGAATTAAGATTTTTATATGTATAGTCCATTTTAATTATGAATTATTTTCTTAAATCGATAAAAATCCGAATTAAGATTTTAATATCCATAATCAATTTTAATTACTAATTATTTTCTTAAAATAAATTTGAACATTTATATAATGTTGCAGATTGAATATTTTGTTACATGTTATTTGAATGAATTAAATTTTTAATGTTGAATAAGTGTTTTTTTTTAATCCAAATAATTTTTTATGATTAATTTAATTAATCTATTTTATTGTTTTGTGATGTTGTTATATATTTAAAAGTATTATGTCAAAATAGAAAAATACACAGTAAAAGTAACTTTCATATATTAATTTTATATTAATGTAAACCATAATGTTAAAATAAAATTATTATTTTTCTCGAAAAAAGACATCTCTACAAGAACAGACCAATCAAAAAAATATCCATAAAATGTTTTTCCCCACTACCATCATCAAACCTATATAAGAGCTTACCAAAACAAACTGTTATTAGTCTCACAATACAAGAATTATGAAACCTACAAATGTATATTTTACATCATTCAACTTAATTCCAATTATTTTCACTATATTTCATTATTCATTTGTTTACCAATAATTTGATAGCTTACATAATACACAAATATATTTTTAAAGAAATCACTTCATAATACTAAAATTCATTTTCAGAAAATATTACAACACGAATAGAACTTCAACATACAAATATAACAATCCATTTATAAATTTTATTAATTAAATAATCATTTAATAACTATATACAATTGAAATAACCAAACCATTAATAGTTGATTTGAAATAAAGAAGAGGTACTATTAATAGTTGATTTGTTAGGTGAACTTAAATGTGAACATGAAGGCTTGCATCTAGTGGATGACTTTCCTACCAATTTTTTTTTAGATATTATCTTTTCTTAAGGATTTTTGAGTTGCAATTAGATTGTATGGAGAAAATATTTTTTGAGACTAAAAATAGTTTGTTGAGAGTAATGAGGTTGTTGTAAATGTTGCATTAAATAATTTGTTTGGTTAAATGAAAGTTGAAATCCACTATAGGTAGAATGGTCTTTGATATGGAAATGGTGTAAGCCCATAAGGAAGATCGATATTGACAACTACACATATTTATAAAATTAATAAATGAAATTGCTATGATGATATCTCATGTTGAACGTATGTGTGTGATATAGATGAGATGATGTCTATTGAATCTTGAAATATCAGGAAGATGTATACTGTTATGACACCAAAACTTTATGATTGGCACATATTATAGACTACTAGTAGATGTTTGGTGGTAACTTGGTGCTCTCATTTTCATGAACACCTTGGAAAATGATGGATGGCTCGAGGAACTGTGTAGCAGAGAAGGGGATATCTGATCCTTGACGGTGAGTATAAAAAGGAAGAGGTATTTTAAGAATGCATATGTCATGGTGGCTAGAATTAAGAGGGTGTGTTGGAAAAATGACAGTAAGATGATTTTTTTTTCCATGGTAGCTTTATGAAGAAAAACATAGCCATATATATATAAGTATTAATTTATGATTACTGAATTAATTTTGAATAAATATTACACGATGGAGTTGAGAACTTTAGTGTATAATATAATTGTTGCATGATAATGACTATAAAATGTATATTATCTTGATGATTGGACATAAACAACTAAAAGAATGAAGACATGAATAAAATAATTGGAAAGAAGAGTACCAAAACAAAGTGGAGCTCAGGAGGAAGAAGAAAAATGGAGCTAAACATGCAATGAAGAAGGCACATATGAAACTATTCAAAAGTTTTGGATATTCCATTATCATAGTTGGAGTTCCTAGATGTAACGAACCTCCCGTTCGTCACGACATCAATCTCTCAAACAAGTGCAATTTTTTTTTTTTTTTTTTTTTAGTGTGTGTGCCTATGTACAAGGGTAATTAAGACAATATACTTTGCGTCACGACATGACAACACTTCATGACGCATGAAACTGTGATGATAGCATAAATGTCTAAGACGCGCATCAAGCCTCTGGAAGAAATTGAACGACAATTAACCCACAAAATAAATAAGACTGACTACCCGCCCGTCCTACCCTGCAATGGTTAGGACCTCCAAGACACATAAGCAACGTTCAAGCCCAGGTTCCCATAGATTTTAACCATTTAAGGTCTCAGGGCTGGCGACTTTCTGAGAAACAAGGAGGTGTCTAATTCCCTTATCCAATCCTAGTATTTAAACATCAATAATATGGAAATAGATCTCTTGCTCAAGAATCGAACAATTTAATACAGTACGATCTAATTATCTGTAACTCAATCCTGGTAAGAACAACTAAAATTAGGAAGATCAATAGACATCAATTTGAATATAGCCATCATAACTACAATTTATAACCCATAATCAATTCTCATACAACAAGGACAATTTCGCAACCTAAAAATCAAGTCCTTCATCACTAGTACTATAGTTTTTCCATTACTATGCAATATAAGTAATTCTACCAATGTTATTATAAATTCAGTTCTAGTGCATCGACAAAATATAATCAGAATTAAATCAAGCTTACCAACTACACCTCAAGTTCCTATAAGTCTAACTAACATGAACCACAACTAGAGATTTGCACTTATATCCATATGTTTAATATATCTAATAATTATAATAAAGAAAGGTTCACTTATTATAATTTATTCTTCTCACTAATTTATGATAAACTAAAAGAATATAATTAGCCTCCTTTGGAAGGTACTATTATAATTCATCCCAACAGTTTATGAAGTACTTGTCTTACTGAACATCAAGCTAACATACAAATTCCAACAATGAAATGCTTTCTGTTAAAATTAGAAAACTAACCACATATAAAACACTAAAAAGATAATACCTTCTATCCTAGGGAGACTCATAAATTCTCAGTAGCAATTAGGTCATGTATAACCAGAAAGGTATTTTAATTCAACTTAGAATGAACATCCCGGCATTTGGGTCATCTTTTAACTTCCAACCACTTTTAACTTATAGTCGCCTACATAAAGAGAGAAGTTAAGAGTGTAATTTGAAATTCCCCAGTAACTATTAACTCAACACTAACAGGAATTAGTAGGAGATACAAATTGAGTGATCAATATGAGGAATTGCTTCTTCGAGCATTTACTTCTTTTAAATTTTATTCTTAAAACCTTTCTAGATTCCAGCAAAATAAGGAGAGTACTTTTCTAACGATAAAGGTATCATTTTAGAATATAAATTTGTTTTATTTGTCCAAGGAAGAGATTCCCACTATTTTGTTTTATACGGGGTTTAGATAATTAAAATGGTGCAAAAAGATTAATATACATTTATTTCTTTTCAAATTAAAAATAGATTTGCATTCTTTTACAAGTCATTATTTTGCATTAATTTACAACACAGAGTTAGCGGAGTAAAACAGAAACAACCAAGCTGAGCCATAACTTGATTTGCAGGGTAAAAATAGAGGGGCGAAGTAGATACTAAGGCTTAGCTTTAGATTGATGCCTAGGATCCGCAGCTATCCTTAAACGACTCACTGTCCAAATCTGTGGCTGGGTAAATTACATACCCAAACGGATTCAAGCTAACAAGACGGGAACGATGCCCAACAATTGCAAGGTCAATGCGGCCAAGGACCGAACCAAGTATTTGGGAGTCAGTGACAAATCCGCAGGGCTGAGTACAGAGAAATCTCTCAACCGCATAGTAACCCACGGTTTTCCATTCCAACATCACGAAAAGTTTCGATCTCAAAGTTAAAATTCAGGCAGGAGGTCAATCGCTGACAATTAAATCTATCATCTCTCAATCTGTCGGAATACCAAGCAAACACAGATAGAGGCTATTTGAACGCTTTTCTAATTGGCAGGGATGTGGAAACTTAAGGATCACCAACACAACCTATCCTTATCAAAAAGGTTGAACTCGTTGTTCTCACAGTAATTGCTCTCTTTTAAAAAAAAAGATGATTTAATGACCAGCAATAGCATAAATGTGATTACGGGTACAGTAAGAGTAAAGGTAAAACTCCACCAATGGATGACTGTCAACCTTGAATCTATGCAGGCAGTAAATAAAAATAATCACCGAAATTACAAGGGTAAACTGTTGACAAGGTAGGAAGTATTGCAGAGGTAATATAAATAAAAAAAAACATTCACTCCAACGAGATCCAACCACATAGTGAAGTTAAATATCCTTTCATCCAGATTACCCATATATATATATTAGATAGTTAGAAGCGTCCAATAACCAGAGTTATACTCTGTTAGCGTAGAAATTCATTCATCGATACTGTCACTCCTCAGGCGATAAGATAATAACAATATTTACTTACTATTGGAAGTGTTACATTCAACTCTGATATTATACAGAAATATGGTTATTTACCAATATTTTATCATGAAGTTCTTCAATAGCTTATTAGTTGTATTTCATACAAAGAAACATATAGAATATAAAATTGTACATGATTTGCAACAAATAATACTTTTTCACATGAGAAATTTAAATAAAAACAACAGTTACAACAGTTACAATTATAATCGCCGAGTAAATAAATAAAAACAACCATTCAATCCATTTACAACTGATATTCCGATCCCAACATAAGTCATAATGCATTTTATTCTACTAAAATAAAAATCATACCATTGCCTTATCGCCCGCTTCGAATGACGTCCCGCGCTCCATGCCGCTCCCGCTTGCCGACCATCGAGACCTCACCGGTACCTCCCAGCCAACGTTAGGGGTACTCTCCTCCCCCCTTAGCCCCCCGAGCCGCAAAGGGGCCACACACTATCCAGAGGGTATGTCTAGCTCCCAGCTCACCTCGCAAGGCCGAGCTACCACTCCTCTCTGAGCTGGGAAATCCCAACTCCCACAAGTAAATCAGTCAAGTCACTATTCCTGTAGCGTAACGTTACGCTAATAGTCGATCCCCTTATTCCTTCTCCCCCCTCTCTTTTATAGAGTTTTAGAACTTCCATTCTTTCCCTAAATCTCATTTAATTTAATTTTTAATAAAAATCTTCTAAAAATTCTCCTTCATACAAGTGTCATCCATCCCCCGCTATCCTCCAATAATTATTTTCTTTAATTTATTAAATGCCTTATTTCCTTCACCCACCTAGAGTTACTCCTAAAATTACTCCTAGGTGTCCCTAGATTCTCTTACAGGTTTTAAAGGCTTTCCCTAATATGAAGTTGCTATTTTAGTTCAATTTAAAAGGTTCTTTAATCCATATTCTTTACTAAGTTGACCTCCCTCTTTTTACCATAAGTTCCCCTCTTTCCCTTTTTATGTTACCTCCATTCCCTAGTTTCCTAATTTTTATATTTCCTTCTTTCTCCTTTTTATTAGAGCCAAAAATGACAATTGTGCAAGTCAACCTCCTTTCCCTTTTATTATTAATTTAGTATTTTTTTTAAACTATCATAAGTTAAAGTAATTAATTGCCTCTTTACGTTTTGCATCCACACATTTTATTTAATTCTTAATCTCTTCATGTTACCAAAAATTTTATGAACACCCACAATTATTACTTAAGTTTTCTCTTAGAAGGGTAGACAAAATTTTACCCCTAGCAAAGTTTTAGACTTATGACTTAGATTCTGAACTGGGTGACATTTTAATTAGGGAAGTTGTTTTAAAATTTCTTAATGAGATATTTGTCTTAAGGCCATCTAGGTTCGTTCCTTTATCATCATCAACGCGATGTACGCTTCAGGACACACTACATGCTCCAAGGGTGCCACTCGCCTCTTTTGTTTCTTTTGCGCAATGTGCCCTTTAGGATGCACCACGTGCTCCAAGGGTGCCACTCACCTCTTTTGTTTCTTTTCGCGACGTGCCCTTAAGGATGCACCACGTGCTCTAAAGGTGCCACTCGCCTCTTGACTGATTGGTAGAGATCAATAACCCCTGGAGTCAATAATCCATCAGGTGAAATTGTGGGAGACTAAGGGCCTCTAAGGAATAAGGCCCCCGCCCTATTGTGCGCCCCTTAGAATCATCGTGAGCGACTATCGCAGTCTGCCCTCACGGCATCGTGGGTCCTCTCGAACTAGGTAATCGTTAACCTATAGGTCGAGCCATGGCGAGAGTGCTAGTAGGTTGTGGCAGGGCTGCTATCCACACCTCTCCCTCAACCTCTCTGGTAGTCGTGTGTGACCCCTTTACTCCATATGTGAGTCTGGTCGGCAAGCTATCGTCAGCCTGCATCATCTACAATCATGTCAGAACATATCCACATCATATCATCTAATCAAATGTACCAACATCACAGTAAAACAATCAACCCCAATGTCACACTCCCTGACTCGATTCAGAGTCCAAGGGGTTCCATCGATGCCTCTGCATCCTCTAGGTCCAAAACCCTGCACACTCAGTAAAACTGAGTCAATAGCACCTGTCTATGTCAATGCAGTAAAACAACATGTCATCCACTCATAACGCATCATAATCAAAGTCAAATGTTTTAATAGCATAATAATCTGGATCACTTGCGAGCAAGTGTCCTCAAAGAATAAGTTCGCTCAGTGTGCTAGAGAGGGATGTTACATACACCCCCTCTTGGTCTAAACTTCATCCCGAAGTTTCTTAGTAAAAATGCCGAAATAAGTGTATTACAGTATCATAAGTCTATCTATCAAACAAAAATGGAAACTGTTGGTGCATATCATATGCGTTCTCCCAGGTCATTGAGTGCGGACTATAATTGTCCCACTTGACCTTGACCTGATCTAGCATTCGAAGTTATAAATTTCAAACGCGATGATCTAAGATGCGGACCGACTCAGCCGTGAGCGCCCCCTCATCCGATATCTACAAGGAACTCATGTCAATAACATGTGTAGGATCACTAATATAATGTCTCAAAACAGATACATGAAGAACATCGTGCATATGCCTCAAGGAATTAGGCAAGGCTAGTCGATAGGCCATGAGCCTCTTTCTCTCCACAATCTCGAAAGGTCCCACGAACTTAGGAGAGAGCTTATCTCCCTTCTCAAACTTGATCGAACTCTTATGTGGTTTAACCCTCAAGAAGATTCGATCGCCGACCTTGTAACTATGGTCGACACGGCGCGCATCGACATAACTCTTCTGTTGATCCTGTGCTTCTTTAATCCTTTGTCCTATGGTTTGCATTTGCTATTCCATTTCTTGGATCACTTCTGGTCCCACCAGGACCCTATCCTCAAGACGATCCCAAATCAATGGTGTCTGACATGGTCGCCCGTAAAGAAACTAGAAGGGTGCCATCTTAATGGTGCTCTGGTAACTATTGTTGTAAGCGAACTCCACCAGTGGCAAGAATTCCTTCCAACGTTTTTATTGGTCCATCACGTACATGCGCAACATGTCCTCCAAGGTTTGGTTAGTTTGTTTGGTTTGCCCGTCAGTCTCCGGGTGATATGCAGTACTAAAGTTAAGTTGGGTTCCCAAGGCCTCTTGGAAACTCGTCCAAAATTGTTCAGTAAACATCGATCCTCGATCAGATATAATCCTCTTAGGCACCCCATGTAGCCTCACAATCTCACTGATGAAAACTCTAGCTATGTTAGGTGCCTGATACGTCGTATGCACAGGAATAAAGTGAGCACTCTTCATCAGGGTGTCTACCACTACAAAGATCGAGTCATGTATCCTTTCCATCAGTGGCAATCCAACAATAAAATCCATCGAAATAACCTCCCATTTCGATTCCGGAATGACATGTGGTTGAAGTAATCCTGCTAGGTGTCTATGTTCAGCCTTTACCTGCTAACACTCTAGACATCTGGCCACATAATTGACTATGTCGGCCTTCATTCCCTTCCAGAAGAATAAGGGTTTAAGGTCTTCCGTCATCTTCGTGACTCCCGGATGAGACACATCTTCGTGACTCCCAGATGAGCCATGTATACTGCTCTATGAGCCTCACTTAGGATCAAATTCCTCAACTCGTCATTTGGCGGCACGTAAATCCAACCTTTAAACCTCAATAAACCATCTCCATCAAATGAAAATCCCTCAAATTGTGGTACCATCATTGTGTTTTGTCCGATAAAACCCTCGACCTCCTTGTACCAGTCATCGTCATACTATAAAGTTATAATCTTTTTAGGTATATTCATCTGAAGAGGCAACATTGAAAAGATGCGTGGTCGTCAACTAAATGCATCTGCCACTCGGTTCACTGTTCCTTTTATGTAAGTAATCTCGAAGTCGTACTCGCTAAGTAGTTCTGACCAATGTCGCTGTCGTGCATTCAAGTCACTTTGCGTAAAAATGTGTTGTAGTCCACAATGGTCAGTCTTTAGTTCAAATTTTCGTCTAACAAGGTAGTGTTTCCAAACCTTCAAGGCATATACGATGGCTAATAACTCCAAATTGTGTGTCGCGCAGTTCTCCTCATGCCTTCTTAGTTTCCTAGAAATGTAAGCAATCACTCGTCCGTCTTGCATCAAAACTCTGACTAAGCCTTCCTTGGATGCGTCAGTGCATACCAAGAAGTCCACTTCCATGTCAAGGACTTTTAGTATCGGTGCGGTTGTCAACAATTTCTTGAGCCTCCGAAATGCTTCCGCGCATTTCTCGGTCCAAAAAAACTTCTTGTTCTTCTTCTGCAATTCCGTGATCAGATTTACTATCTTCAAAAATCCCTCGACGAACTGTCGATAGTATCCTGCTAAACCCATGAAGCTACGCACTTCCGGGACATTCTTCGGCGTAGACCATTCCATAATATCCTCGTCCTTGGCTGGATCCACGACGATGCCTTCACCGAAGATGACATGCCCTAAGTAGTGAATATTTGATTGATAAAATGAGAATTTGGAAAACTTCCCATACAATTTGTGCTCTTGCAGACACTGTAGTACCAAGCGCAAGTGCTCGTCATGCTCCTCCGTCATCCGAGAATAGATCAAAGTATCGTCAATGAATACTTGGACGAACTTGTCCAAGTACTCGTGGAACACCCCATTCATCAAACTCATAAATACCCCTAGGGCGTTTGTCATTCCAAACGGTAAAAGAGTAAACTCGTAATGTCCAAACCTTGTTTTAAAGGCGGTCTTAGGGATGTCATCCTCCTTGATCCGTAACTGGTGATACCTTGATCGCAAATCGATCTTAGAGAACACCGTTGCACCCTTCATTTGATCAAACAGATCATCAATTTTCGACAATGGATATTGATTCTTGATTGTAGCCTTGTTCAGTTGTCGATAGTCGATGCAAAGCCTCCATGATCCATCCTTCTTTCGTATGAAAATAACAGGTGCACCCCATGGTGACACACTAGAACGTATCAGCCCCAGGTCCAACAACTCCTTCAGTTGCATTTTCAACTCTTATAACTCTGGGGTCAACATCTAATAAGGCGTTCTTGCTATCGGTTCAGTACCCAGTTTTAGGTCTATGGTAAACTCCAATTCCCTCTCCGGCGGCATCCCAGGTAACTCCTCTGGAAACATGTCCGCAAACTCTCTCACCACCGGAAGGTGTTCTAGAACTTCTACTACTCCCTTCTCATTTAATGCAAGGATCGCATAAATCTTGCACCCCTTGCACATACTCTTCCGTAACTGTAAGGAAGAGACGAACCTCAGGGAAACTCCCTAGTTTCGGCCTACAATCACACGTCCTTGTCCCTCGTCATCGACCAAGCTCAACCGTTTTGTCTTACAGTTGAGTATCGCCTCATGCGATTCCAACCAGTCCATGCCAATCATGACATCATAAGATCCTAGGATCGTGACGTATAGGTTGGCCCTTGTGACAAACTCTCCCAGGTTAAGGACACATCTCGTAACCTTTCCTCCAACCTTTTGTTGGGCTCCCGAAGCCGTATCTACGAAGCTAAACTCATCCTGTTCGACTGCCTTTACCTTAATCCTTTTTAGTGCTGCACTAGAAATGAAACTCTCGGTAGCACCGAGATCTATAAAAATACTAAGGGTGTGGTCAGCGATGGTACCTGTCGTCTCGAGCACAGTCGACTGATGCTCTTCCTGGAGGTTATTCACCGCTGCATGAATCCGATGGGCCTTGCCCATATCTCCCATAGTAGTTGGTCCGGCTGATCCAGACGCTCTGGTTCTCTCCACTTGGCAGTCGCGCTGGTAGTGTGGCTCCCCACATGTCCAACACCCCTTCTTCGGCCTAGTAGTCCTGGTACCCAAAGTAGAAAATGACGGCCCGCTGGCCTGGAACCCTGGTCTATTCTGCTAAACAAGCCTAAAATGCTGCCGCTGTGGGTGATGCTGCTGCTAATGCTGTGATCCCTGATAAGGTGTCCTCTGCTAAGGCATCGGTCACCAAGGTGTAGTGAAAGTGGATCCCCTCTGGAAGCCACGATATCCCGGCGTAGGTCTTGCTGGTGTCTGATGCTGCTGTGCTCCAGATAAAACTTGCCTTGTTGGTCTCACTAGAGTCCTGGTCTGACCCCTGCTAATAAGCTCCTCATTTGCTATGAGGGCCTTCTGGACGACATCATGCAAGGTTTGGGGCATCAAAATTCTAACCTTTGCACGTAGGATGTTTTTAAGGCCGAACACGAACCTGTTGACCTTAAGTTTCTCCGTGTTAAGGTGCGGAGCATACCGGAGCAACTCCATAAAACGAGCCTCATACTCAGGCACCGTGCGACCTCCCTGTCATAAGGCATTGAACTCATTGAGCTGACACTCAATGAATTCCTCTGAAAGGTACCTCTCTCGGAAATGCTCCTCAAACAGTTCCCATGACATGTCTTCGACGACCATGTTCAGCTGCGATAGGAGCGTCTTCCACCATAGAAGAGCGCTCCCTTTCAGTTGAAATACCGCCATGTGGACCTTCATGTTGGAGGTATAATTGCGAAGTGCGAAGCACATCGCCATGTTCTCCAACCATGCCTTGGCGGTTGGGCCATCCAGGGCACCAAAGAACTCAGGAAATTTGACCTTCTCGAGTTCACGGTGAATGCTACCAGTATTGACCGGAGCACGTGGTGGAACCTCAGCGGGTGTCGATGCCCTGGCCTCATCTCTGTCCAAACGACTAATCAGTTCCTCGGACATGCGCTGAAAAGATCTCATCATTCCAACCACATCACAAACTACTATCTGCTCTTGTCCAAGAACTTGCTCGTCTCCTTGGGGGTTACACCCCTCAGGTGTGGATGCTACTAGAGGCGTCATGCCTCCTCCCCTCGCACCCCGTCGTCTGCCTTCGCGACGTTCTCTAACCATGTTTTCCTGCACACACACAATCAACTCGATTAGCAACAGTATAATCAAATCATGTCAACGAAAGCCATAGTGATCCTAAGTCACGGGTTGAAACTGCTCTGATACCATATGTAATGAACCTCCTGTTCGTCACGACATCAACCTCTCAAACAAGTGCAATTTTTTTTTTTTGTGTGTGTGTGCGTGTGTACAAGGGTAATTAAGAAAATATACTCTACGTCGCGACACGACGATGCTTCATGACGCATGAAACTGCGATGACAACATAAAGATCTAAAACACGCATCAAGCCTCTGCAAGCAATTGAACGACAATCAACCGAAAAAATAAATAAGACTGACTACCCGTCCATCCTACCCTGCAATGGTTAGGACCTCCAAGACACATAAGCAATGCTCAAGCCTAGGTTCCCATCGATTTTAACCATTTAAGGTCTCAGGGATGTTCTGAGAAACAAGGAGATGTCTAATTCCCTTATCCAATCCTAGTATTTAAACATCAATAATATGGAAATAGATCTCTTGCTCAAGAATTGAACAATTTAATACAGTACGATCTAATTATCTGTAACGCCATCCTGGTATGAAAAACTAAAAATAGGAAGATCAATAGACATCAATTTGAACATAGCCATCATAACTACAATTTATAACCCATAATCAATTCTCATAAAACAAGGACAATTTCGCAACCTAAAAATCAAGTCCTTCATCACTAGTACTCTACTTTTTCCATTACTATGCAATATAAGTAATTCTACCAATGTTATAATAAATTCAATTCTAGTGCATCGACAAAATATAATCAGAATTAAATTAAGCTTACCAACTACACCTCAAGTTCCTATAAGTCTAACTAACATGAACCACAACTAGAGATTTGCACTTATACCCATATGTTTAATATATCTAATAATTATAATAAAGAAATGTTCATTTATTATAATTTATTCTTCTCACTAATTTATGATAAACTAAAAGAATATAATTAGCCTCCTTTGGAAGGTACTACTATAATTCATCCCAAGAGTTTATTAAGTACTTGTCTTACTGAACATAAAGCTAACATACAAATTCCAACAATGAAATGATTTCCTTTAAAATTAGAAAACCAACCACATATAAAACACTAAAAAGATAATTCCTTCTATCCTAGGGAGACTCATTAATTCTTAGTAGCAATTAGGTCATGTATAACCAGAAAGGTATTTTAATTCAACTTAGAGCGAACTTCCCGGCATTTGGGTCATCTTTTAACTTCCAGTCGCTTTTAACTTACAATCGCCTACTTAAAGAGAGAAGTTAAGAGTGTAATTTGAAATTCCCCAGTAACTGTTAACTCAACACTAACAGGAATTAATAGGAGATACAAATTGAGTGATCAATCTGAAGAATTTCTTCTTCGAGCATTTACTTCTTTTAAATTTTATTCTTAAAACCTTTCTAGATTCCAGCAAAATAAGGAGATTACTTTTCTAACGATAAAGGTGTCTTTTTAGAATATAAATTTGTTTTATCTGTCCAAGGAAGAGATTCCCACTATTTTGTTTTATACGGGGCTTAGATAATTAAAATGGTACAAAAAGATTAATATACATTTATTTCTTTTCAAATTAAAAATAGATTTGCATTCTTTTACAAGTCATTATTTTGCATTAATTTACACCACGGAGTTGGCGGAGTAAAACAGAAACAACTAAGCTGAGCCATAACTTGATTCGCAGGGTAAAAATTGAGGGGTGAAGTAGATACTAAGGCGTAACTTTAGATTGTTGCCTAGGATCCACAACTATCCTTAAATGACTCACTGTCCAAATCCATGGCTGGGTAAATTACATACCCAAACGGATTCAAGCTAACAAGACGGGAATGATGCCCAACAATTGCAACGTCAACGCAGCCAAGGACCGAACCAAGTATTTGGGAGTCAATGATAAATCCGCAGGGCTGAGTACAGAGAAATCTCTCAACCGCATAATAACCCACAATTTTCCATTCCATAAGCAGCACGTAAAGTTTCGGTCTCAAAGTTAAAAATCAGGCAGGAGGTCAATCGCTGACAATTAAATCTATCATCTCTCAATTTGTTGGGATACCAAGCAAGCACAGATAGAGGCTATTGGAACGCTTTTCTAATTGGCAGGGATGTGGAAACTTAAGGATCGCCAACACAACCTATCCTTATCAAAAAGGTTGAACTCACTATTCTCACAGTAATTGCTGTCTTTTAAAAAAAAAGATGATTTAATGACCAGCAATAGCATAAATGCGATTGCGGGTACAGTAAGAGTAAAGGTAAAACTCCACCAATGGATGAATGTCAACCTTGAATTTATCCAGGCAGTAAATAAAAATAATCACCGAAATTACAAGGGTAAACTGTTGACAAGGTAGGAAGTATTGCAGAGGTAATATAAAAAAAAAAAAAACATTCACTCCAACGAGATCCAACCACATAGTGAAGTTAAATATCCTTTCATCCAGATTACCCATATATATATATATATATATATATATATATATATATATTAGATAGTTAGAAGCATCCAATAACTGGAGTTATACTCTGTTAGCGTAGAAATTCATTCATTGATGCTGTCACTCCTCAGGCGATAAGATAATAGCAATATTTACTTACTATTGGAAGTGTTACATTCGACTCTGATATTATACATAAATGTGGTTATTTACCAATATTTTATCATGAAGTTCTTCAATAGCTTATTAGTTGTATTTCATACAAATAAACATATAGAATATAAAATTGTACACGATTTGCAACAAATAATACTTTTGCACATGAGAAATTTAAATAAAAACAATAGTTACAACAGTTACAATTATAATCATTGAGTAAATAAATAAATAAAACCATTCAATTCATTTACAACCGATATTCCGATCCCAGCATAAGTCATAATGCATTCTATTCTACTAAAATAAAAATCATACCGTTGCCTTATCGCCCGCTTCGAATGACGTCCCGCGCTCCGTGCCGCTCCCGCTTGCCGACCGTCGAGACCTCACTGGTACCTCCCAGCCAACGCTAGGGGTACTCTCCTTCCCCCTTAGCCCCTCGAGCTGCAAAGGGGCCACACACTATCCAGAGGGTATGTCAAACTCCCAGCTCGCCTCGCAAGGCCGAGCTACCACTCCTCTCCGAGATGGGAAATCCCAACTCCCACAAGTAAATTAGTCAAGTCACTATTCCTGCAGCGTAACGTTATGCTAACAGCTGATCCCCTTCTTCCTTTTCCTCCCTCTCTTTTATAGAGTTTTAAAACTTCCATTATTTCCCTAAATCTCATTTAATTTAAGTTTTAATAAAAATCTTCTAAAAATTCTCCTTCGTACAAGTGTCATCCATCCCCCACTTTCCTCCAATAATTATTTTCTTTAATTTATTAAATGCCTTATTTCCCTCACCCACCTAGAGTTACTCCTAAAATTACTCCTAGGTGTCCCTAGATTCCCTTACAGGTTTTAAAGGCTTTCCCTAATATGAAGTTTCTATTTTAGTTCAATTTAGAAGGTTCTTAAATGCAGATTCTTTACTAAGTTGACCTCCCTCTTTTTACCATAAGTTCCCCTCTTTCCCTTTTTATGTTACCTTAATTCCCTAGTTTCTTAATTTTTATATTTCCTTCTTTCCCCTTTTTATTAAAGCCAAAAATGACAATTGTGCAAGTTAATCTCCTTTTCCTTTTATTATTAATTTAGTATTTTTTTTAAACTATCATAAGTTAATGTAATTAATTGCCTCTTTATGTTTTACAACCACACATTTAATTTAATTCTTAATCTCTTCATGTTACCAAAATTTTTATGAACACCCACAATTATTACTTAAGTGGTTTTAAATTTTATTATTTTATTATTATTATTATTATTANTTTTTTTTTTTTTATTTTTTTATTTTTTTTTTCTCTTATAAGGGTAGACAAAATTTTACCCCTAGAGAAGTTTTATACTTATGACTTAGATTCTGAACTGGGTGACATTTTAATTAGGGATGTTGTTTTAAAATTTCTTAATGAGATATTTGTCCTAGGGCCATCTAGGTTCATTCCTTTATCATCATCAACGCGGCGTGCCCTTCAGGACGCACTACATGCTCCAAGGGTGCCACTCGCCTCTTTTGTTTCTTTTGCACGACGTGCTCTTCAGAACGCACCACGTGCTCCAAGGGTGCCACTCGCCTCTTTTTTTATTTTGCGCAATGTGCCCTTCAGGACGCACCATGTGCTCTAAGGGTGCCACTCGCCTCTTGACTGATTGGTAGAGATCAATAACCCTTGGAGTCAACACTCCTCCAGGTGAACTTGTGGGAGACTAAGGGCCTCTAAGGAACAAGGCCCCTACCTTATTGCGCGCCCCTTAGAATCATCATGAGAAACTATCGCAGTCTTCCCTCACGACATCGTGGGTCCTCTCAAACTAGGTAATCGTTAACCTATAGGTCGAGCCATGGCGAGAGTGCTAGTAGGCTATGGAAGGGCTGCTATCCACACCTCTCCCTCAACTTCTCTGGTAGTCATGTGTGACCCCTTTACTCCATATGTGAGTCTGGTCGGGAAGCTATCGTCAGCCTGCATCATCAACAATCATGTCAGAACATATCCACATCATATCATCTAATCAAATGTACCAACATCACAGTAAAACAATCAACCCCAATGGCACACTCCCTGACTTGATTCGGAGTCCAAGGGGTTCCATCGATGCCTCTGCATCCTCTAGGTCCAAAAACCTGCACACTCAGTAAAACTGAGTCAATAGCACATGTCTATGTCAATGTAGTAAAACAACATGTCATCTACTCATAACGCATCATAATCAAAGTCAAATGTTTTAATAGCATAATAATCCGGATCACTTGTGAGCAAGTGTCGTCAAAGAATAAGTTCTCTCAGTGCGCCAGAGCGGGATGTTACACTAGAGACACATTTATGAGACTTCCTATCCGACCCATGTTGGATCCCTAGAGGGAAGTGGGATATCCTAAGGGAATACAATGAAAAGAAGGGGGTACACTTCCTTAGGTTGTGTAGGTTGAGGGCAATGAGATCCTATTGATTGGAATTGTTGTGGGAATAAAAACTTTGTGAAAGTTGTTGTAGTTGGTGTTCCTAGAGCCACAACTCTGAGAGTTCCTAGACATATTGTATCAGAGTCCTAGAGGGAGGTGGTACAACCCGAGGGACTATGAAGTAGGGGAGGTTTTACACTTCCTTAGGTTGTGTAGACTGATGGAAACAAGATATTATTGGTTGGAGTTCATATGTGATATTACACCAACGAGCCTATATGCTAAATAAAGGATAGAGAGAGTAGCATTCAATATAAGGAAAAGACCTTTTAGCGGAGGTTTCTAGAGTTAAAAAATTGGAAAAAAATGTCGAAAAAACCTTTACTACAACATGTGTTATCGATAGTAGATGTTTTTGCGGATAATATAATGGAAGTTGATTAGAACTAAAAAAATGTGGGCGACTGGAGGTGCTAGAAAATGTTTACAAATCGATGTGTTTGTATAAGGCACAAGAACTAGTGCGTACATACACCTAAAACACCATTGTTGTACACTTACCGTCAAGCACCCGGGAAGTAAAATATGAAAGTACCGGGCTAGTAAAATATTTAAGCACTAGGGCATTTTTCTTATATGAACTAGGGCTTTAACATCAAAATGGACTCAGAGAGTTAAAAATAATTAAGCACCAGGGATTTCTACATAGAACACATCAGTGCGTTATTAATAAGAAGGCGTTGATGCTGTATAAAATAATATCCACTAGTGCGTTATAGGGAAAAATGCCCCGGTGCATTAAAAATCGAAAGAATCGGTGCTTTGCAGTAACAAATAAGCCCCGATGATTATCGTTAAAAAAATAGCGTCGATTCGTATCAATAAAAAATACGCAACAGTGATTCGTATAAGATTAACGCATCGATGCCCCCCAGGGGGCATCTCAATTGGCAAGTGTCGTGGATATGAAGTTCCATGACGTTTCGGGTTCAAATCCCCCCGAATTACCCTGTGTGTTGCGTAAGGGGAATCGTGGGCACACCTAGAGGTTATAGTGGTAGCAGTTGGATAACACGACCACGTTTAATGTGAGTACGTGCCCAACTAGTTGTTGATTCTGCGAGACATAAAAAAAATAAAAATTAATGCACCAATGGCCAAATTTTTAATATAATTTTGTGGTATTAAATTAATATTGAAACCAATGCTAATTGATTACATAAAAGCACTGGTGTGAATTTCATATGAAACGCACTGGTGAGTCTTAATATTAAACGCGTTGATGACATTAATAATTAAAATATACCGAGAAACATCGACTTGTGATAGTGCTATTATTGCTATTTTTTAATTCCATTATTTATCAAAATATTTACATATATCTTATATTTTGATTAGTGAATTTGGATATGATGTTTGGATTAATTTGTTATATCATCGTATTTTTCATCTCTTCATTATAATATTTAGTCATCCATATATTTAATCATGGATGTAACATTTCACAGTGACATTGGACAATGCAATAGAATAAATTAAAACATATTTTATTATATGAATAAGAGGGTCTTTGTCATACAAAATGAGACACTTATCGGTAATCCCTTGTCTTTCAATTGGAACACTATGTCCATTACATTCAACAAAAATGTTTGATTTTCACACACAATTATTTCAAAAAAATACAATTGTAGCTTGCATTGATATCCAAATATATTGTTCATCATTCTTCATTGGAATTGTTTTGTTATTTTTGAAGTTCCATCTACAAACATAAAAAACCTGTAATGAGTCTATCTACATTGGTGAGTATAATGAAAATTGAAATAAATAATATACATGAATATAAATTGAAAAGTGTCGTACCTCTAAAGCAATAAATGACTCATGAATCATACACATATGTTCAAAATCAAATCTCATGCCTTGTTTCAACAGTTCTTTTGTTGGCTTAGTTCTATACTTTATTTCTTGCAAGTTTTATACCCCATAATAAATCATAGGTTTAATATAAAGTATTATTTTTTTTTCATTAATTATAAAATGATGGAAGTAAAACAACATAGATTATACTTACAACTTCGACAACTAATTTTTGATATGCCAATATATACTCACAACTCTGAATTAACCCAATGCCAATGAAATTTTCTGATGGCTCTTCTTTGTATGTTAGCACCTGTTTGAAGACATTCAAGGATGGTTGTTGTAAAACAACTTAAAATATACAAAAAAAAATCTTAAGTTGTTATAAGGAAATAACATTTACTCACAAACTTTGCTATCAACATTTTTCTTGTCGTCCAGTTTTATGTGCAGAATGAGTTCCATTTTTTTTTATTTTCTGTAAGAGGATATTTGAAAATTGATATTTAATGTATAATTAATTAATTGTACCTAATAGAAAAATTCGATGATTACATACATCTAAAGTACATTGTTTTTGAGATAGCTCCTCATGCGATGCAGTTATGTCCAATTCTTTGACCATCTCCTTGTACACTTTTTTTGACATTCCTACTGGCATATTTCGAATATCAGCTCCTTGGTCCTCTGATATTTTCATAATTTTATTGAAAAAATAACATGATAAGAAAGTGTGTGTGTGTGTGTGTGTGTGTGTATATATATATTTTTATTTTTTTTTCTAAAAAAATGGTTTTATGAATATTAGTTTTTGAATTATTCTTTTTTGTTGTTGTATGTTTTTCCTATTGCAAGTGTTATAGGTCCCATTGACCATTGCCCTGGAAGTTCTTCGTGTAATTTAAATATAACCTGGTTCTTGGAATCATTGGATTGATTTGTATATTGTAAGTGGAAAGTACGTATATACGTTCATTCCACTATATCCCTCATAGTTATGTAAAAGTTTTTCCCCCTTTTATTAATCTTCAACACCATTCCACATGAGCTAAGGACGAGTTCATCATCATTTACATCTTCTATATTAATTAATTTTGTTTTGTTATGATGTCATTTTGTTCCCTCATTGTTGGTGCCTATAGAACATTAAACATATGTGAATTAATAGATTGTTTGAAACATGTCATCTAATATTCCTATGTATATTATTAATGAAAATTCAAAAAAAAATAAATATTAAATAATACTTTTTCATTCACGTGATTCATCCCTCTACAATTTTTCCATTAAGATTTTACGCTCTTTTGCACTTAGATTAGAAATATTGTTATCGATCTTCCTCATTTTGTGGTCCTGCATGACACACACTAACATTTTTTTTCTTTTATTTTTATCCCGGATGTGTCATCATTGTGTCGACCATAAATTTTCTTATTTGAACTCTTCTCACTCATATATTTATCAATATACAAACTGTACCATTCAATACAAAAATTATTAAATATATTTTATAAATAAATCACATAATTTTCAACGGAAAAAAAAAAAAAAATCGTTGTAACTAGTGCTCTTTTTATATACAAATCACTCGTGAGTTTATTACACAAAATGATTCGGTGTGTTCCATACAACAACACATACAATGAACACTTTAATTTCTTTTTTAAAATATTGTGAATTACATTTTTTGTGTTATTTACATGAGAACATCGAAGATATTTTT
This sequence comes from Picea engelmannii, assembly GCA_009831015.1. Classification (NCBI taxonomy): domain Eukaryota; kingdom Viridiplantae; phylum Streptophyta; class Pinopsida; order Pinales; family Pinaceae; genus Picea; species Picea engelmannii. The sequence goes on from ML778820.1 coordinate 793,349, forward strand.
TTTTATGCACCATATTTTTATTTCTATTTTTAAATATGGCTTAATGAGTGTGTTCCTTTTACATAAATGAACCGGTGCATTTTTGTCGAAATGACAGACCGGAAAAATGGAAAACGTTTTTTAAAAAAATGTCAAATTGGAAACTGTTTAAAAAAAAAAGACAGAGGGACACATGCGTTAAGGATCCGATACAATAAGTGACCCCTTTGCATCAAATGTCAAATACTTATATATAGAAAAACAAACCCATTAGATCTAAAACACCTAAAATGGAAACCCCTAATTCTGAAGTGATAGAGGGAGTTAAACTCTAGGGTGGAATTTTGCATTCATGTAAGCAAAAAAAAACAAGGGTTTAAGGTAAGTATGAATTTTATTATTTTTATTTTTCTGAATGTAGGGTTTTGAGTGAATCACCATACCCTTCAAATCCTGATTTTTTGAATATTTTTTTTGTTCCAAAGTATTTTTCTGCTCCATAGTGGTCCTCGATATGTCTCTCTTCCAAACCCGTCTCCTGTAAATTTTGGCAAAATTATCAAAATATTGAATACCTTCTTAATGTTGATTTTCTTTTATGAAAAGGGTTTAGAGTGAATCGCCATACCCTTCAAATTCTCATATTCTGAATAATACCCCGTGGTTCTAAAGTATTATGTTCCTCCACAATGTTCCTCCATATGTTTCTTTTGCAAGTCTCTCCCCTGTAAAATTTTGCAAAATAATGAAATAGTGAATAGATTTTTAGTATTTAAATGACTTTATGAAATTCAATTCCTGCTCTTTTTTTAATTGTATAAAAAAAATCACACTTTTTTTTTGGTAACTTTTTCGGCATGATGGTGCCTTACGTAAGATACACCAGTGTGGCCATATTACATTACCCTTCAGTGCATCCATATTAATTGACGCACCAGAGATATATAATTTTTTTTATTAACAAAATCTTGAAACACGATGTGGTTGATTTTTCAATGCACCGATTCTTATTGTTAATATGCGCACCAGTGCATGTCTGGTTTATAAGTGCACCATGATGCTTTTAAAGTTATTTGAAATTTTATTTGCACATGAAATAGTATATTCATCTCAAACTATCTTTTAGGATGAATTCACATGACTTGCAATACTTTAGTATACATTTTACGTTTTATGTAGCCTTATTCTTGAGCAATCCCCTTCAATTCACTAATGTGAAAATAATTGACATGGTGACCTAAAACCAAATTTCCCATAATCTTCATATAAAGTAAAATTAAAACTTGTTATTATAATATAATCTTCGTATAAAGTAAAATTAAAACTTATTATTATAGTATGAAGGTTTGTCAAACATCATAAAACATTTATGAATATGTTTTTCTATAAATGGATGATATGCATTAGTCCATGCAAATGCTCCTCTTTTACTCAAGATAATTTTTCCAATACTAGCATCAATAAATAAGGCATTGAGATTGCATTTCAAAATTGTTAATAAATAAAATAGAAGAAAGACACAAGAGCTTGGAGGAAAATGATTTAATCCATTCTCATTATAATATTCATTTCAATGATACACACTTATAGTACATTGATGTAACCACCTCATAAACTAAATTTACTTTCATGCTCCACCTCATCAAGTGATAAGTCTAAGAGGAGGAAAAATAAGATTTAATACACACTTAGGATAAAATATATATCCTATAACATAGAATACATAAAGGTAGTGTAGGACTTCATGACTGTATAGGATGTCATAGGATAAAAACAAATTATAAATCTTTCACCTTCTTCCTATCTAAACATGTCTTACAGTATTCATACTTCTTGGCGTGTACTCAAAAATATCCAATAATTCCCCTCATGGATGGGAAGTTGGAGAAATTATTTTATCAAGAAATATAGTGAACGAAAGGCATGTTGGCTCTTTGAAACTCCTAAAAACTCTAATCAACAAGTTATAAGTGTTTCAATGTTTTCATTTTCAACAATTGGTTGGGGATTATAGTTAGAAAATTTTGTAGCTAATGACAGTGGGTATGCTCAATAACAATCATATTTAAAGAATACATTTAAATAAGAATACAAAAATATATTTTCTTTATAAATCCCTAGAATTTAAAAAGTCTAAACATACTTGTTGGAACAAAAACCAAACAAAAAAACACCTCAAATAAAATTGGAGAGAAAATGCCATTACAACCACACAAAAAAACTAGCTAATAGTGATGCCATCCTTCCTTGCTTTCATCATGGTGAGATCTCAGGCCTCCTATTCTATAAAGAATTCCCTCTTTTTCTCCAAAATGCACAATGTGGTTTGAAAAAAACATATGAAAAATGACAACCGAGGGCCTATTCACACCCTATTGAATTCATGGATGTTATTATAACACACATGTTCTTTTAATATCTTAGTTTATGCATGATGTAGTAAGACATGCATGAATGAATGTATGCATGTTTCTATGAATGTGTATGATTTTATGAGTGCATGCATGAGTTTAGTTTAAAGGAATGTATGCATGTTTCTATGAATATGAATATGAATGTGTATGATTCTATGTGTGCTTAATATAGGAGTTGCATTTTCCATTTTCATTTTTTTAGATCATCAAATTTGTGAAAGGGCCTTACAAGGTTCATTATATCCACTAATTATACAATACTAACATGTTATATGCATTCTTTTGTGTGTAATATAATAATGGTTTTTATGAGATTAACTTTAGTTTATGACACCTTCAACAAATTTATAAGGAATTACTTGGTTTGTTTTAGAATTTTGTTTTTATGTTTTATAGAACATTTTAAGAGAAAGTATTTTTCATCTTCTTTAACCCACATTTAACCCACATCATCTTAGGAATTCTTGAATGTCTTCTTTCACTATGTAGCTCATGAAAGTTAATTTTTATTTTTGATCAAGGTATACATACTCTACCTTACCCCCTTCCCTTCTCTGAATTTGAACTTGTGACCTCTTAAGAGGAAACACATGTTCTTAACCATTAGGCCCAATTTGGTATAACTTGAATGGTTTTGAGGAATGATTGTTATTTTCCCCACTCAAGTTCAATATCCTTAAAAATGATATGAATAAGCAATTTTACTCAAACCCTTGCAAAAATGTATTATTATGAATTAAAATCAACATTCAGGTTAAGGAACGATAAAGGAACGCTAGCTGATTAAAATAGATTTAAACGCGTATTTAATTTATATTTTTCAGCAAAACAAGGTCCTCTTACAGCTGGTATTGAGAAAATCGTTGTATTGTGACTTGGAAAGCCAAGGGTCATTGTTGAGTGCGCGCAAAGACTGGCGTTTATCTCCCTCGAAGTTAAATTAAGAATATCCTTTATAATTCCACCACAGACCCACTGCCTTCCCCATTCTCTCTTCACGATTATCACACACAGAGAATTCTCAAAATTACAAAGAGAATTCTCAAACAAGGGTAACGGGGCGAGATAGACCCCTTGCCATGGAGCATGATCCTCCAATTACGGTAGAAAAACATGGAAAGCAGGACGAAGGAGACAAGGAAACTCCTGAAATTTGTCACGAACAAGAAGAATCCCCCGCTCAAGTGGATTCGAGGACCACGGAGAAGAATTTCAGAACCATGAATCCCACCCAAACACGAGACCCGTCAGATTCGATGCTGCAGGTATTGGCCTCGGTGAGGTCGCCCCACGATTCGTTGCAGCAGCGATTAGCCTCGATGGAGTGGAGACTGAAGATTACGCTTGGGATAATCGCAGCATTCACATTCAACGCCTTAAGTCAAGTGGATTCGAGGACCACGGAGCAGAACTCCAGATCCATGAATCCCAGGCCAACACCAGACCCTTCACATTCGTTGGTGGAGAGATTGGCCTCGGCGAGGTCGTCCCTCGATTCGTTGGAGCGGCGATTGGCCTCGGCGAGGTCGTCCCTCGATTCGTTGGAGCGGCGATTGGCCTCGCTGGAGTGGAGCCTGAAGAATACGCTTGGGATAATTGGGATAATCGCAGTATTCACATTCCTGGCCTTCTTGTTCTCGAGTTTAGCACTGTTATGGAGAGTTAAATAATAATCGCAATAGAGCCCCTCAGGCTTCACCTACCCTTCTGTTTTTGCTTACCGATGTAGTTTATTCCATGGCTTTCTCCGCTACTGTGGTTGTCTATTTTACTGGAACTAATTTTTTTTAATGCATGCTGCGCACTCAAATAATTTTGTAAACCCAGAGGATTAGTGTTGAGTTCCATATTATATAACTCTTTTGTTATCATGGAAATGCTTGACCTATGATCTCTGAGTCTCAACTATCAATATGTAAAATTAGATTATAAAATCTCTGATCATTATAACCAATATCGATCTGAATATCAGTGTTTTATATTCAGTGTTTAGTTTAAAGTCAATTACAAAATCTCTGATCATTATAACCAATATCGATTTGAATATCAGTGTTTAGTAAGTTTGGCATTTGGCATTTATTTTTCAATCTCAAATAGTCGGTTTAACCACATTTTAAATAAATTATAAAATCAATCTAGATTTATTTTAAATCCGGATTTATCAAATATCCAGAATTGAGACTAATATCCATTTGAATATCACTGTTGAGTAAGTTTGACATTTTATTTTGAAATAGTTAATATCACAGTATTTAAATAAATTATAAAAGCTAGGATAAAATTTATTAAAGTATAAACATTTTCTTCATTTAATGTCATAGTGATTCATGGTATGTATTATTTCCTTCTTATTAGTCCCTGCCCTTAAGGAGTTATTAGTAATCGATTTTGTGTATTTTTATTTGATTGGTCAGAAATAAAAAATTTAATTTAAAGTTTTCGTTTTATATTTCATAAAAACTTTTTGGTTACCAATAGAACGCTCACAACATTGTTTTGATCCAAAGACAAATTTTGAAGCCTTATTTAGCCTCATACCGAGACAAAACATGAGATATTTTTTTAAAATTTAGGAAATTATTATATAACATTACTTCAGTTGAATTAATGCTAGCAATAATTTTAGTATTATTTTATAGCATTAAATATTTGTATTTTATTTACTCCCAAGTTTTCCAAAACTAATAGAAACACCTATGTATCCTATGTTTACACCTATATATCTTCTGTTTTCGAGTATCCTATGTCTACACCTATGTATCTTATGTTTTCGAAAACTTCTATCAAGACACTATATGTAAACATGCAAGTATTCTTATAAGAATTTTGTATTGAGTCACCATTTGGGATTTCAGTATTTAAGTAAAGTAGTATTTCAATATTTAAGTAAAGTAGCAGTACCTTGTTTTTTTTTTGTATAAACTACAATGAAATACTACTTTCTATAAACTAGTATAAATACTACCTTTTTTATAGAAATTAGTATAAATAAGTGTATAAAATACTATTTTTTTTTGTATAAATAAGTGTATAAACTGTTTCATTGTAGTCTTTGAATTATTAGTGGTTTGATATAATGTGCTTGATACATGTACAATTGCAAGAATTAAATGACAATAAGAAAATATAGAGTAACAGATTCATTGATAATACATTTTCATATGCTAAATCATATATCTGAATTTGCTATTATCTTTATGAGTTAGAATGCAAATTTATATTTAATATTTATGTAAATTAAATCTTAAATTAATAAATACAAAAATGTTATAGAAATTGCTTATTAATTAAAAATGAAATCTAGATACTAAGTTAAAATGAATTAAGAATAGCCGCAGATGGGGTGACACACGGTAAGGGCGAGGCATGTGGAGGCGAGCAGGGAGAGGCCATTTATAATGGCTCTCACCACACACTTAGTTATTTATGAAGGTCCCTACCTCTGTTGGCCTCCGTTTATCGATGGGCCCTCTCACGAGTGAGTACAGACCAACCAGCTAGCGCATTAAGCTCTCGGCTTTAATGGCAGCAACCGTAATTTATGCCTTCGCCTGCCTTACCAGAAGTCTTAGTGTGTGTTTGAAGCTTTCTGAGCAGAGGGGTAGCAGTAGTGCTCTCGGCACCCTGGCATTGATCCTTGCTCTTGCTATGCGGCGAGTGAGGGGGAGGCCTCGCAGGGGAGCCGACTGGTATGCGACTGACTCCGGGAGGAAGAGACACAGGAGATTTGAACGGGCTGTGATCATGGCCAAGAAAAGGCGATGTCTGGTGACCACGACTGCAAGCTCGCCTCCCAGAACCTTTGTCGAAGAAGTCCCGAACATGGAGCTCCCACCAAAATTTTCAGAGAGCAGGATGTTTATTGTTCTAGATAATTGGAACCCCCCGACATGTATTGAAGAAGTAGAGGCACCGCCCTACTCAAGATACACTTCAGGTCCCTGCGAAGCTCCTAACGAAGAGCCCACCACTTGTTTGGTAGAGGAGGAGCCACCGGAAGACACCACAGACTCGCAGCCGAACAGGGAGCAGTCGGGACATTGGGAAATGGATGCCAAGCCAAAAAATCTGCCCTCGCCACCACTCCTGCACCCGGAGCATCTGCAACTGATTTTTGAGGTTCGAAGCCCGGTGGATGATCAAATTTTCAGAGCAGTCTGCGTTAGCCAACGCTTGGACATGCTCTATGCGGCCTATTCCAGTGCCACTCCTCAGCAACAATGTCCAACCTATGCTTAGTCTTATGTCATCCCAGCCAGCGGTGGAAAAGCGACGAACGCGGTGGAAAAGCGACGAACGCGGTGGAAAAGCGACGAACGCTTACAAGGACGTCAGGGAATAGGTTCTTCTGTCTCACATGATTTCCAACTCTTTTTCTGTCGTAGTTTACCAAAGCTGTAGCTCTTTAGTTGTTAGCATGGTTAGCACTAGAACAGACCTCACTAAACAACTGTTGATTATGGATGTATACCCTGGTTTCTTTCCAACAGGGTGGTGCAATGAACTCTTTGATTTTGCATGCTACTGTGGGTAGGCCAGCTCTCTTGGTTTCCTGCATAGGTAGGACAGCTGACACCTGTGTGTCATGTGTATTCATTTTTTGAAGTTATAATATAATAGGTCTCACCTTTTACTTAAAAAAAAAAAAATTAAAAATATATAATTAAATTGTTAATTTAATATAGAAATAAATATTAAAATAAATTACAAACATATAATTAAATTACTAATTCAATATAAAAATAAATGTTTGAAAAAATCTTTAACAAATCCAAATTATTAAATCAATCATATACACACAACAAAATATGACAACAAAACAATTATTTGTAATCAATATAATCAATAAATTATGAATATATATTAAATAAACAATAACAGTGATTAAATACAGTACTGCATAGAACTCATTGTAGATTTCTGAAAATGAAAACTGAGTTATTCATATACAAGTATTTTAGGTGATAATTGCATTGATGGAAGATGTAATGGGAATTTCTATTGTAGGGTTATCCAGGGTATCTCATATCGATGCAGATCGCAATTTCTTAACATACGGGCAAGTGGTGTTTTTTTTAGCCCTCAAATTCTTTCATTTTCAAGTCCGAAATAATTCACGTGCTTATTGTCAGAGCTCGCAAGTTACTTTCCATGTAGCTTAGTTTTAAACCACGTTCTCGCTCCATTTACTGGCGTGACAGAATGCAATTGCTAAGCTTATACGTGGCATGAAACTTTCACATGAAACTGCAATCCAATCTACTAATCGCTAACCTAAAGAATAAAGTATTTAAATCTAAGTGCCCCAATCTACTAATCAGAAGGATTAAGTCTTTAAATATAAGTTCTCCAAGATATTCATACGATGAAGAATATTTTCCATCATCAAACTTTGTCCATGGATTACACATTGATTATTAACATCAGTCTTAATCTTTCTTAATATGTGGTGGAAGTTGATTGTAGAGGGATATTTTAACAAGAAAAGTTGTAGAGCAACAAGTCCTTGCCAAGAAAGTAGAGGAGGTTTTATGACAGACCGATTTAATGGGCTTTAACTAAAGATAAATGAGCATATAGAGCAAGTCCTGCACTCAAAACTACAGGAAGGGAAGCGGTAAATAAGCAACAAGGGATGAGCTAAAGGAAGAATAAAGGGCATGCCAGAGGCTCAAAGGAAAGGGCTGGAGGATAGATATATTTTCAAAAATGATTAAGCGAAGTTGACATATGACATAAGAGCGTTATCAGAGATGACTGGTTATACCAATGACCGATAGCAAGGCAGGAATTTCTAGTTTATAGTTGAAAGATTCCATTTGCTCTTCCTTATTCCCTCTTACGAGAGTTGTGAGAGATCTCGACCTTTGTAATAGCATTGTTATTGACGTAAATAGCCCCTGGTATCAAACTCAACTCATGTTTCCACCAAGGAATACTCGATATGAGCAAAGCACCACTGAATCTAAATAGAAAAAGGATACAAATACATTAGAGTTAACAACACGATAAAGAGACTACAGTTAATTATAACTTTTGTTGAAGTTTGAACTCTAGGAGACTACAACACATATGTTCCAAACTTTCAAGAGACTTTTTTCAAATGAGATGTTTTAATCTAATTCCTTTCCTCGCGTGGTCCTCCATGCACAAACTAAACATGTGAAAAATTAATTTCTAGATGTTCGAGTGAGTAGGGTTGGAGCAAGTGCCGACACTGCTGATCTCGGGATTGATCCCACGCAATCGTATATTGGTTAGAAGGATTTCATGAAAACAAAGCCTTCATTAAGATCCCAGAGACCTCAAGTCCAGGGCACTCCTCATGCTTCATTTGGTAGTATAGTGAAGGCATCTGCTTCATCATTCCTTTCATCAGTTAGCTGGGTGCTTGCATGCAAACTCACATGCATAAAAGATATATATTGATGAATAAGCAGTTCAGTTCCAAAAAGTAGTTCAGTAGGGGGTTCGCCCTCTATATCCCCCACCGGGAAAGTCACTTCTAGATGTAACAACATCGATCAACACGAGATTGGTGCAAGGGTGATAACCATCTGCCCGTTCACTCGGTGAGAAACTCGAAGAAAATCCAAGAATAACTAATCTTTGATTAGATCAAGTCTCATTTCCATCACCGGGTAGTTCGTTTCTCTCATCAACAGCTAAATGATGGCTTTAGTGAGAGATTGGCCCTTCCACACACTTACCAATGCTTCTGTATCGATTATCCCCCTGGTTAGATAATAAGGGTAAACTGTATAATAGCTTACCCGAGTGCCTTCCAGACTTTGTTGAATATATTCAATGCAAAGGACTTAAATTTGGAGGATGGGGTCTGTGTTGCACCTGATGTCAAGGCCAAGTAGATGCCCAAGAAACCTAAATGTGTTACTATACAAAGGAAGATTGGACGCGAGAAGGTGCCAGTGGCATATGAAATCAAGGATAAGCCCTTTGCTTCGACTCTCAATGATTGGGAGTGAGTTGTGGCTATTTTTGAGCTGGGGAAAAGAGTGGCAGTTTAATGACTGGCCTTTCAAGGACCATGCAGACATCTTCAATAAGAGTAAGTTTATTCTTGATGAACTCTTAGTTCTATAATCAAATGAATACCTGTTTTTTTTTAACTCCAATTTTCTCACAAATATATATTATAAGAATCTAACAACAAAATAAAAAATAAAAAAAAATTAAGTCAAGGAGATAGAAATTATGGGCAAATTCAGTAAAACGGTTTTCCGAGTAAAAAGGATGCAAATGTTAGATAAAGAAATATATGTCGACGTTTTGGAATTGGCCAAAGAAAGTCGGCTAAGTATACTGCCAGGAGCAGCCCCATAAACATAGGCGATAAGCATGCATATAAAAGAGTAGAGGTTTTCTTAGAGCATTTAAATCCCATAGGTGACGCGAAGTAGCCCGAGCGAGAGAGAGAACGGGGAAAATAAACACTAATAGTACATAAATCAAAAGTAATAGTAAGTAATCCATGAAATTGAAAAAATAGATTTCTACAAAGATTTACCATAAACTAATAATATTGTCACATACTCATTCGCTGCAGGTATCAAGTTCTTTGTCTCTTTATCTACTCCAAGTCTCAAAGTATTTGTCTTCCTGTGTTCTCACAACATCATCGAGTTCAACAAAATCTTTTGGTAAGTAAGATTTTGAGACAAAATCTTTNTCACATACTCATTCGCTGCAGGTATCAAGTTCTTTGTCTCTTTATCTACTCCAAGTCTCAAAGTATTTGTCTTCCTGTGTTCTCACAACATCATCGAGTTCAACAAAATCTTTTGGTAAGTAAGATTTTGAGACAAAATCTTTTGGTAAGTAAGATTTTGAGACTCTTCTTTCTGCTAGCTTTTGTGATTGCACCTTCGACTTGTGCCTCAGGATTTTGAATGTGCCTCTGGATTCTACTTATGCCTAAGGATTCTTCTTGTGCCTTGTTCCTCCATCAAGAATGTCTCCATGGATTAGAGGAAATGAAAGAAAAATTAGGGCAATCTTGCAAGAAGAATTATTGTATTGCAGGGAGAAATGTAGGCATAATTAGAGCGATCTTGCAGGAATAGTTAGAGCGATCCTACAGGAAGAATTATTGTATTGTAGGAAGAATTGCAGACATAATTAGAGCGATCTTGCAGGAATAATTATTGTATTGCAGGCAAAATTATATCAATCGGTCGCAACCCCTGGTGAAGCTCAATATCACAACACCTAGTGAAGATCGCAACACCTGTGAATATGTTGCCACGAGGAGATGTACCTAACTTATATTGGCTATGGACTATGCATGGAAAACATTTAATGTTATGGAAATAATGCTAACTTGAAAGTTAGTATTACCTCATCTTGAATATGAGTTCCTAAGTTTACATTCAAGCCATTTAAATTATGTGGAACTTTATCCTAACTTTTCCTCATATTGCCTTGATATGAAGCCAAATAAGATGCCAAATTGAAAACTTACGATAAAATATGAAATACAAGTCCACAAATTTAGGAATTATCAAAAAATTTAGGTTAAGTGCAATTGTTTTTGTTCCAGATTAATAGATTGGTAGAGAACCAATTACTATAGTCCCTACTAGCTCGAAGGGCAAGGACTAATAAGACCTTGAGACAAGCCTTCACTCTATATATGGTGACTGAGTTTCACCAAAAATTCTTGCTTGCAGCAACAACCAACTTGTAATATACCTCAAAAAAAACTATCTGATTTTTTTTTTTGTTTGTATAAATATCCTTGAATAGTTCGAGATTCAAGCAAGTAAGCTTTCTGTTATAAAGCTTGAGTTTGAAATTTTGCAAGAGTCCTTACTGTCGTCGACTGTCATTACCATTCAACTTAAAGTTTTCTGATCGACGATAAGTGTTTACTCCTCATTTCAATGTTTATTTCAATTCCTGTAATTATAATTACTTTCTGATCTGTTTGTACCTATAACCATTACCACAGTCTTAACAACACAAACGACTTTGGGACTTTATGGCCAAATCCTTACGCATTAGACCCTACAAATAACCCATTACCATATGTTTACAATACAAATGACTTTGGGGGTTGATGGCCTAGGCCTTATGCGTTAGTCCATACACATAATCACACGTTGAAAATGACCAAATGGACTTAGGTAAAAGTAGAGTATTAGTGTATACTCCTGTGAGAAAAGTTTAAATATAAACAGACCCCTATAGTTTTTTTTTTTTTTTTTAAATATCCGGATATATGATAGGGGTTAGGTAAGGCCTTTCAGTTAAACTCAGAGTACGAATATTTCATAATCCTCCGATCATATTCAAATTCACCTGCATCGTTGGATTACAAGTACTGGATCTCGCGCTTATTCCATATGCCCACTGGCTGTGAGCATGAGCCTAATCAAAATGCCTTTCAATCTTCGACATTTCGGCATTTTGGCAAGTCGTAATCCTCAAAATGGAGCCAGATCAACGGTTCACAAAACTCCATAATCTGATCCCTTCTTTTCTTAATTGAACAACTGACGGGATTTTTGGCGTTTCTCCCTTTGAGTCATTGTGACTTCAACATTATAAAATTCATGATCACAAAATCTCCAAAGTGATCGAAAGGTTCACATAACCCACTGAGATGGACGGTTGACAGGATTTCAGAGTTTTGCCTTTTGGGTTTTCGAGACTCACAATAGTCCCTTTCGGCATTTCACGATTTTATCATTCTTGTCATGAGTGTCCTTGACACCTCCAACTCCCAGTATCCGAAACTCCGAAATGGAGATTAAGTCGTGGTTTTGGTACCATTGATTAAGGGTAACCCATTTTTTGAATAGCAAAATCTATCGTTGGAAGTAAAACATTGCATGGGATGTTCATTTGTTTCAATTCCGAATGAGATATGTAATACTATTTTTAAAAGAATTACAGGGTTTCCCTTCCGCCTATTTGTAATGGCATATTGGTTATTTTATTGCTTTAATATTGATCTAGGGGATCAAATTTTGCTCATACTTCAAAGTGTTTGGAATCACTTCAAATCGAATGGGTGCGTAGGCCTCATCGTCACGAACCCAACGCAACTCATTTGGGTTCAAACGAACGTCGGATGAGAGAGATATCGCGTTCTTTTCAAATTGACAAACAAGCAAAAAAAATGTGCTGACTGTATAGTCCGTACAGTCCGTACAGATGCTGACGTGGTAGAGACATACGACACTTGGTAGGGCCATACGACGCGTGACAAGTGTTGGTTGGCATTCGTGTGGATGGGTTGGCGTATGACACGTGGCTTGTTTGTGGCGAATGGGATGGCGACATGTGGCCCAATCAATTGCTGCCATGTGTCATCTGGACAGTGGTTTAAAATTTATGTTGTTGGTAGGATTTGACCCCGCGACCTTCGGGGCAAGGGGTAAAGCTTTGGGAAGGGCCGCCCAACCGGCGTGCCACCCATATAGTTCTTACCACTATACCTTTTTAAAATTATTTGAATTGAATTATATTGTGGGTTGGGGCACGGTCCAGGTCGGGGCTTAGCCCCGGCCCCTGGTCATATGTGTATGCTATGGAACCACCGGCGTGCGCGTTTTTCGACCGTTACCATATGTCATTAAACGTTGGCCCCTTTTCGTATGAGCGTGCGGTCCTATGACCCACATGACCACGGTTTTGGCGGTTAGGGGCTAGGTGCGCCCTAACCATTCTACAGTTCGCACTGTTTTGCGGTTGCACCCAATGCTAAGTTTTCAAACAAATATGTGCGTTGGGGCTAGGTTGATGAGACAGAGGTGCATTTTGGCGATCCAGAGACAGCAAGTTTGAAGGGGAACTTCCAGGAAGCCTATCTTCTTCAATTTTTGGCCAAACAAGGTGCCGAAAAAGCCCAGCTAGGGGTTTTTGGACGTTTTGAAGCCATTGAAGCCATATATTTGGCATTTTGAGCATTTTAAAGCACATATTTTATCACTTTGAGCAAATAATAAAAAAGATCCATTGGAAGTTGGACCAGGAGATGTAGCCCAAGAGAGGGGTGAACTCCTTTATCATTTGTTGTGTTATGTGTTTTCTGTTCACTGTTATTTGCTGCTATTTATATGCATCTTGAATGTATAATTTCTATAAAAGTTGTGTTTGCAAACTTGATCCATTTTCACAAGAACACTTGAATTAAAACTTGCAAGTATTTTCATGAATACAAATCTTTATTATTTTCAAATCAAGTTGGTATCAGAGCTTAGGTTTTTGAAGGCTTGATTATTTGCAAGTGTTTTGTTTTTTGATGCTCACAAGGTTGAAACTCACAAGAGGAGAAGGTCAACTTGTAGAGACAAGTTCTCATCCTTCAAGAAGAAAGATTATATCATCACCTCAAGCTTCAAGGAGGCATTCACCAAGTATGGCTCATGAAGAGAGTCATGAACATATTCCTATAGAAGATGAAGATCTCATAAAGGCTTTCATGGAAATGAGAGAAATGATGAAAATCTTGATGGAAGAAAGGAATACAAGGTTGCAAGGTGAAGTCTCCAACCCTTCAAAGCACAAGGGAGACAGTGGTGATAAAACTCCAAATGGAAATGGAGGGAATGGTGCTTCTCCACCACCCTCACCTCCTTCTTCTTCCTCTTCTTCTACTAGTTCAAGACCTCTTCCAAATTCTCCAAAGGGACATGGTAAAACTTCTCCACAAATTCCTTTGTTAAAGCTTGATATTAAATTTGAATTTCCAATGTATAATGGAGAGGTAAATGCTGAGAAATTAGATAATTGGATTCGTCAGATTGAGGTGTATTGTAGGATACAAAAAATTCAAGATGATGAAACTAAGATTCAACTTGCTTCTTTAAGATTGGATAGTGCAGAACTCATTTGGTGGGAAGCCAAGAATCAAGAGGACATGAAGAAACATGGTAAAATTTTAACTTCTTGGAATGATTTTATTGTTGCAATTAAAAAACAATTTTACCCATTGGCATATATGCAGAAAACTACTATGGATTGGCAAAATTTTAGACAAGCTAAAGGACAAAATGTGCAAAGCTTTACTCAAGAATTTAGGAGAAGAGATTTGGTTTTGGGAGTAGATTTGTCTTCTTAAGAAACTTTATTCAAATACATTGGAGCTTTACATAGTTATTTGAGACATACAATATTCATGTTTAATCCTTCAAATCTAGATGAAGTTTGTGTTCAGGCAACTCATTTGGAAGCAAGAGGAAGGAATGAAATTCATGAGGGTCACAAGAAGCTATTTAGTCATGGAGACAAAGGAAAGAGGAAGTTCAAGGGAAATGGAAAAAAGAATGTTGTTGTTAAGAAAGAGGGAGAAAAATTTAGATGCAAACATTGTTAAAAAGATGGCCATGATGAAGACCATTGTTGGAAACTTCATCCTGAAAGAAGACCCAAAAAGTTTGGCAACAAAGGGAAGTCAAAGACTGTTGCAACCATACAACA
>ML778820.1:811019-821157 GCA_009831015.1 Picea engelmannii
GGTCAATATGACATTGATAGGGCAGAAAAGTTCATTGAACAAATTCAGTCGATACATCAAATGGTACAAGAGCAGTTGGAAAAGAGTCAAGCCAAGTACAAGACAAGACATGACAAGCATCGTGTTGATCACAGTTTCCAAGTGGGAGATGAAGTTTGGCTTTATATTAGTAAGGAAAGGCTTAAAGGAGAAGGTAAAAAAATGAAACCAATTTGATATGGTCCTTTCAAGATTCTTGACAAGATTGGTAACAATGCCTTCTGTTTAGATTTGCCTCCTTATATGCAAATGTATGTAGTTGTTAATGTTGAGAATTTGAAATTGTATGAGCCTCCTTTGATTGATGATCAAGAAGAACATGTTCAGATTCCTTCTATAGATGATTTCTCCCCAAAATATCTTACAGAACTGCATGAGGACACAATCCTTGACAAGAGAATGAGAACTTCAAAACGAGGAAATGTGGAATATCTTCGAATTGGTCTTAAAGGAAAAAATCCAAGAAAATCCAAGTGGATTGAGGTTGGAAAGGTGAGGGAACTATACCCTCATCTTCAAATATGTTGAAAATAGTCTTTTGGAGGTCCAAAAGCTTTCCAATGGGGAGGTGTGATCCAGGGGATCAAATTTTGCTCAAAATTCAAAGTGCTCAGAATCACTTCAAATCGAATGGGTGTGTAGACCTCGTCGTCACGAACTGAACACAACTTGTTTAGGTTTAAACGGATATCGGATGAGAGAGATATCGAGTTCTGTTCAAATTGACAAACAGGCAAAAAAAATGTGCTGACTATACAGTCCGTACGGATGATGATGTGGCAGATCCATACGACATGTGGCAAGGCCATACGACACGTGGAAAGTGTTGGTTGGCAGTCATGTGGATGAGTTGGCATATGACACATGGCTTGTTTGTGGCGAATGGGATGGCGACACATGGCCAAATAAATGGCCGCCACGTGTCACCTGGAAAGTGGTTTAAAATTTATGTTGTTGGCAGGATTCGACCCTGCGACCTTCGAGGCAAGGGGTAAAGCTTTGGGAAGGGCCGCCCAACCAGTGCGCCACCCATATGGTTCTTACCACTATACCTTTTTAAAATTGGTTGAATTGAATTGTATTGTGGGTTGGGGTGCAGTCCAGGCCGGGGCTTAGCCCCGACCCCTGGTCATATGTGTATGCTATGGAACCACCGGCATGCATGCATTTTGACCGTTACCATATGTCATTAAACCTTGGCCACTTTTTGTATGAGTGCGCGGTCCTATGACCCACATGACCACGGTTTTGGCAGTTAGGGGCTAGGTGCGCCCTAACCATCCTACAGTTTGCACTGTTTTGTGGTTGCACACGGTGCTAAGTTTTCACACAAATATGCGCGTCGGGGCTAGGTTGATGAGACAGAGGTGCATTTTGGTGATCTAGAGACAACAAGTTTGAAGGGGAACTTCTAGGAAGCCTATCTTCTTCAATTTTTGGCCAAACAAGGTGCCGAAAAAGCCCAGCTAGGGGTTTTTGGATGTTCTGAAGCCATTGGAGCCATCTATTTGAAATTTTGAGCATTGTAAAGCACATATTTTATCACTTTGAGAAAATAATACAAAAGATCCATTGGAAGTTGGACCAGGAGATGTAGCCCAAGAGAGGGGTGAACTCCTTTATCATTTGTTGTGTTATGTGTTTTCTGTTCACTGTTATTTGTTGTTGTTTATATGCATCTTGAATGTATAATTTATATAAAAGTTGTGTTTGCAAAATTGATCCATTTTCATAAGAACACTTGAATTAAAACTTGCAAGTATTTTCAAGAACACAATTCTTTAACATTTTCAGATCAAATATACTAGCGCCATATTGGCTACTTCCTCGAAAGGATTTTGAAAATTTTTAATACTCGGATATTTCCGGCTATATGTGTATCTTGTTTATAGTTGACTCCATATCACATGATGGTATATGAATTCAATTTGCACTTACTGTACTTGTGTTAACGACTTTTCTTTTAAACTTTTAGGTGATTGTGTTGTTATTTACACAGTTAGGAATTTACTCAGGGGTATGTTTTAAGTTTCAGGATGTCCCTTCTTCCTTGGGCCTTCATGCCTCTCGTGATTAGTTCTGGTAATTAAACTGTATTAATTCGATTCACTCCAATAATTTTCCAACATTTCAACCTATAACTTTTCATTAAACACTAGTTGATATAAAGCTGTGTAAATGTTGTAGATGGTCTATAATAATTCTTGGTATTCGCAAGGTCACTTTCGTACTTTAAATATACATATATATATCTATGTGGAAAAAAAAATCTAGGTCAATCGAGTTTCGGCAATTACAAATGCCGAATACAAAAAACAAAAGACCATGCGGTTTGCCAAATCCCAAAATGAGAAAAGGTTGTGGGCCCAACACTTTGGGGTTTTGGGGTTCGGGATTTCGGGGTTTATGAACACACGATGCACAAACAAAATGAAATAATAAATTCCGAATTGTGAAATGATATTAGGGGTGGGCCCAACAATTTTGGGTTTCGGGGTTTACTAACTCCCGATGCAAAACACTGCACAACGTCAAATGTCGAATCACAAAATCATGACAAAGGTATGGGGCCCAACCAATATCAGGTTTCGGCATTTGGTAATTCTTTATGCATGAACAACATACAACAGTAATCGACAAATCACAAAATTCGATCAGGCTGTGGGGCCACTTCGGGTTTCGACGTTTGCAAGAACAAAAGAAATCCACGCAACTTAAACCGATGAACTCTGAAATGCCCAAAAAATGAAAACATGAACAAAGTTTACAAACTCAGTAAAATAAAACACAGAGTGACAAATTCAATTCAAAAATTGTTGTCAAGCTCATCCCTATTACAATTTCAACTCTAGTATTTAAACACAGAAAATTGCCCCCTTTAATCTCCTAAGAGATTTTAATCAAGGCAGTGATGGTGTTTTGTGGTCTGCAAAGGTTAAGGTGACCACCGTTTAATTTATGTAAAAAAAAAATGTAATTGGTGGTTTAGTCCTCGAATCTTGAAAGGTCAATATGGCCACCAATTCACCATTTGCACAGGCAGTGAAATGATTACATACTTACAATCTATACACTATGCAGTTTTCCATTTGCATTCAATATGTAGGTAAACTCAAATTTGCATCACAATTTACTTGTGGGGTTTTCAACTACGACGCTTTATCTTACTACAGTAGTAATCTAAACCACAGTGCAAATCTTCTTTAAAAATTGACTGGTCATATCCTTCCAGCTAGTATACTTTCGGGAACTAGTATTCATAACAGTAATGAGATGCAACAAAGATAATCCATTCTGAACTAGTAGAGAGACATTCTAGCAATTCCTAAGTTTGCAATAGGATGCATTTGATTTTTCGTCCTTAATATTATTTCTAACAGATACATTCTATAAAGTATGTAACCATTTAACATTCAATCAGAGAAGGGACATAAATAACATATCTGAAATAATATGCTGAAAGACAAAGGGAACAACCATGTTCCTCCCAACCGTAGAAGGGCAGCCAAACTACTTGCCTGATTCACCCTCTAGCCTAACCATGAATCCATGAGGGAGAACTTGGAAAATCTTCTCTTCATATATGTCCTATAGCTCTAGTAGTTTTTCCCTTGCCTCACACTCAAGCAATGTTCATAACAACAAGTAAATCAAAAGTCTCCTTTCCCAACATACTTGGCAGCGTCCTGCCTCCTCTCATATGCTATTTATCATTTGCCCAGGTCTTTTCCCTCCCTTGGGATTTTTCGCAGCTTTCTAAATCCCTGATTTTCAGGGGCTGCCAATGGCCAAATCACTGATTTTTCACTTGTAATAATCAACCCAGAAGTAGTTCCCCACTCATGGAGTCATGGTCAGCTAAATTTAACATGGTTGTTCCATTTGTCCTCCTGCAATCAATATAAAATATTATGTTTCCATACAAGTGTCATAGTCAAATAGTTAGTTGGGTCAAATTAAGTCTCTACCCAACAGTCAACATAATTAATTACAATTACCAAATTCAAAATTCAGAATTGCCATAAATGGAAAAAAATTTCCAAATTCGAATTTACTAAAAATGGAATAAATTTCCAGCAATTTTAAATTTCAAAAATATTTTATTTTTGTGGATGTCATATTCTTTCCCCCTTCAGTAAAACACTATCCTCAGTGTTCATTCCTTTCTTGGAACAGGATTGGATGAGATTTCCGCAAATCTCCCTCCAACTCCCAAGTGGCTTCCTTAGGACTAAAGTGATTCCATTGCACCTTTACCTGAGCGATGACTCTGTTCTGAAGTGTTATTTCTCTCTAGTCCAGAATGCGCAGGGTTTCCACCTGGACCTCGCCTTCGGGTTCCACTTGCACCAAGTTCCAATCAATCCTATGAGTAGGGTCATGAATATACTTTTTCAACAACGAAACATGAAATACATTATAAATTCTTAGATTAGTTGGAAGTGCAAGTTGATATACTACGAGTCCAATTCGAGCTAGTATCTCGAAGGGCCCACAAAAACTGGGTGTCAGCTTGGCACAATTCCCTAACTTCAACGAGCTCTTTCAGGCTTTGACCTTCAAATAAACATGGTCTCCTACTTGAAATTCCAAGTGTCTTTTTTTTCTGATCTGCATATCTCTTTTGTCTGTCTTGTGCTTCTTTCAAGTTCTATTGTACCTTTCTTACCATGTTCTGCATTTCTTGGAGCATCTCTGGTCCAACCATGAGTCTGTCAACCAGGTTATCCCAGCTAATTGGAGTCGTACACTTTCTGCCATACACTATTTCAAAAGGGCTCAACTTAGCCGAAGTTTGGTACCCATTGTTATATGCAAATTCTACCAAGTGCAGGTAGTCCTGCCACTTACTTGGTTTTGTTCTTACATACATGTGAAGCATATCCTCTATGATTTGGTTTGTCCTTTCGGTCTATCCATCTGTTTTTGGATGATAGCTTGTACTGAAATTCAAGTTAGTGTTTAGCCCTGCAAACAATTCCTTCCAAAAAGCGGATGTAAATTTTACGTCTCTATCTAAAATCACCATTTTAGGAATACCATGCAGTCTAAAAATTTATTTCATGAATATTTCAACAATGTTTATAGCTTTAAAAGTAGGCTTTACAGGAACAAAGTGTATAGAATTACTGAGTTTATCGATTACAACCATGATAGAATCATTTTGTTTCTGATTTTTAGGCAAACCTGTTATAAAGTCCAGTGATATAGTCTCCCATTTCCATTCTGGTATTGGTAATGGCTGTAATAGGATGACTAAATGATGGTGCTCGGCTTTAACTTGTTGACAATCTTGGCACCTAGCCAAGTATTATGTTGTTTTGCCCTTCATACTAGGCCAGAAAAATAGTTTTCTATGTGTTGTTATTGTTTTCTGCTAACCTAGATGACCAGAATACGGTTTCTTATGCACTTCGTCCAAAATTGTTGATTTCAATTCTGCTGAATATGGTATGCAAAGTTTGTTCTTAAGTCGTAATAGTCCTTTCTTGTCAATGCTTAGATTTGGTTTGTTAGATTTGGCGGTACTATTTTGTAATTATGTCATTATCTTAGTGTAATTTCTGTCGTCAATACCTTTCGTCCTTATTCTTTGTTCCAAATCACTTTTTTCCTTGCTGATGTTTATCTAAAATAACCCATGGAATCTTCTGCTTAAAGCATCTGCTACTTTATTTTCCTTACCCTTGATATGTCTGACCTCGAAATCGAATTCGCTCAAGAAGGCTAGCCACCTTGCTTGTCTTGCATTAAGATCTGGTTGGTTAAACAGATATTTCACCCCACTATTATCAGTCAATAGTAGGAATTTTCTGCCCATTATATAGTGTCGCCACATTTTTAAGGCATGTATTAATGCTACCAATTCTAAGTCATGAGTGACATAATTTCACTCGTGTTCTTTTAATTTTCAGGACTCGTAACAAATCACGTGCCCTTCCTGAGTTAGGACACCATCTAGTCCCTCTTTACTTGCATCAACACAAACTGTGAAGTCTTTATCTGGGTCTACTACCTTCAAAATGGGTGGTGATGTCAATAATTCTTTCAGCTTGTTAAAGTTGTCTTGACACTTTTGCGACCAGTTTAACTTGGTTCCTTTCTTTTGTAGTGACATGATAGGGTAGGCTATCTTGGAAAACCCTTCTATAAATCTGTGATAATATCTGGTGATTCCCATGAATGACCAGATATCTGCCACATCCTTAGGTACTGGCCATTCCATAATGGCTTTTATCTTTTCCGGGTCTACGACAATACCTTCTGAGGAAATGACATGTCCTACATATTGTATTTCTTTTTTATAAAAGTCACATTTGTTGAATTTTGCGTATAGTTTGTGTTTCCTTAATGTTTGCAGAACTATTCTTAAGTGTTCATCATGTTCCTCCTTCGTTTTAGAATAGACCAGAATATCATTGATAAATACTACTACGAACTTGTCTAAGAATTGACTGAAAATACTGTTCATCAAGCACATAAATGTGGTTGGTGAGTTAGTGAGTTCGAAAGGTATGAGTACAAACTCGTAGTGTCCATATCTTGTTCAAAAAGTTGTTTTGTTTATGTCCTCATCCTTTATCCTAACTTGATGATAACCGAATCGTAAATCCAATTTTGAAAAGATCTTGACCCCACCAACTTGATTGAACAAATCATTTATCCTTGGTAAGGAGTATTTGTTCTTAATGGTCATTTTCTTCAGTTGTCTATAATAGATACATAGTCTTAGAGTACCGTATTTCTTTTTCACAAAGAGGACCGGTGCCCCCCATGGTGAAACATTCGGTCTAATATACTCTTTGTCCAACAATTCCTGTAATTGGATTTTTAATTCTGTCAATTTTGGTAGACTCATTCGGTAATGTGCTTTTGAGATAGGGGTTGAACCAAGTAGTAGGTCTATGGAGAAGTCTATTTCCCTTCTAGTAGGTAATTTTGGTATCTCATCCACAAACATGTCTCTGAATTCACGTAGGACAACAAAGTCTTCTAACTTTGGCTTATCTTCTTTTTCTAATAGATTTGTCACTTGGATGGCATAAACTTGACATCCCTTTCTAATACATTTCTTGGGTTGCATCGCTGGAACTTGTCTGACTGACACAGGTTTTGGTATGCCTTGGGTTGTTCTAACAGTGCCAAAATCATCGTTATAGCTAAGTATCTTTGTATAACAGTCTAGTACTGCTTTGTGTTGTTCCAACCAATCCATCCCGATAATCATATCATAAGATCCTAGTGGTAAGATGTTCAGATTGGTCCTTATCTTTTGACCACCTAAGTTGAACTCAAAATCAGAAATAAAGTCAACTACTTTCCTTTTAGTACCTATTGTTAGTTGTACTAGCCATGATTTTGCGTGCTTCAGTTTCTTAAGTTTATTTGACTCTACTATATTAGGAGTAATATAACTTAACGTATCTCCAGGGTCAATTAAAACATAAATTCGAGTGTCATTGATTTTACCTTCGATTTCTACCACCGAGGACTGGTGGTCAGCGTATCGACCATTTATGGCTGCATTTATTCGATGCAGGCTTCTGCCCACGTCTCCCATTGTCGAAGCTTCCTACAAATTATGAACAATAGTTCTGTTTGCTGAAATTAAACATGGACAATTCCTCCTTAGCTAAGACTCTCCACACTCCCAACACTTTAATGGATCGTGGGAGTTGTCCCCAAACTTCTTCGTTCCCAGGTTTACCGGTTTACCACTACCTTGCGTATTTGGATGATTGGAGCGAAAATCCTTTCTTGGGAAACTTTTTGCTGCATTCCGATAAGGAGTTGGCTAGTATCCCTTCTTTCGTTGGTTCATTCGATCTTTCTTTTATCCTTCCAGGTCTTGGGAAACTCTACCCACTGTTTATACTGGTCATAGCACATTCGTGCTTTCCTAAATACCTCACTCAAGGATTTGGGGTTGTCAAACTCAATTCTGTCTCAGTAGGCCTGTGGTAAACATCTTAAGAATCGCTAGATTTTTACCTTATCCTCCTGGATGTACGGTACGAACCTTAGTAGTTCCAAAAATTTATTTATAAGGTTCTCCATCGTCATCTGTCTGAGTCGTAACTCGTAAAATTCTTTCGTCTTCCTTTCATAATAGATTTTAAAATGGTATTGTTTCCTGAAATACTTCTTAAAGTCGGACCATTCCAAATGTTTCTCCTTTAGGCCCTTGGCCAATTTCAGGTCCTACCACTAAATGTTGGCCTTCCCCTTCAGATTGTAGATGGCCATTCTAAAAATCCATAAGATTTATTAGTTTTACATAAGATGGACCTTCTTATGATTTATTAGTTTTACATAAATCATAATAAATACTAAGCAGCTAATGTGGCCCTGTTCAGGCCCAGTGTTGTAGCTTTTGCTCTGATACCATATGTAATATACCTNTCTGATTTTTTTTTTTTTTTTTTGTATAAATATCCTTGAATAGTTCGAGATTCAAGAAAATAAGCTTTCTGTTATAAAGCTTGAGTCTGAAAGTTTGCAAGATTCCTTACTGTCGTCGACTGTCATTACCATTCAACTTAAAGTTTTCTGATCGACGATAAGTGTTTACTCCTCATTTCAATGTTTATTTCAATTCCTGTAGTTATAATTACTTTTCGATCTGTTTGTACCTATAACCATTACCACAATCTTAACAACACAAACGACTTTGGAACTTTATGGCCAAATCCTTACGCGTTAGACCCTACAAATAACCCATTACCATATGTTTACAATACAAACGACTTTGGGGGTTGATGGCCTAGTCCTCATGCGTTAGTCGATACACATAATCACACGATGAAAACAATCAAACAGACTTAGGTAAAAGTAGAGTATTAGTCTATACTCCTCTGTGAAAAGTTTAAATATAAACAGATCCCTGTAGTTTTTTTTTTCTTTTAAATATCCGAATATAGGATAGGGTTTAGGTAAGGCCTTCTAGTTAAACTTAGAGTACGAATATTTCATAATCCTCTGATCATATTCAAATTCACCTGCACCATTGGATTACAAGTATTGGATCTCACGCTTATTCCATATGCCCACTAGCTGTGACCACGAGCCTAATCAAAATGCCTTTCACACTTTGACATTTCAGAAAGTCACAATCCCCGAAATGGAGCCAGATCAACGGTTCACAAAACTCCATAATCTGATCCCTTATTTTCTTAATCAAACGGCTGACGGGATTTTCGGCGTTTCTCCCTTCGAGTCATCGTGACTCCAACATTATAAAATTCATGATCACAAAATCTCTGAAGTGATTGGAAGGTTCACATAACCCACTGATATGGACGGTTGACGGGATTTCAGAGTTTTTCCTTTTGGGTTTTTGAGACTCACAATAGTCCCTTTCGACATTCGCGATTTTATCATTCTTGTTGTGAGTTTCCTTGACACCTCCAACTCCCGGTATATGAAACTCTGAAATGGAGATTAAGTCATGGTTTTGGTACCATTGATTAAGCTTAACTTGTTTTTTGAATGGCAAAATCTATCGTGGGAAGTAAAACACTGCATGGGATGTTCATTTGTTTCAATTCCGAACGAGATATGTAATACTATTTTTAAAAGAATTACAGGGTTTCCCTTCCGCCTACTTGTAATGGAATACTGGTTATTTTATTGGTTTAATATACTAGCGCCATATTGGCCAATTCCTCAAAAGGATTTTGAAAAAGGAAAAATACTCGACTATTGTCGGCTATATGTGTATCTTGTTTATAGTTGACTCCAGATCACATGATGGTATATGAATTCAATTTTCACTTACTGTACTTGTGTTAAAGACTTTCCTTTTGAACTTTTAGGTGATTGTGTTGTTATTTACACAGTTAGGAATTTACTCAGGGGTATGTTTTAAGTTTCTGGATTTCCCTTCTTCCTTGGGCCTTTGTGCCTCTCATGATTAGTTATGGTAATTAAACTGTGTTAATTCGATTCACTCCAATAATTTTCCAGCATTTCAACCTATAACTTTTCATTAAACACTAGTTGCTATAAAGATGTGTAAATGTTGTAGATGGTCTATAATAATTCTTGGTATTCGCAAGGTCACTTCTGTACTTTAAATATACATATATATATATATATA
>ML778820.1:835796-853704 GCA_009831015.1 Picea engelmannii
CCCTCTTACACTCACACATTCTCTCTCTACCCCCCTCCTCCCTCTCTATCTCCCTATGCCTCCCACTATCTCTCTTGTATTTCTCTCCTATACCTACCACCTATTTACCCCTCTCCTTGTTGTTAGTCTCACTCTCACTCTCTCTTTTCCCCTCTTTCTCTCTCCCTCCCCTCCTCCTTCTCTTTTTCCCTAGTTCTACCTCCATTTCTCTCTATCCATCTAAAGGCGAGAAAAGGCTCACAGTGAATAAAGGATATGTGCAATAGAGAAATGTAGCCTCACTTCTAAGGTGAGTGTTAATTTTTCCTTCTTCTTCCAATGGATTACTTATACGAGCTCTTATATGAACATGAAGATGACCTAGACCATGAACTAGACCTAGAGCATCACCTAGATCCCTGTAGCTCCATATAAGCCTAGGCATAACCTATACTCTACCCTTAACCTCATCCACACCCAAGACTTGAGTGTAGTATGCCTATACCTCTTATTTAATAATGATATTTTATGGATATGGCCATTCAACTATGGTTTAATAATTATTTCACTTGGTTTAATGATGATTATGGTACGTTGATTCTGCTTTTCTGTTTTAATATAAGCATAATCTTTTATTGGATTAGATATTATTTCTTCACAATCAATGTTTGACATACCCTAGATTATGTATGACAAAACACTTATCTATATGTGATATCACACATTGTCTCTCTACCCTCTACCGCCCTCTCTCTCCATCCCGTTATCTCTCCTCTCTCTCTCCTACATCTACCATCTCCCTCCCACCTCTCTCTATATGCCTCCCCATTGGTATTCCTCTCCCACCCTCTCACACTCTCTGACACAGACCTATCGGTTCTCGGACTGAGATCTGCTCACAGGATCGTTCTTTAACCCCTTTGAGCTAGATCGGCTCTTTCAGATTCCCTGCTGGAATCTCTTTTCAAATCGATCCATAGGTCCTTCTTTGGTAGCTCCCTTGTGCAAACAACACTAGGTGTGAGCTTCGCCTTTTCGTGCGACCACAACGCTATGAACAAGGCCCAATTCCAAAGGCTCTTGTCGCAACTCACAACTCGCGAGTTCGTGAGTTGAAACTTTCTCCTCCAATTCTACGATACCTGAAATGCCGATACGGGTATGGATCTTCCTCTGTCGTCTCCTTCCTTGTGCGACCGCTGGCTAGGCTAAGCGTTAGCACCTCTCGCCTCTCACACCTTCACGATTTGTAGTGTTGAGCTCACGTACTCTTATCTCGCGAATCCCCGAGACGTGAGAATTCAACGGAGTGTTGACTCCTTTCCTCCTAGCGACGCGTATTCACCTGTCAACCGTGCAGGCCCCACCTTGTGGTTTTTCCATGTGTTCGCTCGTGCCCGGATCTCAGCACTTCACTACTCATGAAGTCGAAAACGACTCCTATCAACCTCCGAACCCTTGAATGCATGATGGGCGATGGGTTCTGATCCAACGGTCCTCCTACAACCTGGATCCTACGGCTGTCCTCGTTCCTCGCGATTTCGCGACTTCGTGACTTGGAGCACCCAACTCTTGGGCTCTCACCCTACGAACCTCCGAGTTTGTGAGATACCTAGATCTATGCCACCTGTTATCCTCATATGGACAACTGCGATTCTCTCGCGACTTCGCTACTCGTGACTTGAAGCACCCAACTCTTGGGCTCTCACCTTGAGAACCTACGAGTTTGTGAGATCCCTTGATCTCTGCCACCTGTCCTCTTTGAATGGACGGTCTCGATATTCTCGCGACTTCACCACTCGTGAAGTTGAAGGACTTCATTCTCTGAACCTCGATGTCTGAATCCCCGATAGAGAGGATCTTATGACACATGTCCTTCCAATTGGATGACTCAGATTCTTTCGCTATTTTGGGACTTCGCCTTTCTCAACCTCACGAATATTGATGCAAAGGTTTTAAACCTTCAACTCGCAAATCCACAAAATCAGATTCCGCAAGTGATCCAACGACCTTTGTTGGCTCATATCCTACGGTCCAGTTCTCCCAAGATTGCACTTAGAAAAATACTTACCATAACTTCCCTACTCCTTTGCAAGATCTGATGGCTTCTGGGACTTCGTGAATCCTCCACAAAGAATTTCGACTGTCCAATGCCTCCTTAACAACTCCTGCCAAATGAACAAGTACACCTTCACGAAACTTATCCACTAGAAAAACAATGTCGCTGCGCCTTCTTACAACACTTCAAGGCACTAGCCCTCTTGAGATTCTCTTCGACAACTTCGAAGACTCTATCCCTCTTGAGCTTGATTGAAAAATCCTCAAGTTCTTTGAGGAAAACTCCTGCGCCCACTCCTTGCGGAACTTCTTCAAATACTTCCAAGTATTTGAACCTCTTCGACTCTGTGCACTCCCTGCGACAACATTCTTTCAAAAATTTCACTCAGGTTGTAACTCTGAGACTTCACTTGGCCTGCACACTCCTTGCACGGCTCCTGTGCTTAACTTGCACTCCTTGCAGTAAAACTCTTGCTCAGACAGAGAAACAATTGAAACTCATTCCTTACTCTCCCTCTCTTTAGATTTTAGACATTAAATATGAAATCATACATTCACACATCAAAGAAAATGCATAATAGAGAGTAAACAAGCATATATCAATCAGCATGTACAACACAGAAAGCAATTGGACACCATGAGTCTGAACTAAAGATTTTTGTATTAATCCAGAACTTATGTACATGGGTTCTTCTACATAGCTCTCTGCTTCTTCTTCTCTATTCTCTCTTGATTGATAATGTTGCTAATGTTACAATGATACAAGTGATTGTGTCTATATCCGTTTTCCCTTCGGCTCCTAAAACTGTCTAATCTAAGAATTCAAAGCTACCTACTTACATTTACTAGCATAAATGCCTCTTAGTCCTTCATACGAGAGCGGGACGCTCAAGGTCTAATTACAATCTACAAGTATTCCCTTTCTTAATTGTTTCATTTATGTTTGGCGTATCAGCTTCAAAACATTCCAAACAATTTATCCTGTGCCAAAATGCATTGGTGTTAGTCCCATGCTCGCTTGTTGCTGGCGATGCTCCTGCATCATAATCCCTCGCTTGAAAATTTTCATGGGCTCCTGTCCATGAGCTCTCTCATGGTCTTTCCATGCTTCTAGATCTCTGCTTCATTTTCCCAGCTGGCATCTTCAACTGGATGTCCCTTCCACTTGAACAAGTATTCAAAATATTCCTTTCGCCTGGTCCTCTTACTAACTCTTTTGTCCAGTATGCTTTCCATATGTGGCTTCTCTGCAACTGGCATCTATTTAGTCCATTGAACCTCTGTTTGTTCACTGTCTACTCCAGCTTTGTATGGGTACAAATATGAGACATTGAATATCGGAGAAATTCCGATCCCATCGGGTAATTCAATCTCATAAGAATTTGCCCCAAATTTCTTCAAGACCTTACATGGTCCGATCTTCTTCATCTTCAGTTTATTATATGTCCCCTTCAGGAAACTTTATTTTCTCAGATGTGCCAGAATCAAATCAACAACCTCAAATTGAAGTTGTCTCCTGTGTTGATCTGCTCTGTGCTTATATTCTTGGCTCGAGTTCTGCAATTTCTCCTTCACCTGGCTGTGAAGTTCCTTCATTGCTTCGGCAAAATATTCTGCACTAGCACTTCTTATCTCATCCCATTCTGAATCCCTCAATTTAGATACTCCTCTTGGCTGCATGCCATAAATAATTTGAAATGGACTCTGCCCCGTGCTTCTGTTGATTGAATCATTATAAGCAAATTTCGCCTGTGGCAGAATATTTTCCCACTAACTGTGGTGTTCTGTTACCAAGCTCCTCAACAAGTCTCCCAAACTTCTGTTCACAACTTCTGTCTATCCATCCGTCTGAGGATGATAAGTTGAACTGAATGACAAGTTCGTTCCTATATTTTTACATAAGGTTCTCCAGAAGTGTCCCATGAACTTGGTGTCTCGATCCGAAACTATGCTCCCTGGTAAGCTGTGAAGTCGAATGACTTCTTTGAAAAATAGATTCGCAATGTGAGTTGCATCACTGGTTTTCTGACACGGTATGAAGTGTGCCATCTTAGAAAATCTATCTACCACTACAAATATTGAATCAAACTCTCTTTGTGTTATTGGCAGCCCCAATATGAATTCTATGCTTACCACATCCCATGACCTCTCAGGTATGGGTAACGATTGATAAAATCTTGCATTCTGTCTCTTCCCTTTTGAATGCTGACAAATTCTACATCTGTCCACAAATCTTTTGACGTTTGCTCTCATTCCTAGCCAAAAATATGACTCATGTAACTTTGAGAACATCTTGTCATGACCGAAATGTCTGGCCAATCCTCCACTATGTTTCTCCTTCAGTAAATTCTCCCTCATGGAGAATTTTAGAATACAAAGTTGATTACCCCTGAATAGTAATCCATCCTAGATCATGTATTCTGTCCACTGGCTTCTGTCCCTGAGAATTGGATTTTCAGCTGCTTCATATGTCTCTTTCAAAACTGGATCATCTTTGTACATGTCCCTGAGATCATCAAAACCCAGTGTTTTGACTCTGAACTCCTGCAACAACAAACATTTCCTGCTCAAAGCATCAACAACTTTGTTAGCAGTTCCAGAAATATGCTTAGTTACAAAAGTAAATTTCTGCATGTATTCAACCCATTTAACATGTCTTTGATTCAACTTCTCCTCTTGAGTCACAAATTGCAAAGCATGATTGTCACTGTATAAGACAAACTCCTTGGGGATCAAATAGTGTCTCCATTTCTTCAATGCCTGAATAATAGCATAGAACTCCTTGTCATACGTGGAGTATTTCAGTTTCTCTTCATTCAACTTCTCGCTGAAGTATGCTATTGGCCTGTCTTCTTGGCTCAACACTGACCCTATTGCAAATCCACTTGCATCACATTTTACCTGAAATGTCTTTTTGAAATCTGACAACACCAAAATTGGTTGTTCCGTGATTTTCCTTTTCAACAAATTAAAATTTTTCTCTGCTTCTTTTGTCCAATGAAAAGACTTGTGTCTCTTCTTCACTGTGTCCATCATTGGTGCATTAATTCCACTGAAATTCTTGATGATCTTCTGGTAGAAACTAGCCAATCCATGAAAACTTCTCACCTCAAAGCTATTCTTTGGTGATGGCCAATTCTTAATTACTTCCACCTTATCTGGATCCATCCTCAACTTATCTGCAGAAATAGCAAACCCCAAATAAATGAGCTCTGTCTTCATGAATGAGGATTTCTTCATATTTATCAACAACTTCTCTTGCTGTAGCCTCTTCATCACTGTAGCCAAATGTTTCAGATGCTCTGCCTTGGTTTTAATGAAAATCAGTATGTCATCCAGATACACAATAATAATTTTTCCGATGAAATCCTTCAGGACTTCATTCATCAACCTCATGAAAGTGATCAGTGCGTTTGTTAAGCCAAATGGCATAACAAGCCATTCATACAACCCTTCATTAGTCTTGAAGGCTGTCTTCCATTCATCACCTTCTCTCATACGAATATGATGATATCCACTTTTCAAATCAATCTTCAAAAAAAATTTGGCCCCACTCAAACAATCCATCAAATCATCCATCCTTAGCAATGGAAATATGTACCTGATGGTTATCTTGTTGATTTCTCTCGAGTCAGTACACATCCTCCAGCCTCCATCTTTCTTTGGACTGAGCACTGTCGAAACAACACATGGACTCAAGCTT
The DNA here is from genome assembly GCA_009831015.1 of Picea engelmannii. NCBI lineage: Eukaryota > Viridiplantae > Streptophyta > Pinopsida > Pinales > Pinaceae > Picea > Picea engelmannii. Next base: position 841,537 of record ML778820.1, read on the forward strand.
TCTCTAACCAACCCTTTGTCCATTAAATCCTGGACCTGTCTTTTGACCTCTTCATTCTTCTGTGGCATCAATCTGTATGCTGCTTTATTTGGTAAACTAGCTCCAGGTATGAGATCAATATGATGACTCACACTTCTGATTGGTGGCAACGAATGAGGTAGTTCGTCCAATACTATGTCAACAAACTCTTCCAATAGGTTCTGAACCTCTTCTAGTAAATCATCTACCCTTGTACTGGTTAAAACAATTTTAGGCTTCCTGACTACAATGAATTGCGGTTCCTCCTTATTCTTAACCTCTGTAAGAAGTTCCTTCCCACTCATGAGAAGTACTGCATTGCTTACTTCAGGTTTCAACTCTTTATCTTTGATCAGAAGCAACATGTGAGTTCTCCCATTCTTCTCTAGGGCATATGTCTTCTTTCTCCCATCATGAATCACATTTCTATCATATTGCCACAGTCTACCCAATAATAGATGAAAAAAATCCATGGGAATAACATCACATAGTATTTCATCTTTATACCCTCCTATTGTAAACTCAACTAAACATTGTTTAGTGACATTTAACTGATGTCCTTTTTGTAGCCATGAAACTCTATATGGACTTGGATGTTCAATCATCTCCAGCTCCATATTTTCTACCATCTCTGTAGAAACGAGATTATGTGTGCTACCACTGTCCACAATGACTTTGCATGCCCAGTCTTTGGTCTTGCAAGTTGTCCGAAAAAGTTTGTTCCTTTGGACCGAACTCTCCACCTCCTCTGGTGTTAAGAGAACTTTTCGCATCATCAACAATCTTCTGCCTTCAACATCTTCTTCCTCAACATTCTGCCTTTGTGCTTCGGTAATGTGAGTTTCACCACCTTCTTTTTTCTGTCTGGACACATAAGATTTATGTCTGACCTTTCCACATGCGAAGCATTTCACCACTCCATCTCTTCCTCTTCCTCTACCTCTGGTACGAGGAAAAATGTTTCCATCAACATATTGACCTCTCTGTTCGATATGCTGCCCTCTCTGTGAACTTCCACCTCTCTCAGTTTGAGTCTCAGGTTTCTTCCACTCTTCCTTGGGTTTCTGATTTCTATCCTGGGCAACTGATTTGCCTCTGGGTTGACTTCTACCTCGACATCTTTGACCTTGTTTTTGGCTCAGCTTCTCTTCAGCCTTTAGAGCCATCTGATAAGCATCTTCCACTGTTCGGATGGTCAATATGCTCATCTCATCCTGAATGTTGTATCTCAGACCATTCATGTACCTAGCAACCTTTTCATAATCGCTTTCCCGATGACTTGCTCTGATGTTCACCCTGTATAATTCTTCAGTGTACTCCTTTACTAACATCAACTTCTATCTCAAATTTTGCATTCTATGAAACAGAGTAATCTGGTAATCCTTGGGAATGAGTTTTGCCTTCATCTTCATGATCATCCTATCCCAACTCTTGATCTTCTGTTTGCCTTTGCAGCGTCTGTCAGCTTGTAGCTCATCCCACCACAATGTTGCATGTCCTTTAAGTCTTGTGATAGCATGTTTGACTTTCTTGTCTTCCTCGACATCTTCATAGTCAAAATATGTGTCCAGATCTCTAATCCAGTCTAGAAGCTCTTTAGCATCCAAGTTTCCCTCATATACTGGAATATCCATTTTTTCCCTAGCACCCATTCTTGCAACAGCCCTAATTAGGCGTTCATTTGTTGCATCTTCTGCTGTGACTTCTTCTCTTTCATGTCCAGCTTCATTTTCACTTTCAGAATCACTGACATCTCCAACACCAGCTGTGTGCCTCTGTGATGTCTCCATGTCTTCGAGTTTGGTGCGTATGTCACGCATCTCTCTTTCCATGGTTGGATTTCACACCTGCCTACCCCTTCCTCTTGGCATTTCCATTTCCTCTGGCGGATCGGGTGTTTGTTTGTCTCTTCTTCTCGGTGGCATGGCTGAGATTCCTTTCTCACTTTCCCTTTCTGAAGTATACAAACAAAGTCAAGCTCTAATACCACACTGATGCAAACCTATCAGTCCTCAGACTGAGATCCGCTTACATGATCGTTCTTTAACCCCTTTGAGCCGGATCGACTCTTTTGGATTCCCTGCTGGAATCTCTTTTCAAATCGATCCATAGGTCCTTCTTTGGTAGCTCCCCTGTGAAAACAACACTAGGTGCAAGTTTCTCCTTTTCGTGCGACCACAACACTATGACCAAGGTCCAATTCCAAAGGCGCTTGTCACAACTCGCAACTCATGAGTTTGTGAGTTGAAACTTCGACTCTTCCTCCTCCAATTCTGCGATACCCAAAATGCCAATACGGGTATGGCTCTTCCTTTGTCAGCTCCTTCCTTGCGTGACCACTTTCTAGGATAAATGTTAGCACCTCTCACCTCTCACACCTTCGTGAGTTGTAGCGTCGAGCTCACGTACTCTTATCTTGTGAATCCTCGAGACGCGAGAAGTCAATGGAGTGTTGACTCCTTTCCTCCTAGCAACGCGTATTGACCTATCAACTGCGCGGGCCCCACCTTGTGGTTTTTCCACATGTTCGCTCGTGCCAAGCTCTCGGCACTTCACTACTCATGAAGTCAAAAACGACTCCTCTCAACCTCCGAACCCCCGAATGCACGATAGGTGATGGGTTCTAATCCAACGGTCCTCCCACGACCTGGATCTTACGGATGTCCTCGCTCCTTGCGATTTCACAACTTCGCGACTTGGAGCACCCAACTCTTGGGCTCTCAACCTTCCAACCTCTGAGTTCACGAGATCCCTAGATCTCTGCCACCTATCCTCCTCAGATGGATGACTACGATTCTCTCGTGAATTGGAGCACCCAACTCCTGGGTTCTCACCTTGCGAACCTCCGAGTTCGTGAGATCCCTTGATCTTTGCCACCTGTCCTCTTCAAATGGACAGTCCCGATCTTCTCACGACTTCTCCACTCATGAAGTTGAAGGACTTCCTTCTCTAAACCCCAATGTTTGAATCCCCGATAGAGAGGATATTGTGACACATGTCCTTCCAATCGAATGGCTCAGATTCTTTCGCTATTTTGGGACTTCACCTTTCGCAACCTCACGAATATTGATGCAAAGGTTTTAAACCTTCAACTCATGAATCCATGAAATGAGATTTCACGAGTGATCCAACGACCTTTGTTGGCTCAAATCCTACAGTCCAGTTCACCCAATATTTCACTTAGAAAAATACTTATCGTAACTTCCCTGCTCCTCTACAAGATCTGATGGCTTCTGGGACTTCACGAATCGTCCACGGAGAATTCTGACCAGCCAATGCCTCCTTAACAACTCCTGCGAAATGAAAAAGTATGCCTTCATGAAACTTATCCACCAGCAAAACAACGTCACTATGCCTTCTTACAACACTTCAAGGCACTAGCCCTCTTGAGCTTCTCTTCGACAACTTCGAAGACTCTATCCCTCCTGAGCTTGATTGAAAAATCCTCAAGTTCTTTGGGGAAAACTCCTGCGCGCACTACTTGCGACACTTCTTCAAATACTTCCAAGTATTTGAACCTCTTCGACTCTGTGCACTCCCTATGACAATAGTCTTTCAACAATTTCGCTTAGGTTGTAACTTTGAGACTTCACTTGACCTGCGCACTCCTTGCACGGCTCCTGTTCTTAACTTTCACTTCTACGAGAATGAGAACAATGTTATCCCTCCTGAGCTTGTAGAGACAAACTTTGACTTCTGTCAACGCACACCTTGCGGACAATTTCACTGTACTCCTTGCAGGAAAACTCTTGCTTAGACAGAGAAACAATTGAAACTCATTCCTTACTCTCCCTCTCTTTAGATTTCAGACATTCAATATGAAATCATACATGCACACATCAAAGAAAATGCATAAGAGAGAGTAAACAAGCACATATAAATCAACATGTAGAACACAAAAAGCAATTGGACACCATGAGTCTGAACTAAAGATTTTTGTATTAATCCAGAACTTTTGTACATGGGTTCTTCTACACAGCTCTCTGCTTGTTCTTCTCTATGCTCTCTTGATTGATAATGTTGCTAATGTTACAATGACACAAGTGAGGGTGTCTATATCCGTTTTCCCTCCGGCTCTTAAAAATGTCTAATCTAAGAATTCAAAGCTACCTACTTACATTTACTAGCATAAATGCCTCTTAGTCCTTCAGACGAGAGCGGGACGCTCAAGGTCTGATTACAATCTACAAGTACACCATTTCTTAATTGTTTCATTTATGTTTGGTGTATCAACTTCAAAACATTCCAAACAATTTATCATGTGCCAAAATGCGTTGGCGTTTGTCCCACGCTTGCTTGTTGCTGGAAATGCTCTTACATCACTCTCAAACAATCCATCTCTACCGCCTTATCTCTTTACTTCTTGCATATAACCTTCACTCGAGATCTTGTTCCATGTATCCCCCTTTCTCTCTCCCCCCCCACTCTCACCACATTTCTCTCTTTTCTTCTATCTAATATTGCTTCCCTCTCTCTCCCCCTTCCTCTCTCTCTCTCTCTCTCTCTCTAGCTCCCTTGGTCTCCCTGTCCCTCAATTTCATACACTATATTGTTCTTCCCCTCTCCCCCTCTCACACTCTCTTTCTTCCTCTCTCTACACCCCCCACCCTACATCACAAGGATAGAAATGGCCTTGAACTAGACATGTCAATACCTAGACCTATACCTAGACATGGAAAGACTTAGACCATGACCTAGAACTATACAATGCCATGATGTAGGCCATGACATAGACCTAGACCTAGAGCTAGACCATGACATAGATATAGAGATAGAATTATACCATGACCTATATCTTGGCGTATACCATGACCTATACCCCCTAGCTCCATATAATCCTAGGAATAACCTATACTCAACCCTTAACCCCCTCCACAATCGAGCCTTAAGTGCACTATGAATATACCTATCGTTAAATGCCCCACAACCCTTACACCCATATCACCCAAATCTTGGTTTTGTAACCGTTGCTCTATGCTTCAAAACACTCTCAATACTAAGCCCTTAGGTCCTAGTTTTCCACATACCTCTATACATATTTATTAATAAATATGTTTGGTCTATAATAAATTCTATATCTATTGCATTAATAGTGTGCACACGCTGTTGTTACTTGAAATCCTTGTAATTTGCTCTCATCTATACCCCCAATAGGAATGTGTGCGCATTCCTAGAATGCACATGCATTCTCGCTGGCCATTTTTTTGTGCCAAGCCCACTCCACTACCTCATTTATCTCAAGCACGAGAAAGAACTCCTGACATATGCACACAAAAATAGCATGCACAGACAATTTTTTCTTATTTTAGTATTGTTTTTTAATTCAAAGACAATTTTGTGCTATTACAAGACCATTCTGGGAAGAATTGGAAGACAAATTTGTCCAAGTGGAATTGGAATTGTTGTTTGTGTATTCTTGTGTCTTCTTGGAATTGGAAGACAATTTTTTCCAAATGGAATTGTTGTTTGTGTCTTCTTGTGTCTTCTTAGAATTGGAATACAAATATGTCCAATTGGAATTGTTAGTTGTGTTTTATTGTGTAATACCTATACAAATTTGTCCAATTGGAATTTTTAGTTGTGTAATACCAATACAAATTTATCCAATTTGAATTGTTAGTTGTCTTCTTGTGTAATATGAAGACAAAATTGTTCAATTGGAATTTAAATTATTAGTTTTGTCTTGTTTTGTAATACAAACAAAAATTTTTCAACTTGGAATTGGAATTGTTAGTTGTGCCTTCTTGTGTAATACCAAGACAAATTTGTGGTGGGGTGCTTGGAAGCCAATTTTTCTCTTTAAATATGGGGAACTGACAGATTTGAGAAAGAAATTCCTCAAGAAAAGAGAAACCGATTGAAAATGTAGAAGAAGAAAGAGAAAATGAAAAGTTATGTATGTCAAAGCGTAGCCTTTCAGAAGAGGGAAATCCAATTTCTAGTGGAATAGATGTCATTGTTGTTTCTTCTTCGTCACCACTAACAAAGTGCAAGATTTCAGTAGAGACCAATCCATATAGTATCTCATCAAGATAGCTTGTTTTGGATGAACATATGATGGAGGATTTGTTTGCAACTAATTATACAAGGGATGAAATTAGAGAGGAAACCGATGTACAACATTGTGGTGAACAAGTTCTTTTGGTGCAACTCTTGCTGGAAAGTCAAACATTCTAGAAACTAGTCAATTCCATGTCCACTCTCCTCCCGGATTTGATCCATTAGTGATTGAAAGGGAAAGAACTGCAACATTGTTAACTCCACAGTAGGGAGTTCAAGAGTGTTAGAATAGGGGTTCATCATCCCTACCTAAATTGATCATTGTGTGTTGAAGAACTCCTAAACACATTGAGGTTGATGAAATTGGTCTAGCATCACTTGAAGGTAAGTTACCTAACTGTACTACTCATTATCATTCTTATAAAATCATGAAATAATATTTTGAACCAAAATACGATGCTGCTAAATGTTAATTATTTTTGTTTTTGTTAAAATATAGTAGTTTGATTGTTGTTAGGAGAATTTGAGACATTAAAACAGTCAAAAGTTTAGAAACAAGTCATGATATTTTTAGAAATCTTGTATATGTTTTTCAAAGAATTGGTAAGAAATCTTGTTTTAAAGACCACAATGCATCCGAACATGACTTTTCACAATCAATTGTTAGCAACATGAAAAGAAAACATCGTTCACTACAAAAAACCTCTCATCTCATGAAATGTAATTTCAAAACCCTTAGGAAGTATTATCATAGACAAGATAGCCTCGACACAGGTGGTCCAACATATTTTTGGGTCTTCATTTGCAGGCTACCCCTTTCTAACATGAATTTAATTGGAGCAGCTAAGGGACTAGTACAATATTTCTGGCATGATAACACTAGGCCTTCTTCCAACCAAAAAAATGAACTAAAATTGAGAAGGGGATGTAGGGACCGTGAACCCTAGATTAAACACTTTACTGAAATTACACAAAAAAAATTGTATGAGAGATTCATAGTTCACTTAACTTGGACCGAAGATATTTCCATAAATGGAAGCCTTGGTTTGTTCAAATAAACACAATTCATAACACATATTGTTGTAGATATCACATTGAGTATGGTTATTATTATCACACACACACACACACACACACATATACATATTATTTTTTTATGGAGGACAGGAAAGAAAAATATATAATTGGTGACTTCCCAGGTATGAGTATGTGACTTCATGAAGGACTTCATCGAAATGACACAAAAATATGTTCATCATGTCCATGTGGCTCGATGTCAAGATGATCATTTTAGAATATGCAGAGATACATTTCCCATTGGTACTGTGTTATCAGTGGTTGATTTTGCTAATAATTACACCATTCAACCGCAAAATGAGATTCAAATCCAATATTATCACTTAGAGAACGTCAACATAATGGTCCATATCACATACATGCATGGGCTATATAGTAATAAAGAAAATAGAGTTATATTGAAGGAGTACCACTTCTACATAATCAATTATTGGTTCCATGACTTAGCCTATGCACACATTGCTTTTAGTTGTTCTACAATCACCTTAAGGAGAAGAACATACATATGTATCAACATTGTATTTAGTTAGATGGTTGCACATGCTAGTTAAAAATGATCATCTATTTCAATGGTTGTGTATGTTGCAGAAAAAAATCAGGGTACCATACATTTGGAACTATTTTGAGTTTATACATGGAAAAGGGGAGCATGATGGAGCAGGTGCATGCATAAAAAGAGTGTTACAAAGGAAATAAATGAAGTTCACAACTACTTCCCTCATTCAAGATGTGAAATACATTGTTTAATGGTGTTCTTAAGTAATGGGAGAGGTAACATGAACCCGTGAATACCAATAAAAAATGAAAGGACATCTCCATAGATACTTTTGGGAGTTGGTTGATGTAGATCGGTCATAGAGGTATGAATGCAAAAAAATCCAAGGCACTCATGGATTCCATTCAGTTAGAACATCAGACAATGCAATAGTTGAAATATGAAGGAGAAAAATCTCTTACTTATGTGGTCCATGTAGTAGTAATGAATGGGATGAATGTGAATTGATAGATTGGGTTGATAGATGGGATCATGCATCACTCCCCATTGGTCAATGTATAACTATGGAATTATCCCAGTTGGAGGAGGACCAATCAATTATTTCAAAAGATTATGATCATGTCTGAGATCTTGTACTATCGGGTTCGTTGAAACCTTCTATTGAATTTTGAATAACTAATATCAACATTTTATGCTTTGGTCATTTAGTGGACTTACATGTTGGCACTCCATTTTTTGTAGGGCACGTATACTTAGTGTTTTCCCCAATAGATAATGAATGGTGCATTGATTATTGGTTGACATGCTGCTTATATGGAAAGTACACCCTCATGTGATCAGTAACAAACTTCGAAGGCATTTAATTTTTCATTTGGTCGATGGTTATTAAAGGAGAATATTTGACACATGATGAAAGAACAAAGAACAAAGGTGGTTATATAATTCAATATTATAGACTAGGTGAATTTGTATACCACTTTAAGAACTTGGTTGTTGGTACAAACCTCCAACTAAAAAAAATTCCAAGTAAGAACTCATCTAAGGTACAATACTTATTTCCTTACTCTGATAAAGAGAAGTTAATAGAGACTGTGAGTATTAGAAGTGATCTCGATGGTCTACTTGAATGACCATAGGTATGTAAAAGAAATAATTGAACAAATATTCATATTTATGAATTATTGAAATTTTCGCTTCATTTTATGGTTGTTATGGTATTCTTGTATTTCCATGCCTAGCCTTGCCTTGTCATGTCATGCCTTTCCATGTCTTTCATTTCCTTTCCTTTCCATGATATGCCTTACCTTTCCTTTCCATGTCATTCCATGCTATCTTTCCTTTCCATTTCATGCCTTTCCTTTCCTTTCTTCACTTTCCATGCCTTGCCTTTCCTTCACTTTCCATGCCATGCCATGCCATGCATTTCCTTCACTTTCCATGCCATGCATTGACTTTCAATGCCATGCATTTCCTTTCCATGGAATACCTTTCCATGCCAGGCCATTCCATGACTTTCAATGCCTTTCCTTTCCATGTCATGCCTTTCCATGCCATGCCATGTCATGCCTTTCCTTTCCTTCACTGTCCATGCCATGCCTTGTCATTCCTTTCCTTTCCATGCCATGCCATGCCATGCCTTGCCTTTATATGACATTCCATGCCATGCCATGTCATGCCATGCCTCCACTTGCCATGCCACTCCATGCCATGCCATTCCTTTCCTTTCCATGCCATGCCTCCACTTGCCATGCCACTCCATGCCATGTCTTTCCTTTCCATTCCTTGGCTTGCCTTGCCTTGAATTCCCTTCACTTGTCACGCCATGCCTTCCCTTTCCTTCACTTTTCATGCTATGTCATTCCATGCCATGTCATGCTATGCCTTGCATTTCCTTCACTTTCGATATCATTCCTTTCCTTTCCATGCCATTCCTTGACTTGACTTGACTTGACTTGAATTTCCATGATATGTCTTTCCTTTCCATGCCATGCCTTTCCTTACCTTCACTTGCCATGCCATGCCTTGCATTTCCTTCACTTTCCATTCCATGTCTTTCCATGCCATGACTTTCCTTGATAGGCCATGCTTTTCCATGTCATGCCTTGCCCTTCCATGCCATGCCAAGCCATGAATTTCCATGTCATGAATTTCCTTTCCACGCCTTACCTTGCCATGCCATGTCTTTCCTTTCCATGCCATGCCATGCCATGCCTTGCCTTGCCATACCATACCTTGCCATTCTATGCCATGCTATTCCTTTAATTTTCATTCCATTCCTTACCTTTCCTTTACTTTCTACGCCATGCCATGCTATGCCTTTCCATGCCATACCTTGCCATGCCTTGCCATTCCTTCCTTTGCCTTGCCATGCCATTCCTTGATTTTCCATGCCATGCCTTGCCTTGTCATTCTTTTCCTTTCCATTCCTTGACTTTCCTTGACTTTCCATGCCATTCCATGCCTTGCCTTTCCATGCCATGCCATGCCATGCCTTGACATTCCTTTCCTTTCCATGCCATACCATGTCTTTCCTTTCCATGCCATACCATGCCTTTCCATACCTTTCCTTGCCATTTTATGCCATACCTTGCCATGTCTAGCCCAAGAAGGTGTTAAATAGTCAAACATATGCAATAAGCATTGAGAAAAATTGTATCATCGGAGATCATCCAAAAAACAAAAAATGTTTTTTCAATCAACGAAATAACAATAGAGGGGTCACACTAGCTGAAAATCAGTGCTTTAGATCCAATGCAATTGATTTTTCATCCATTTGAGTCCCGGTTTGAGTTTTATCGCAAGTTTCAACTCATCTCCTCAAGCCATTAAGGGACATGTCGCTAATTTGGTCCAGGGGAATAAAATCCAACTGAGAAACATAATGGAGTTTCACAAAATCCCACAAGTCAATTTTTCCAAGGCCCATGTGACCACGCTACCCACAATCACTTGACACAATGTTCTTGTCAATCAACCTCTTGTTTGCAAATTGCATTATGCCTCATTGAAAAAAACCCTAGCGCCAAAGATCCTCTAATAAAGTTTTTCTGGTCAATGGAATGATAACAAAGGGGCCCCACTAGCTGAAACCTGGTGCTCCATATCAAATGAAACCAATGGTTTTTCCATCTGAGTCCTAATTTGAGTTCTATCGCAAGTTTCAACTTTCCTCCTTGAGCCATTCAGGGACATGTCTCCAATTTGGTCCATGGGCATAAAATCAAAACCAAGCATCATAATGAAGTTCTGTAAGATCCCATAAGTCTATTTGGCGAAGGAACACATGACTACGCTACCCACAATAACCCGACATGGTGTTCTTGAAAATCAACCTATTGTTCAGAAAATGCACTATGCCCCATTGAGAAAAACCCTAATGTCAGAGATCCTCTAACAAATAGTTTTTTGATCAACAAAATGACATTAGAGAGGCCCCACCAACTAAAAATCGGTGCTTTAGATAGAATGCAACCGACGATTCATCCATCTGGGTCCCAGTTTGAGTTTTATTATGAGTTGTGACTCTCCTCCTCAAGCCATTCAAGGACATGTCAACAATTTGGTCCAAGGGAATAAAATCCAAACTGAGCAGCATAACGAAGTTTTGTAAGCTATCGAAAGTCTATTTTTCCAAATCTCACATGACCATGATATCCACAATATCCCAACACAATGTTCTTAAAAATCGACCTCTTATTTAGAAATTGCACTATGCCTTATTGAGCAAATGCCTAGTGCAAAAGACCCTCTAACAAATAGTTTTCCAATCAACAAAATTATAGTAGAGGTGTCCCACTATTTGAAACCTGATGCTCTAGATCTAATAAAATTGACGGTTCGTCCATTTGAGTCTCGATTTGAGTTTTATCACGAGTTGCAACTGGCCTCCTAAAGTCATTCAGGGACATGTCAACAATTTGGTCCAGGGGCATAAAATCCAAACCAGCCATCATATCGAAGTTTTGTAAGATCCCACAAGTATGTTTGGCCAAGGCCCACAAGACCATGCTACCCACAATTGTCCAACACAATGTTCTTGAAAATTGACCTCTTATTAAGAAATTACATTATGCCTCATTGAGAAAACCCTAGTTCCAATGATCCTCCAAGAAACAATTTTTCGGTCAACAAAATTATAGTGGAGGGCCCCCACTATCTGAAACTCGATGCCTCAAATCTAATGCAACCAAAAATTCATCCATCCTATGATCTGGATTTATGTAGGAACACAATGAAATACAGAAATACACATAAATGTAGAGATGCAGCGGAAATAAGACTTCATTTCATTAATAACAAATGACTGAAATATGCTTACACACAGAATGTAAATAAACTAGCTAAGGCGCTGGTAGCGTATCTCTGAGAAGAGATGTGGCTGCTACTCGCATCCGTGAGAAGATGATTACAATGAGGCTATAGAGGATTTTTTACAATAGACGAGAATGCCAAAAGTCATATACATCCAAAAACCTAACCCTAGGAGATGAAGCGCCAAAAGTCATGTGGGCCCCGTTTGGGTAAGTTAGTACATCAACTTCCCGTGGTCGTAACTTTTGCATACGATCTCCGTTTTA
>ML778820.1:863017-890572 GCA_009831015.1 Picea engelmannii
ATATATATATATATATATATATATAGACAAGTACAAATAAAACTATGATATCTAAAAACATGTTTGTTGTAATACCTATTTCTAGTGCATTATGCTCATAAAAATTACTACACCAAATGGTGTAGTGTATATGTCAGTATTTAAACCTCAAGGTTGGTTGGTGCATGTAAGAATACATTTGTCTAATAAGTATGATAAGTACAAAAAGATTTAAAATTAACATAAACAATAATGGAAGTTTCACATTTTAACATGAATTAATTTGAAACAGTACTTGAAAATGAGAAGGGACAATCAAAATTTCCATGTCTATATGTGAAATCCTGGTATTAGAGGAAACATAGGATATCTCAAACCCTGTTGGTGATGGAATATTGATGTAACCTCTCAATTGTTGTAGAAACTTAAGTGAAAGTATTTGGATGAATATATGAAACAAGGAAAAGAAACACAAAAAGGCTACAATACTTAGATACTATAATTAAATGAAATTTAATTTCCACAATAGGGTATCCCAAAATAACATGTTATTATAAATTCTACATTTGTGATGAGAGAGGATGAGTTATACCATTCTCATGAAGGAGAAATGTATCATAACAACTAGATAGACCAAATAACAATATAGTTAGGAAATATTTATAATTAACTTTATAGAATACATGTCATGTGTGTATGTTGTGTGTGTGCACGTGTGTAATCAATGAAGTCCATAATCATGATTTTATACCAATGCCATCAATAGATATCTCCTAGATAGGAACCTCCATATGTCCATAACAAGTCTTCGATATCTTAAGCACGCATGAGGAGCACATGATCTTTCACCACAATTATAGTATTGATAGATGTCTTACCTAACTAGAGTTAGGTTCATGGCATAAAGGATTGACCCTTGTTCATCAATTATAAGGTTTCATATTATCTAAATATCCCTTTTAATGGGATGCAATGAGGAAGTTTCAATGCTAAAGTAAAGTACATTTTGAGGTGGAAATTTATGTTTGGGTCTCATTAGTTGATCCAGGTGGATATCGGTGGCCACTCACCTTTTCCATCTGGCTCAAAATAGTTTTGCAATTTTGGCAATTTACTATTTTTAGCAGTTTTTAACTTTCGGGGCCATTTTGAGGGCCTAAATGAAGGTTTTTTTGGATCGAGCTTATTAATTATAGCCAAAGGCTCTAATTGATCCCACAAAAATGAATCTCCTTGATGATATCTTTCCAACAATCTATCGTGCACCCCAAACATTGATTGTATGCCAAAGTTACACCCCCGGGGAGTTGATACACCGAACTACCCAAAATGGGGTCCACAAAACTGTTGGATTTTCATCTTCCGGGGTTAGGGTTTTGTATTTTATTTATGATAAAAATACCTTTGGAGCCTGATTGCAAAATCATCTTCTTGCGAATGTGAGTAGTGTACACCTCTCTTCTTAGAGATAAGCTGCCACCATTCTAGCGAGTCTTTCACTCTGTATTTTTACAATCTTTGTACATTTTCGCTCATTAATAGAAAATTGTGTATTACTGTGTCTTTATGTTTATGGTTTCATCTCTGATACATTTATGGTATATTATTGGATATCTGAGATATCTCTATACATTTATTTATTATATCTCCTCTCTCATTTCATGCCGAAAATAATCTAGATCAGTGGTATCAGAGCAAGTTGCTCTTGATCGTTTTTTAGTGCATGTCCCCGACGAGGTATGAGTATATAAAGTTGGGTCTCGAGAGTGTCTCTCTTGAGTAAAATTGATCTCACACGCCCAAGAAACCCTCCATGGCGGAAGAAAATAAAAACGACAGAGTAGATGATTCTATTAATATGTTGCTTGAGCAAGCTATCATGCGGAAAACGGATGAAATGATGGAGATTTTTTCCCACATCCTTCAAATCCTACTGATAAAAACAGGCGTGTCTTCATCAAGAAACCACTTTGTAGAATCCTCGCCTTTCAAGGTACAAGTTAATTTTGATATTCCCATATTTGAAGGACATATAGATGCATATGCCCTAGAAAAATGGTTAAATCTACTAGAAGGTTATTTCTCTATTCATAATTTCTTTGACAGGGAAAATATCACCTTCCCACTCCTTAAGGATATCCCCCATGTAAAACATTGGTGGGAAGCTTACTGCAAGCAAAGTTCCACAAAGGATTATGGAATATATGGGGTCGAGCCCACTTGAGATTTTTTTGTGGATGCGGTAAAGGAACAGTATTACCCTATTGGAAACTATGAGGACCAATACATGAGATGGACCACACTACGATAAGAGAGGGGCCAAGAAGTTTCAGAGTTCACTAATACCTTCCATACCTTGCACACCAAGATAGGTATCAAAGACTCTGAACAACATTTGGTTTTGAAATACCATGGAGCTCTACACAGATACAACCAAACTGAAATGGATTTTCTGGACATCTCATCACTCGGTACTGCTTATCGATATGCTTTTAAATTTGAGCAAAAATTTAAGCACCAGAACAAATGGGAGTTTGAGTTTGCAAAACCACAACAACCAAAGTATGATGAAGAGGACCCTAACAAACAATCTCTTGAAAACCAATCAAAGCCACAGGAAGAGAAGGGTCACAGAAAGATGAAGAAGGACACTAGAAAATGGTGTGATTTACACAAAATGCCCTGGGACAACACCGATGAATGTTTCTCAAAACAATCATTGGTGGTCTAGATCAAAGACAAGGAGTCAAACCTTGAGTTAGAATATGATTAAGAAAATATTGATAGAAGACAGATCATCGACATAGACCCCATTGCTATTCTCGTGATCGCAACAATTCAACCAAAAGAACCCACAGATCATGAAGAGGGGGAGCACATTTTTCATTCATAGATGTGGGTGAAGGGGACCCCACTGCATTTTTTTGTTGATAACGGAAGCCAGAAGAACCTCATCTCAACAGAGGTCGTCAATCAGTTGTGATTGTCGACAACACCACACCCACAACCATACAACAATGGGTGGCTTTGGCGGGGATGATATCTTCGTGTCATCCAGTAGTGTCGATTGTCATATGACATCCAACCCTTCAAGGATGAGGTACGATGTGATGTTTCCCTACCGGATGACTCTGATGTTCTCTTGGGTTAACCATATTTGTGGAAGCGCCATGTTTTTTTTGAGTCTCGACCCCGTAGTGTCATTGTTACTCTAGGGGGTCATCTCTATAGGATACTAGAGGTATCTCTAACTATTGTCCCACCTAAACAATGCCTCAAGGTAGTATCTCATACTAAAAAATTCAGCTTCTTCACAATCTGTTCAAAAGGTGAACATAAGGATACTGCAACCACTACAACCTCGACCCAAGCACCTTCTATCCATCATAAGCAGGTCGACAAGAATGCAACAAATCAAAAATATTCCTTCTGCACCCAAACATATCTTGTAGCTCAATTGGTTTAATATATTCAACCCCGCCAACAACAGGTTCATGACAACCTTCCACAACGCAATGTCTCCAGCAAGGCAAGCAACAAACCAAGATTCAATCACTTTCTCCTCGCCCCCGGGAACTCAATGCAATGGAGACCATTTCTTTACAAAGAGGGAGGATTGATCTTGGTGGATATTGGTGGCCACCCACCTTTTCCATTTGGCTCAAAACAATTTTTTGGCATTTGGCAATTTACTATTTTTAGTAGCTTTTAACTTTCGGGGCCATTTTGAGGGTCTAAATGAAGGTTTTTTGGGATTGATATTCTCAATGATAGCCAAAGTCTCTTTTTGATCCCCCAAAATGAATCTCCTCGACGAAACCTTTCGAACGAGCTATAGTGCGCCCCAAACAGATATCGTATGCCAAAGTTACGCCCCTGGGAAGTTGATACACCAAACTACCCAAAACAGGGTCCACAAAACTGTTGGATTTTCATCTTCTGGGGTTAGGGTTTTGGATTTTATTTATGATAAATAGGCCTTTGGAGCCTAATTATAAAATCATTTTATTGCGAATGCGAGTAGAAGACACATCTCTTCTTAGAGATAAGCTCCCACCATTCTAATGAGTCTTTCACTCTATATTTTTACAGTCTTTGTACATTTTCGTTCATTAATGGAAAATTGTGTATTACTGTATTTTTGTTTTATGGTTGCATCTCTGATACATTTATGTTATATTATTGGATATCTGAGATATCTCTGTACATTTCTTTATTATATATTTTCTCTCATTTTGTGCCGAAAATAATCTGGATCATTACTCTCATCTATAATATCACGATATTGGGTGGGGGGATTAGTAATTCACCTAAGAAGGTGTGACTTCTCAATGGGTCATACATGGATTTCTCCATCTTCTTCACATTGATGACCAACTCCCTTCTATAAACCAATGTGAAAATTCTTGACATGGAGACCTAAAACAAATTCAATCCATAATATTCATTGAAAGTACTTTGAAAACTTCTTGTTATAGTAGAAAGGTATATCAAAAACCATAAACCATTTATCCATATATTTGTATATAAATGGATGGTATGTGCACTAGTCCATGCAAATACTCCTCTTTCCCTTAAGATTATGTTCTCTAGTTCTAGCATCAATAACTAAGTCCTCGAGATTGCAATTTATAATTTCTAAACCTGTCACATTCTTCCTATCTAAACATGTCTTACAGTCATACTTCTTGGCATGTATTTAGAAATATCAAATAATTTCCCTCATTCATGTGTGATTGGAGAACAAATTTATCAAGGAATATAGTGAGAGAAAGTAATCTAATCTCTTTGATACTCCTAAGAAAGAAATTTCACATGTTCTAAGTGTTTCAACGCCATTATTAATGTCAACATTTTCATCTCCAATTGGTGATTGGGGATTAGGGTTGGAAGTTTTTCCAATTAATGGTGAGGCGTTTAGGTTTTAATCAAGGGTATGCTTGATGATAATTATATTTAAAGGTACATTTGAATAATGTTTAAAAAAAAATATCCCCTTTCTTAATCCATATAATTTGAAAATTCTAAACATACTAGTTGGAACAAAAACCACACAAAATACTACCTTTAACTCAAAGGAATCAAAGAGAAAATACCATTACAACTTCCATAAACACTAATTGACAATGATTCCATCCTTCTTGTCTTGATCATAGAAATATATAAATCCTCTTCTCTAAAACAAACATGGCTTCATCTACTCCAAAATGCACAATGTGGTTTGAAGGAAACATATAAGAAACGAAAACCCATGGTCTATTTTGCTTCTATTTCCATACTCAAATGAATGGATGGATGTTATTAAAACACTCATGTTAATCACCCAGTTGGTAGAAATGTGGCATTCCATGCATGCATGTTGGTTAGGAAGGAATTAAGGTTAGTTTAAAAGTAATGTACACATGTTTCAATGAATGTATGCACATTCATACATGAGCATAAATTTGTATTTCCCATTGCCACTTTTTCATCCATCAACTTTGTGCAAGGGTCTTACAAGGCTCATATATCCACCAAATTGACCACATAAACCTATTTTTGTATTCTCCTATTAATATGAGACTTGTTGAAATCAAAGATTTGGCCAACAATTTCCTTAGAAATTGCGAATTTGATAAAGACATGTTCAAAAGCTAGCTCATGAAATCACTATGTAATGAATCCCCATTGGGTAGAAACAAATAAATGATCATATGAGTTTGTGCCTATATATTATAGAAATAATTTGTCTTCATTCACTAAAAAGTGTGATGTAAATATCAATATATTGATGATTCAGGAGTCAACATTTCTCCTACTATTTCAATTTCTTGCTTTCTCCTTTAAGAAATAAACAAGCATGATTTCAATAGCTTAAACCCTTTATACCTCATGGATAATGCAAAATCAACTAATGTTATTAGAATATTAATTAGTTTCCAATAAAATCATTAATTAAATTAAAACAAAGAAATAAAATCGAGTGCATTATCACCCAAAATTTCCATCCAAAGATTATGACAATTGTGTCATGTCACCATAATAAGGGACAAAAATTTTGTAAAAAACAAATAGTGTCTATATGATATTTAATGAAAATAGCATTTAAAAAAAATAAAAATATAATAAGAAACAGATTAAACATTTTTTTTTAACATATTCATTAATAACTAATAATAAAATTAAAGATTCACTCTACTATATCATATTTTCAATAAATTAATTTATTTACATATATATTTTACTTCATAATTTTTGATATTAAATGACCTGTGTTAATTTATATGATAATATAGAATCCATCCTAATTTCTAATTGATCACAAAGTATTAAACATGTACAAGAATAAATATGTTTAAAGTGTAAATGTTAGTATTTTAATTTAAAATTTATTAATAAATATAAAAGAAATAAATTTTAAATTTTTTTAACTTTAAATCATAATTTTATGTTTTAAAATTCCCTATATATACATTATTTTTAATAATTTTTAATCTTTAATTTCATAAAATTTATAAATTGTGATTTTTTAAAAATTAAATATTAATAATTATTTTTAAAAATCCAAAATAATAACATTAATATAAAACACATTCTTAATATAAATACAAACAAAAAATTAAATAACATATATAATATAAAAAATAAAACAAAATAACTACTTTTAAAATTTTAATTTTATATTATATATAATATAAATCAAAATAACATTTCTACGAACTTTTAAAGGATTTTGGTTTTTATTTTCATATATTATTTTATATTATATATAATATAAATCAAAATAACATTTCTACGAACTTTTAAAGGATTTTGGTTTTTATTTTCATATATTATTTATGGGTAAACATTTCTCCCTAGCCTCCTTGCACTTACAAAGTGCTTATCATACCAACAATTTTCCCTTTGGTCATTTATCTTAACAATACCCATGTTTGAGCAACTTCTTAGAAGGAAGGATAAATTATTAGGTTTATTGGTTGTTATTTGGACCCTAACATACAAATATGAAATTTTTCAAAAATCTGTTTTAATTTTAATTTGGAAAAAAAATAACCTACTTTTTCATTTTTTTTTTCAAAATATATATTTAACTTTGAGTTATATTAATCCTAAAAAAATATTATATATATATATTTTTTAGAAATTGGAGATCTAAATTATCTACATTTCTTTCAATTTGAATAACAAATTTCTTCAATGTTTTTTAAATTTAAAATTAATTAGCTTCAACGTCGTCCATACATTTTCACTACAATCACATAATTTGCAACAAAGTGTAATGGAAAAATACATGTGAAGGTTTTAAGTAACTCTAAATGATTCTTAGTTGTTATGAATCCTTGGTTATAATTACACAAATAAAATTATAATAATAATTATTTATATTTGAATAAATACATCTAAAGGTTATTAGTAAATCATATTGTTATGAGTCCTTGGTTATAATTACACAAATAAAATTATAATAATTATTATTTATATTTGAATAAATACATCTAAAGGTTATTAGTAAATCATAATTACAAAAGAGTTATAGAATTTATTAGAAATAACAAAGACATTAAAAATGAAAATATTAGTTTTTCTATAACTTTAAAAATTAATCTAATCATTCATTAAAAAAAAAAAAAATAATATAAAATTACCAAAAATTTTATCTACACATTTCCTTTAACATCTAGGACTGTAGTTTTGGATCTCCAATATTTGTCAATAAATTGATTTCAAAGAAATACATAAAACAAGGAAATCATTACACCCACAAAAAGAGAAGATGGTTTGCTTTAGAATTTTATTTTTGTGCTTGAAACTTTTAGAGAGTGATTTCACAAGCCCTATAGTTTTGATGAGTTAGAAAGTTAGGAATGTTAATAACTTAACAAATATTTTGAAATTGAAATATAACGTGGGAGTGCATACACATTCTAAGAGAAACCCCCTTAATGTTACAACGATGACAAATTCTTTTGTTTTAAGAATTGTCCAATGACTTGTTTTCCATCTTTTAAATTAGGGTTAATCACCTTCTTGCTCTTATAGTATAATTCTTTATAATATCTCAATTTCCCTTTAAATGTAAATACAATAACATTTTCAATATTTGACATGATAATTTTTTTTATCTATTTTTGGATGATTTAGATAAAAAGTGACATCTTTATGGCAAATCTCTTAAGCACTTTAGTAAGCACTTGAGTTTATCTTGTTTTTATGTATCATCTATTTTTTCTATTTTGTATCTTTTTTTCTAATAGAAAATTAACTCATTATATTGATATTTAATTGTATTCTTATCCCAAAATACATAACTTGTTCAAAGAAGCTCTAGACCATAGTCTATGGTCAAAAACATAAAAATACCAGTCTTTACAAGAAGAGAATGTCACCAGAGTTGAAAACCAGCATACAGGCTACAATAAGAAATGCAGACTTAGAAAAAAACCAGTAATTGCTTGCCCCCAAAGAACCTCAAAATGTTAACCAAACATCGAACCAAACACTGCACGCCCCAAAGGACCTCAAAGCATTAACCAAAACATAGCACACCCACAATAAGGACCTCAAAACTCTGGCCCAAAACCTCTTGAACAGAAAACAAACTTCCACCACAACAAATCCCAAAACCACCATTTCCGAAACTCCAACAATAACAAACCACCACTACCGAAACTCACAATAGCCACAGTCTCCACAAGGAAAAGCTCGACCTCTAACAAGCCAACCATCGTTGAAGAAAACCATCCCTCACTCCAGAGTTCTCCCCAAATCGCCTTTCCGCTGAATTGAAGTCGTCGGTGGAAAGAAACTCGACCCGGAATAGACCACCTCGAGAGGCTAAGAATGCCCTCGCTATTTTAAACATTAAATAAATAAATAAATAAATAAATATATATATTATAGTTTGTAGCATATATATATATATATATATATGTATGTTAGTTTGTAGTATATATAGGTTCTCTTATGTTAGTTTGTAGCATATACCTATCTATTAAAATAAATATATGAATATGATTAGGCAGTTTTTAACTCGTAACATTTGTTTTTCAGGAAGACAAGGTGCTCTTACAGCTGGAATTGAAAAAATCATTGAATTGTGACTTGGAAAGCCAAGGGTCATTGGTGCAGTGCCCGCATAGATTGCCATTTAGCTATCTTGAAGTTAAATTAAGAAAATTCTTTATAATTCCAAGAGAGAACCGCTGCCTTCCGCATTCGCTCTTCATGACTATCACAGGCAGGATTCTGAAACAAGAGTAAAGGGGTGAAATAGAATCGTTGCCATGGAGCATCATTATCCAATTACGATAGAAACCCATCGAGAGCAGCACGAGGGAGATCCGGAAATTCCTAAAATTTGTCAGGAACAAGAAGAATCCCCCGTTCAAGTGGAATTCAGGACCAAAAAGCGGATCTCCAGAGCCACGAATCCCAGCATACCACGAAAGCTGTCAGATTTGTTGATGGAGGAACAGGCGCTCCAACATTTCCGTCTGGCCTCGTTGGAGTGGCACCTCAAGATTACGCTTCCGATAATAGGAGTATTGGCATTCATCGCCTTGTTGTTGTCTGGTCTGCCATTGTTATGGAGAGTTAAATTATAATTGTTGTCTGGCCCGGGCGCTTCACCTCGCCTTCTGGTTTTGCTTACCGACGTAGTTTACTCCATGGCTTTCTCCGCTGCTGTCGTTGTATTTTACTGGAACTAATCTTTTCTATTGCATGCTGTGTACTCAAATAATTTTGTAAATCGAGAGGATTCGAATCATTTAATTTTGAGTTCCATGTTTCATATTCTTTTGTTATCATCGAAGTGCTTCACCTGTGACTCTAAACGATCCATATGTAAAATTGGATTATAATTTTACTCAGCGCCAGAAAAAACAACGTTAGTCAACTTTGTAACAACTCTAAATTGACTAACGAAATAACCAAATTTCTGATACTTATAACCAATAGCACAGCAGTTAAATAGCTGTTGGTGAATGTCAAAGGCTGATAAGATGAAACGAATCTTTTAATTTCTAATCACTTACGTGGCAATCAGTTAGCTATCAAAGTAATTTTTAAATATGATTAGGTAAATGTAAAAAAGTAAACACATAAACGGATGTCTTTATAATAGCTAGGAAGTTAATGATTGAAATCACAGCCATTTATTTTGTGTGACTACTAAGAATATTCCAGCCATATTTAATCATGTCCATAGAAAACTTATTAAGCACTAAACCCCTATTAAATCTGTCCATTGTCAATAGGTGTACGCCTTTCGGCATAAATATCTGTTTGCCACCTCTATTTACTCTTATTTTTTAGGAGGAAAGAGCTAAAGTTTTGTTACCTTTTAAGAGAAAACACATGTTGTTAACCGTTAAGCCCACTCAGATTGTATATATATTAAGAAGGAATATATTATATTGAGTATGCATATTTATGGTTATTATAACTTACTTTGAGACCCATCAACCTATTTTTATGTTCTATTATTTTTCTTATCCTTTTTGCTTCTATAATATAAGTTGTTTCAATTAGTTTTTTTATACCAAAAATTATGAGATTCAAGACTCATGACCCTTTTGTTAAGTTTATGATCCAACTCCATTAACTCATTCACTTCTTATCCGTTTGATATCAGGTTTATTTTTGAAACTAATTAGGGTCAAATGGTTAGTTTTTCTTCTATCTCTTTAATCCTATCTCTCATGTTGAGATTTGCTTGGAGTCTCCTTCTATTCTATATATATGTGTTTGAATATTGTCTTGTAACAATCTAAATTTGTTATCCGTGTTGCCTCTAACTCTATTAGGAGTTTCGTTTCTCTCTCTAGTCTTTTTTTCTTTAATAATTCTATATGTTCATATTGAGGATTTGGAATATGTGGTGAAGTGCTCATATTGAAAAGAAAAAAAAAAAGGTTAAGAGAAGAAACTTATACACCTTTACCAATCGCACCAAACCGTCATTCAAATTTTAAAGCTCCTCTCAATTTCATTCAAATTCACTACCTAGGTATAATTCACCGCAATATAAGTGCCTTCCAATTCTTCAAATTTATAGCAATGTAGAAACCCTTGTCGTTCAACTTCACCACACTTATAAATCTGTGTCGATTAGAAACCTTCACCTTTCATTCAAATAAGCCCTTCACGTTCCTAGCACATTGTGATTCAACATGCTCTAAATAATTTATAATTATAATTAAATCTTGTCAATTTCACTCTAATTGCATATAGATATCGTTGTTGTATAATATATATTTATATTTTAATAATTCTAAATTATATATATATATATACCCGAGATGTGGGTGTCACCCTCATCCACCTAGCGGGCACCACGAGAGCCATAAGTGTGCAAACCAAAGAATTGGTATGCTCCACCGCCTCCCCTCATGTAAATTAAACAACCTCTCCTCCCAAGGCCTTGCTTCATTACTCTACCAACTTCTCCCGCTCCTCACCTGCATGGCCATAGTATGTTGCACCAGTCCATGTGCATGTAAAGGATGGTAGCATTGAAGGCTAGTGATTGACCCCCCCTCCTCATGGATTTTGTGACTCCATTATCCTCGACCCTCCCCATCATTCCTCCATTGTTCTTTGCAAGTGGTGGCTCTTTGTTCTCTGCAGGTGGGAGTTCTATGATCTCTGCAGAAGGTGGTGGTTCCCCCCCTCGCAGTGCCCCGCAAGCTCAAGATCTTACTCATGCCTCCCTACAAGCATGCCACCCCCACATTGGGGAGAAGTGGTTGCGACAGGTGCACATCCACAACTCCTTCCCCGCCCATCATGGCCAAGCAGGATGGCTACGACCGCTTGGTCCCCAACTCTCTCCAAAAATTGTTATATGATTGGGAAGAAGAAGTTCCATGCTCTCTCCCAGCCTCCCTACCCACCTTGAGACACCGTCGTAGTTACTGGGTGGTAAACAACTTGCTCGCCTGCACCCTCCTCAACCTCCTGGGGGTTTTTGTTCAGAGCCCTCCTAGTTTTCCTCGCTCTCCCCACTCTCCCACCACTCACCCTAATTCTTCAACCCCTCCCTCCCCTGACACTTGTCCTCATCCTTCTACGACCCACCCCAACCCCTCAACTCCTCAGGAGAGTTCGAATAAACAAACCGATGAGACTACTCTAGGAAAGCACAGTTTGTTGATGGCCCCCTTTATCAAGAGTACAGGCCTCCCGGTCAAGGAACCAAGCTCAAACATCTCCAGCTCCTCCAACAACAATGACAATGATTTCAGTGGCTGCTCTGTTTTCAAAGAGATTCCTCCAGATGTCCCTCCAACCGTGATCAACAAGCATACATGATCCCATGCTTATGTTTTTTTTTAAGTTTTTCTCAATTATGATTTTTCAGTTTTTTGGTCTTACGAAAATAATCAAATAGACAATATCTCTCATTATTTTAGTATGCTTGGTTTTTGCCCAAAGGGTAGGAAAGATGATCACGTCTTTTCCCATGTTTTTCAATAAAAAAAAACCTTAGTTTTTTCCATTCATAAAGATAAACAATGCGAATTTGTGATTAAAATTTTACTGTATTTTAATAGAATAGTTCCACAATCCAAAAAAAAAATTAATAATTAATATATATATATATATAATTCCAAATTACAAGGAAACCTTCCACTTAGCTAAAAATAAATAAATTATATATATATATATATATATATATAATTCCAAATTACAAGGGATCCCTCCACATAGCCATTTGATTGCTAAATATATTATGAAGAAGACATCATCAATGTTTTACTTTGATCAATATTTTTTTATCCTCCGTTGATATTTTTAAGAGAAAACAATTGGGTAGGGTAGGAAGATCAAGTAGATGAGTTCCATTTCTTTTCATTGAGGACAATGTATATATTATATGTGATAAATGTTCTTAAAATAAAGTCTAATATTTGTGTATGATATTCATTTTAACCTACATGGTTTTAATGTCTTCTAATAATAAATTTTAGAAATTTTCTTTCCTTCCAATGTCTAGTGTTGTCTTTTTTTATTCTAGGTGTCATATATCTGTAATTTTAGTAGGAAGTGTATGTGAGTTTGTTTTTATTTTAAAAATATTTATTCTTGAAGTTAGCAGTGATAGAGTAGTATTATAACCTAGGGTTAATAGCCTCTTTATAATAAATCCACATTTTTTTATTCATTTTCCATTATTCCCCTAATATGGAACCTTGATGTATCATGGTTGGTACATCCTCTCTTGAGCTTTAATGTATTTCACTAATTTTTTCCACTTTGAGTTAATGTAACCTCTCATTCTTCATGTTAACTATTCTCTACTTTTACAGTAGGTAGCTCATCAGAGCCCCACTCTCCATGGGTATATCTATATATTTTTTCTTCAAAGGAAAACCTCACAGGGAAATAAAAGGCATGCTTCCCCACATTCTTTGATAGAATCCCTAATAAACATGTTAATGTGGAATACTGCACCAAACCCTACAATATTTGAACCTGGCATACTAGCACAAAGATAAAAAAATACCCAATTGTTGGATAACTGAGTTGGGGGGGGGGGAGGGTGAATCAGTTGCTACCATGCTTAAACAATTATGCTTATTTTAAATTCTTTGAAGAGCACTTAATGACAATCACAACAATGTAGGAATGTATGCAATAGAACATTCAACATCATTGCCACATATGAAATCTATAGAGACAGATATTTCCTGAGGAAACCCATAAAGGGTAAAAAACCTCTTCTTCTTTATATGATAAGTAATTTGTACATTATGTACATTATCATACATATGAGCTCCAACTCATTGTGAGGCTACAACCTCTGTATTACAAGTTGCAACTTGCTGAGAGCACCAACTCTATGTTTTCTCTAGCACCTACTAGAAGGAAGCACCAACTCCCTGGCTTCTCTAGCACCCACTAGAAGGAAGCACCAACTCTCTAAATGTTCCAGCTCCAACTGGATGGAAGCACCAACTTCTAGTCACACAGGCACCAACCTATACAATAGAGAACAAGAGTTCTCCCTTGCGCCACCCTGCCACTCTGGTTTCTCTGGCTGCAACCAGATGGAAGCTACAACTTCCTGTGTTCAAGCACCCACTTGAACCTCTGAGGAAAACAGTCCTCCCTAGCACCTCCCTACCATCCTAAAATATATCTTTTCTATTACGACTTATTACAACGATATAAAGTTCCTCAATGGCTTACTGGTCTTATCACTGTTCTGCTACACTGTGATACTTTGAGTGTCTTCTGCACCCCTTCTTGCGCTTTCTATTCTTTTTCCTTTTATGCTCTATGCACCATGTCCCTTCAATGCACCATTCCCCTTCTGTGCATTTCTGTTGCTGCGCTCTACCTCCTTCACACCTCAATCACACCCAACAATAACCACCCCGATCTCTTCTTTTTTTCTGCATTCTTCCTGTCTTTGTCCTCCTTGTGCATGAAATATCCCCATGCTTCTGCATGCTCTCATCATGTCGAGTGCTCTGCTTGATCATCATAGAAACTCTTTAGCTTCTATGGCAGTTAAACCCATGCGTCCATCATCACTGGGTGTTATGTTGAGATTCCTTGGCCTCTCTGGCAGTTGAGACTCTTTGTCTTCTTCATCATAGTCAAGCTCATCCTCTAGCAGAGACCATCAGTCGTTTCCAGTAGTTACACTATGAAGTGCAATAGTAGCCCTCTGATCATATTCAAGTTCACCTGCATTGTTGGATGGAGTTTGTAGGGTCTTGTGTTTAATTCACCATTTCGCATTTCGGGATTCCTGTGGTTAATGTTTCTTTTGCTTCACGTACTGATCCCTAAAACTCTAAAATTGAGCTTGGTTGCACTAGCTCCTTCCTCCATCTTTCGCTGATGTGACCAATGGCTGTGACCACAGGCTGAGCCAAAACATGTTTTGCATTTCAGCATTTCGGCAATTCGACAATCCTGTTGTGAGGCATCTCGAATCTCCAATTGCGATCTCCAAAACTCTGAAATGGAGCTTGCCACTTCAAGCTTTTCTCTATAGCTCTTCGATGATGTGACCACCATCGGTGACCGAGCGCTTATCCATAAAGCACTTTCGTGATTTCGCAATTTGAAATTTTGGCATCCTTGATGTGAATATTCTCGACACTTCCAAGTCCTGGTCTGCGAAACTCTGAAATGGGTTCAAATCATCTTTTTGGCTTTTCACACTTTGCAACTTCGGGACTCCTGTGATGAGGAGTCTCGACACTTGACTCCTCCATCTCCGGGTATCCAAAACTCCGAAATGGAGTCGGATCAACAGTCCAGATCAAACTTCGATCTTACGGTTAAGGTTATTTTGCGATTTCGCATTTTGCGACTTCGAGTCTCCTGTAGTAAGAGTTCTCGACATCCCCAACTCTCGGTATCTGAAATTGTCTTCTGCTTTTGAGATTTCAGCGTTTCTCATTTCACAATTCTGGGACTCCTGTGGTGAAGTGTTTCGACACCTCAACTCTCGGTTTTCGAAACTATCTCCTGCTTTCAGGATTTCAGCATTTCGCATTTCGTGATTCCGGGACTCCTGTAGTAAGAGTTCTTGACATCCCCAACTCTCGGTATCCGAAATCCCAGTATCTGAAACTGTCTTCTGCTTTCGGGATTTTGGTGTTCTGCATTTCTCTATTTTTGGACTCCTGTGGTGAAGCGTTTCGACACTTCAACTCTCGGTTTCCGAAACTGTCTCTTGCTTTCAAGATTTCGACATTTTGCATTTCGTGATTCCAGGACTCCTTTGGTGAAGTGTTTTGACACTTCCACCTCCTAGTATCCAAAACTCCGAAATGGACTCAGATCAATTTGTCTCTGATCTTCCTTGCCTGCCTGTTTGTGATCAAATGATCAAGCACACTCTTGCACTCTGAGTGCACCTTTACACTTATCCTCCTGAGCTTACGTAGTGCCTATTTTGTCATTGTTGCATACTCTAATCTTTCCATCAATGACAAGCACACCTATTTGTAAACATGCCAACAATCTCCCCCTTTGGCATTGATGGCAACCTTGAATGAGTGTGCTAAACTGTTTGGACCTCCAACTGTAGCATCCAGTCCAAACCACTCCTTTTCTCCCCCTTTGACATCAATGTCAAAGAAAACATGCTCCCCCTGAGCTGTTGCACTAATTTTAGGAGGTATCAGATATTCAATCAATACAAAACTCCCCCTAACAGAATGGACTCTCTTAGGTGTGAGATAGGATGACACCCAGCTTTTGTCGGAGATATTCAAATGGTGTCTTGGCTAGGGGTTTAGTAAATATGTTTGCAATTTGTTCTGTGGTTGGAATGTAATGGACCTGAACAACCTGATTGGTGACCTACTCTCTCAGAAAATGGTATTTTATGGGAATATGCTTGGTCTTGGAGTGGAATACAAGATTCTTAGATGCACTGATGGCACTAGTGTTATCACAATGAATTGGGATCGGTGCTGTGTATTTTACCTCCAAGTCTGCAAGTGTCTGAATCATCCATAATACCTGAGTGCAACAAGTAGCAATAGCAATGTACTTTGCCTCTGTAGTTGATAAAGAAATGGAACCTTGATTTTTACTAAGCCATGCTACTAATGAGTCACCCAGGAAGAATTCTCCTCCACTGTTGCTTTTTCTCTCATCAACATAGTTTTCCCAATCTGCATTTGAACAGGAAGTTAACTGAAAATTTTGATTTATGGGATACCACAGACCATAAGTCATTGTTTCTTTCAAATACCTGAATATCCTTTTGACAGCTTGCAAATGACTCTGTTTAGGTGCAGACTGATATCTTCCTACCATTCCAATAGCATGCATTATGTCTGGGTGAGATGCTATGATATACAACAGGCTACCTATCATTGACCTATATGAATTTTGATCAACATCAGGTGAGTCATCACCCTTGCTTAATTTGCATCCAGTAATGATAGGTGTGCCCACAAGTTTAGAATCTTCCATTTGAAACCTTTTCAACATTTCTCTTAGATATTTTTCTTGAGAAATGAACATCCCTTGAGACCTCTGAGTAATTTGCAGACCAAGAAAGAATGGTAGTTCACCTATCATAGACATTTCAAACTCAGACTCCATGGCAGAAGAAAACCATTTTACCAATGAATCCTTATTACATCTGAAGATGATGTCATCTACATAGACCAACATAATGAGCAAATCATTACCCTCTATTTTGATATAAGATTGTTGTCAACTGTTCCTCTCTTGAACCTTTTATCTTTGAGATACGTATCCATTCTGTGATGCCAGGCACGAGGGGCTTGTTTTAACCCATATAAAGCTTTCTTCACCTTGCATATTAAGTCATGGTTATCAGACAGTTCGAAACCCTCTAGTTGTTCCATATAGAATTCTTCATTTAAATCTCCATTTAGAAAAGATGACTTGACATCCGTTTCATAGACTTTAAAACTTTTATGATAAGCATAGGCAAGAAATATTTTGATAGCCTCTAATCTTGCTACGAGCGCAAATGTTTCATCAAAATCCAGTCCTTCTATTTGTGTATACCCTTTACAGACCAATATTTCTTTGTTCCTGACAACTTGTCCCTGCTCATTCAACTTATTCTTAAAGATCCATTTGGAGCCAATGATATTTTTACCTTCAGGTCTATGAACCATCTCCCACGTATTGTTTTTCTCAATCTGATCAAGTTCATCATTGATTGCTTTAACCCAATGGTCATATTTGCTAGCTTCATTAAAATTCTTGGGTTCCATCATGGATATGAAAGCTATATGTGATTGTTCGGTGTTTTTTATTATCTTTCTCCTGGTTTGTACACCTTTGTCTTTTTCACCAATTATCTGACTTGAAGGATGATTCTTTTGAGTGATTCTGGAGGAGGAATTTGAAGTTGTCTACTGATTTGAGTCTATCTGAGTATCTGTGTCTTCATCTAATTCAGAGTCTTCATTTTTTTATTCTTGGACCTGTTCATCTTCAGCTTTAGTTGTGTCCTCTATAGAAGACTCATTATTGTATACCTCTCTTGCTGGGATTCCTTCATCAACTTTTATGTCAATACAGTCAACCATTTTATGCAGCCTCTTATTATAGCATTTGTATCCTTTTTTGTTTGTAGCATACCCTAAGAAGATACCCTCATCATCCCTGTCATCATATTTTCCAAGGTTCTCATCATTATTCTTTATGTAACATTTACTCCCAAATGCTTTGAAGTATTTGATTAAAGCATGCCTCCCATACCATAGTTCATAAGGTGTCTTGTCAGTTTGTGGTATGATATGGGCTTTATTAAGAATGTGGACTGTTGTGTGTATTGCTTCTACCCAATAGGTTTGACCAATGTTCTTCTCATTCATCACTGACCTGGCCATTTCCTGCACTATTCTGTTTTGCCTCTCAACTACTCCATTTTGTTGTGGAGTTCTTGGGATTGTGTATTCTCTCTTGATCCCATGCTTATCACATAATTCCTTGAAATCACTTGACATAAACTCTTCTCCTCGGTCTGATCTTACTGCCTTTAACCTCTTTCCTATTTGAGTCTTAGTTAAAGCCTTAAATATTTTAAACTTCTCAAATGCTTCAGCTTTTTCTTTGAGAAAGGCAACCCAAGTAAGTCTGGAGTAATCATCAATAATCAGCACGAAGTAGTTTTCTTTCCCTATGCCTTCCTGTCTTGATGGTCCACATAAATCCATAT
Source organism: Picea engelmannii (assembly GCA_009831015.1). Classification (NCBI taxonomy): domain Eukaryota; kingdom Viridiplantae; phylum Streptophyta; class Pinopsida; order Pinales; family Pinaceae; genus Picea; species Picea engelmannii. The sequence continues at coordinate 881,661 of ML778820.1, forward strand.
GAACTAGCTGGAGTGGTTTCTCTGTTGAAGTAAAGCTCTTGGACTTAAACTGTGTCCTGGTTAGCTTTCCTACTTGGCAGGGTTTACGCATTGAATCTTGGGGCTTTGATATTCTCAGAAGATCTTTTACTACCTTGATATTTTTTAGTTTGATTAGGTGGTCAAAGTTTATATGTCCAAGTCTCTTATGCCATAACCATCTTTCATCATGTTTTCTTAGATGACACTCTTCTCTATTTTCTTTCAGCACATATACGTTATTTTATGTCCTTATGCCTTTAGCCACCACTTGTCCTGAGTTTACAGACTTTATTTTGTAGTCCTTGGACGTGAACACCACTTCACATCCTCTGTCACACATTTGACTTACACTGAGCAGATTATGTTTCATCCCATCTACAGGTAGAACATCTTGGGATTTTCCTTTTCCATTACTTAAAATCACCATCCCTTTACCCTTTATTTTACCTGGAGCATCATTTCCAAAGGTTACGCTTCCTGATTTTCTTTTACTTAGAGATAGAAACTTACCTTTGTCTCCCATCATATGTTTGGAGAATCCACTATCTATATACCAAGGGTTCAGTTTTCTTTGAGCTGACAACACTAATCCACACTTGTCACTTTCTTTCTTCTTCCAAACCTTGACATTTTCAAAAGGGGAATTCAAATCTAGTTCATAGTTCCTTAATCAACAGTCAACAGATTTATGTCCATAGTTATGACAGATGTAGCATTCAATCTCATTGTTTAATATGTCAAAGTTATTGTTGCATCATTGTTTACTCATTGACTGTTGATTATTTCTTTACCTCCTTAGTTGCATGTCTCTAGACTTAATTTGGCAATTTGCAATCTATGAAGGTTTGTTATTAGGTTGTATCATTCTTTGTTGTGGAAAGTATTTATTCCTTTGAAATCTTAATTGCTCATGTTTAAGTCTTAAGGAACAATTTACAGCTTTGTGACCAAAGTTAGAACAGTAGAAACAATAGCCACAGAAAAAAAATTTGTACCTAGAAAATGATTGTCTTCTTTGAGCAGATCGATTTCTTCCATGCAGATGATGTATTTCAGTAGGGAACACATTATTTCTTTGTTCTACAGATTCAGTCCTGACACCTTTTTCTTTACTCGTCATGGGCAGTTGATTGTCTTCCTTTGTTTCTGCAGGTTTGTTGTTGCCATTGGTTGTAGACTTGACAAACTTGACGGGTTCTTCGTTTCTTGGCTTACCACTACTTGATCCCTCTTCATAACCCAAACCAGTTTTCAGCTTTGGATTCCTTTGCTGATTCAGAATGGTGGCTAATCCTTCCGAGGCTTTGATACTTGATAGATTCTGATGATACAAGGCTTGAAACTTCTCCAACTCTTTCCTAGTTTTCACTACTTCTTCTTCTAGAGATTTACATATTTCCTTCCTTTCTGATAATTGTTGTTTCAGAATGTCCTAGATTTTCTTTGCCTCTTCTAGTTCTACTTTTAGTAGGGCAAAGTCTTCATCAGGCTATTTACTGTCTTTCACGAACTGTATCGGCAATTGTTTTTGCTTTCTGTTCTTAATTCTGAGTCTGTCAATCTCTTCCAGTGCGCTAATTAGTTCTCCTTCCACATCAACCACAACTTCTTCTCCATTAGCCTCACTTCCTGTGCTTTTATTATCATAATCCTCTTTGGCCATAAGTATGAAGTAATTTAGTTTATCTACAATAGAGGAGTCATTGTCTTCATCATCTGAAGGATCATCATCATTGTTTACACAAAGACTTTTCTTCTTAAAATTATTCTCTTTAAAGAATTTTTTTTGTTTGTGCTTCTCCTCATCATCACATGTTTGATCCTTTCCTTTGTGAGGAAATTTATTTGCAAAAGGACCTATCCTATCACAGTTGAAACATTTGAAAGGAAGTTTACCTTTGTATTTTCCTGATCCCTTCTGGAGTCTCTTCACAAATTTTTCTTCAATTTCATCAGTCTCGAAATCCTCATTCTTGTCTGCTTTAAATGATGCTTCTCTGGAGGTGGGTTTATCTTTAACTATTCTCATTTCATATGCAGTCAATGTTCCTAGAAGTTGATAAAACTCCAAGGTTTTTAGATCATTAAGTTCTTCTATAGCAGAAACCTTCAGGTTGAACCTATCTGGTAGAGATTTCAAAATTTTTTGAACTAATGAAGGTTCCTCAATTTTTTCACCAAGTGCTTTCATTGCATTTACCAGTTCTTCAACTCTCAGAAAGTATTTTCCAATAGTTTCATCTTCTTTCATCTTCAGTTGTTCAAACTGTACTCTGTATATTTGAAGCTTGGCATCCTTTACCTTCTCATTACCTTCATAATTGCTAATGAGTTTGTCCCACATTTCTTTGGTAGTTCCTAGGTGCATAACTTTTACAAATTTTGCTTCTACAAACCCACTCAAGATAGCATTCATAGACTTAGCGTTGAAGCTAAATTCTAGCTTGTCATCCTTATTAGCTAGTACAACTGGCTTTACATAACCAGTATCTACCACATCCCAGACATCTGCACCTAACACCATTATGTAAGTTCTCATTATAACTTTCCAGAAGGAAAATTTTGTTCCATTGAATAGAGGGGCCTTATTGGTTGAATTTCCTTCATGGCTTGACATGTTTAAGTTCTAGGATCTACCCTTAGATAAAAGGGTTAATACCGATTGTTGGACAACTGAGAGGGGGGGGGGGTGAATCAGTTGCTATTGTGCTTAAACAATTATGCTTATTTTAAATTCTTTGAAGAGCACTTAATGACAATCACAATAATGCAGGAAAGTAAGCAATAGAACATTCAGCATTATTGTCACATATGAAATTTACATAGACAGATATTTCCTGAGGAAACCCATAAAGGGTAAAAAACCTCTTCTACTTTATATGATAAGTAACATTTACATTCTGTACATTATCATACATATGAGCTCCAACTCATTATGAGGCTACAACCTCTATATTGCAAGCTACAACTTGCTAAGAGCACCAACTCTCTGTTTTCTCTAGCACCTACTAGAAGGGAGCACCAACTCCCTGGTTTCTCTAGCACACACTAGAAGGAAGCACCAACTCCCTAAATGTTCCAGCTCCAACTGGATGGAAGCACCAAGATCCAGTCACACAGGCACCAACATGTACAATAGAGTACAACAGTTCTCCCTTGTGCCACCCTGCCACCCTGGTTTCTCTGGCTGCAACCAAATGGAAGCTACAACTCCCTGTGTTCAAGCACCCACTTGAAACTCTAAGGACAATAGTCCTCCCTACCACCTCCCTACCACCTTGAAATATATCTTTTCTATTACGACTTATTACAACGATATAAATTTCGTCAATGGCTTACTGGTCTTATCACTATTCTGCTACACTGCGTTGCTCTGTCTGCATCGGTGTCTTCTGCACCTCTCCTTGCGCTTTCTATTCTTTTTCCTTTTATGCTCTCTGTGCCATGTCCCTTTAATGTACCATTCCCCTTTTGTGCATTTATTCTACTGTGCTCTGCCTCCTTCTTCACACCTCAATCACACCCAACAACAAACACCCCGATCTCTTCTTTTTTTCTGCATTCTTCTCGTCTATGTCCTCCTTGTGCATGAAATATCCCCATGCTTCTGCATGCTCTCACCATGTCGAGTGCTCTACCTGATAATCATAGAAACTCTTCAGCTTCTCTGGCAATTAAACCCACACGTCCATCATCACTGGGTGTTATGCTGAGATTTCTTGGCCTCGCTGGTAGTTGAGACTCTTCGACTTCTTCATCATAGTCAAGCTCATCCTCTGACAGAGACCATTAGTCATTTCTAGTAGTTACACTATGAAGTGCAATAGTATCCCTCTGATCATATTCAAGTTCACCTGCACCGTTGGATGGAGTTTGTAGGGTCTTGTGTTTAATTTGTCGTTTTTCATTTCGGCATTTCAGGATTCATGTGGTTAAGGTTTCTTTACACTTCACGTACTGATCCCCAAAACTACGAAATTGAGCTTGGTTGCACTAGTTCCTTCCTCCATCTTTCGTCGATGTGACCAATGGCTGTGACCACAGGCTGAGCCAAAATGTGTTTCTCATTTTGACATTTCGGTGATTCGGCAATCCTGTTGTGAGGCGTCTCGACTCTCCAAGTCGCGATCTCCAAAACTCCGAAATGGAGCTTGCCGCTTCAATCTTTTATCTACATCTCTTCGATGATGTGACCACCATCAGTGACCGAGCGCTTATCCATAAAGTGGTTTTTCTATTTCGCAATTTGGCATTTCGGCATCCTTGATGTGAAGATTCTCGACACTTCCAAGTCTCGGTCTGCGAAACTCCGAAATGGAGTCAGATCATCTTTTTGTCTTTTCGCACTTCACAACTTTGGGACTTCTGTGATGAGGAGTCTTGACACTTGACTTCTCCATCTCTCAGTATCCGAAACTATGAAATGGAGTCGGATCAACGATCCAGATCAAACTTCGATCCGACGGCTAAGGTTATTTCACGATTTCACATTTCGTGACTTCGGGTCTCCTCTAGTAAGAGTTCTTGACATCCCCAACTCCTAGTATCCGAAATTGTCTTATGCTTTCGGGATTTTGGCATTTTTCATTTTGCGATTTCGAGACTCCTGTGTTGAAATGTTTCGACACTTCAACTCCTGGTTTCTGAAACTGTCTCCTGCTTTCGGGATTTCAGCATTTCACATTTTGCATTTTGCGATTCCGGGACTCCTGTAGTAAGAGTTCTTAACATCCCCAACTCCCGGTATCCGAAATCCCAGTATCCGAAACTGTCTTCTACTTTCAAGATTTTGGTGTTTCACATTTCATGATTCTGGGACTCCTGTGGTGAAGTGTTTCAACACTTCAACTCGCAGTTTTCGAAAATGTCTCCTGCTTTCGGTATTTCATCATTTTGCATTTTACGATTCCAGGACTCCTTTGGTGAAGTGTTTCGACACTTCCACCTCCCGATATCCGAAACTCTGAAATGGAGTCGGATCAATTTGTCCTTGATCTTCCTTTCCTGCCTATTTTCCATCAAATGATCAAGCACTCTCTTACACTCTAAGTGCACCTCTGCACTTATCCTCCTGAGCTTATGTAGTCCCTATTTTTCCATTGCTGCATACTCTAATCTTGCCATCAATGACAAGAACACATGTCTATGAACATGCCAACACCAACTAAGATCTCATATATATATATTAAAGGAAAATAAATAAAGGAAAACACGTCATTCAACCAAACTAACCATAGTGTGTTACAACTAGAGATGTGTGGTTTTGGGCCCAAGATATAGGGAAAGATGGTCTAACTATATTTGTTCGGTTTTGGTGCCAAGATCGAGTAAAGGATAAATTAAGGTGAAATGAGAATTTTTTCATTGTCATTGTATTGATCTAGAAAATAATAGGTATATGTATTAAGAGTAGGAAAATTTAGTTCAAAAACTATTCCTATTAAATTATTGTGTTTTTTACCCTCTCACGTCTAGGGGTAACTAGAGGATATATTTTCTCTGTGATTCACATTACAAACAACAATTTCAATGATGGAATTATCGAATCTCCACAAATAGTTTCCCATAGATTCCTTCTGTTATGGGATTTTCTCCTATGACCTTGGGTCATGTCACAACAAAGAGAGACCATATGTAAAACACATAACCTAGCCTCACACACAACAATTCTATAAGAAAATGACTAATTTGATGAGAGAAGGAGAGGCCTCACACCTTGTATCCTATGTACCATTTTGATATTAGATATCCACCTTTGATTTTTCTCATGATATTTATTGGTATCCACCTACAAAAGGGGACCATGTCTATATTGCAACAAAGTAGTTATGAATTCAAATTAAATATATAATGTGAAAAAATTCAAGTATATGAAGAAAACTAACATATGTCAACATATTTAAAGAGGCATTTTTATTGAAAACAATATAAGTGGGTAGTTACAACCTAACTCTAACCCTCGACACTACCTCGAAGACAATTTCCCAGGTTCCTCTACTGGTCCTTCAAGCATCAAATCAGCAAGAAGGACCTTCTTTGGATGACCCAAAAGGGATAGGAACACACCCTATGGTCATATAAGAGGGAAGGAGTAATAGAAAATAAGTTGTAGAATAGGGGGATGTTACTAAGAGGATCAAGGAAAATAGGGAAGCTTGCAAATTAATCAGCATGATCTTGCACCTAGGATATTATTACTCCTCATGCATGCCCTCATATGTGACTTTATACCATTCTCAAGGGGTTGAGGTGGTTGAATTTCGTTGTTTACGGGCCAAGGGGAGTTTGGGAATGAGCCCAACTGAAAAACCTGCCCGAAAATGTGGAATGTTTTATTTTTTTCATATTTTTTGAGGGTGTCCATGAGTTGCTAACCATAAAGGAGAAAATATTCATACTTTTCACACTGGTGATGCATGGATGGAAATACAAATATTTTTTTTAGAAGAGTTTAATGAAGGAGGATGGGATTTAAGTTTGCAAGCTAGGGAAAATGACTAAGTCGTATCACAAATGCAATTGATGTGAATTTTTTTGTATAACAGATGCCCCCTAATGTATGAGGTCAGAAGGGAAACTGATGGCCGAAATACATTATAACTCTAAGAGGCAAGGATGCATTGAATAATATCCAATGAATGTTACTGAACAACTGATCCAAGAACAAAAACCGTCAACATAAATCAAGTAAGATTATTCTCTTCCCAAGTCAGGCATACCCATGCTCAGGAGTGATGTAATCATGGCCTCCAAATCAAGTACACTACAGATCCATGAAATATATGAAAGTATGATTAATGTCCATGGAAAAAAAAAATACATAGTGGATCCATGTGATATATATACAGTATCAATCATGGCCATGAGGAAGACACAATGGATCCATGAAAAAAGTAGATCACAACCACGAATATATAAACAGTAGAGATATATCTCAAAATCAAAATCAAAGGATATTTGGAACCAATGGAGTGAAAAAAATGATCCCATGGAATTACCAATGTTGAGGTGTGGTACAATCAATATATGTCGGGCAGGAGAACACAATATGTGATGCTTGTACTTCACCCGAAGTATTCAAAATGGTCTTTCATGGTATGAGTCTACACCATGTGAATAGCTGTGTTGGGGTCGAACATAGTGAGACATAGATTGATTACTAGTCATTGATATATATCATCAACAAACGTGAGACAACCCATAGATGATGATAATGGGCATAAAAGTACCATGGTACAATCTAACAAGTGTGAATACATGAGTTGGTGTTGAACGCCTAGTAGAATCTACTAATCAGGGGACATTGATGTATTCCCATTGTCAATAATGAGGGAACCTACCACTAATGACTGCAATCCCCAAGATACCACAAATAACTCTAGATATTTGTACTAGAGAAAGATGTGTTGAATTCTATAGGAAGAGATATGTTGGAAGGAAGACAATAAGGCATCCTCCATCATCCTTCACAAGGGGTAGCAGAAGGCCAAAGATTTGGAAGGACTTGGATGAACAGATTGTAAGGAGCACACCGAGGTATGTCTCCGACATGCAGCAGATGGAATAACACATGAAAACGACTGTGAATAGTATCCAATAATGGATACTACTGACAAAGACGAGGAATCAACCAATGGGGTCAGATGAAAACCAAGGTACCACACAAATCCCTATGTGTGATGATTTTTTTTTACGTCAAACAAAAGGGAAACTGCTTAGTCAGCAACCAATGATGGTTTGTCATCTGTTGAGCACAAGGTCACCCATCAATGATGGAAATAGGCCCAAGGTGAAACTCTAGGTCATACTCTTAGAGAAATGTGTCGAAGTTGACAAGAGAAGACTTGCTAGTAAGAAGTCAACGGGGACCTTCTATACTAGTGTGAGTAAGATACAAATATTCTTGTGATAATGAGATGTACTTCACTGACACATGAAGGTTGAATTGAAAGGTTCGAGAATTTTTGCAGAATGACCAACTCAGGATGAAAGTTCCCTTGAACAAAAGCATGACCCATTATGTTACTTAGGAAGCATGGATTATAGATTGGGATACATTCGTGATACATGAGGCATCAACAAATTCTCTGTGTGGTTGTAAGAATAACCAATCATAGGATATTATGCTAAAAAATGAGAAAAGACTCCTAAAGCCATATTAAACCAAAAATATTGAGACATTGACTCAAAGATTGTGCTTTATTGAAGGGAGACAAGATTTCTTCCAACAAAAGAGATAGATTCGCACCCCCCCCCCCCTATCTTTTTAGTTTTTGGATTTTCTTCTCTTTTTCATATTATTAAATACTAAAAAAGAATGAAAGAATGTTATAGTACAATGGAGGAAACGAGTGTCCCAACAAGGAAAACTAGTTCCAAAGCACAAGGAACATACCTACGCTGAATCCAAGGAAGCATGTACAAGATAAGAACACTCAACGGATGTTTCCTCCAAGGTTAAGGTGTCAAGTCTCAAAGGAATAAATTGCAAGGATAAAAATTGGTAGGAATGCATAAGCAAATGGCTCAACAATAGCAAGTTGAAGCCGACATTAGGCCTAAAAGTCTGAGCAATTAATATGTAACGAAATTACAACTCAACAAAAGTTTGGAAGCCCTGTTGGTGAATTATCCATAGAGAGATTTATAGGAATTGATGAGGCTTCAATGAAAATACATGGAGGGACTACATAGGGCTTCCAATCTTACGAAAATACTGTAGCATGGGTTTCAAAAGGTTAGTGAGGTACTGTTAAGGTCCTAACCCGCACATAGGTAGATCAATGTATTTGGATGTAATAAAGGTCAATATTAATAAGGCCTTTCAATAAAATAGAATAAGGCGGATGTAAGAAGACCTAATAGAAGCTTCCGCTTCTAGAAGGATCTTC
>ML778820.1:894341-931481 GCA_009831015.1 Picea engelmannii
CAGACCATCAAAGCCTCAAGTACTTTCTGGAACAACGCATTTCCTCCCAGGAACAACAAAAATGGGTGACTAAGCTCTTTGGATATGACTATGAGATCATTTACAAGAAGGGCAAAGACAATGTCGTGGCAGATGCACTGTCCTGAAAATATGAAGACGAAGGATCTCTTTTTTTTCTTTCCTTCATTGTACCTGATTGGCTCCAAGCTGTGCACCAGGAATGGCTTCAAGATCCCAAAAGCTCGCATATGATCTAGCAACTGCAGAACAAGGCTCCGGCTCCCCTAGGATAATCCTGGCTCTAGGATGAGCTTCGATATAAAGGTCGTTTGTATTTAAGTAAACAATCCAAGCTCAAATCCATGGTGCTTTCTGAGCTTCATGCTACACCCACAGCCGGGCACTCAGGGTTCACCAAAACATGTGACCGAGTCAAACGCTCTTTTTTCTGGGAGGGTATGAAACAGGACATCCGTAAGTTTGTCGCTGAATGTGAGGTGTGTCAACGCAACAAGGGAGAAACAGTCAAATCCCCAGGAACCCTCCAACCGCTTCTGATTCCCCCTGCTATTTGGAAGGATATCTCTATGGACTTTTTTACAGGCCTACCCAAATCGGGGAATAAATCATTCATAATGTTGGTGGTGGATCGCCTCTCCAAGTATGCTCATTTCTGTGCTCTTTCCCACCCATTTACTGCATCCACGGTGTCTCAAATTTTCATGGACTAGGTATTCAAGCTACATGGCATGCCACACTCTATTGTTTCTGATAGAGACCCAACTTTCACAATAAATTTTTGGCAAGAATTATTTAAGCTACAAGGAACACAATTGCATCTCAGCTCAGCTTATCATCCCCAAACGGATGGTCAAACGGAAGTTGTCAACAAGTGTTTGGAAACATATCTGAGGTGCTTTGCCTCTGAAAAACAACACCAGTGGGTTCAATGGTTACCCCTCACCGAATGGTGGTACAACACTACATACCATACAACCACTCGCATGACTCCCTTTGAAGTAGTATATGGACAGAAGCCACCTTCAGTTCTCTCATACTTACCAGGTACCTCGAAGGTCCAGGCTTTTGACCAAACACTTATCGTTCGAGAGGACATCCTTCGTACCCTTAAAGAGAACTTGGTCATGGAACAAAATAGAATGAAGCAGCAAGAAGATCAAGGTCACTCTGAACGTCAATTTGCAGAAGGGGATCAGATGTTTCTGAGACTACAACCATATAAGCAAACTTCCCTCAAGGCCGAGCATTGTCAGAATCTAGCACCCAAATTCTATGGCCCTTACACAATTCTCAAGAATGTGGGACAAGTCACATATCAGTTAGCTCTACCCATTCAGTCGAAGCTACACCCTATTTTTCATGTTTCATGCTTGAAGAAGGTGATTGGAACCATGTGCTAGATTCAAACTAACCTTCCAGAGTTAGCTGAAGAAGGCTCCATTTGGCTACAACCAGAAGTAGTTTTGGACCAGCGTGAGCATCACCTGCATCAAAGAACCATCGAGGAAGTGCTAGTATAGTGGAAAGGCATGACTCCAGTAGATGCCACTTGGGAACCAGCTACCATTTTGCAGTAGTTTCCACATCTCAAGCCTTAAGTACAAGGCTGTTTTTAAGGGGGCGGACATGTTAAGGTCCTAACTTGCACATAGGTAGATCAATGTATTCGGATGTACTAAAGGTCAATATTAATAAGGCCTTTCAATAAAATAGAATAAGGGGGATGTAAGAAGACCTAATAGAAGCTTCTGCTTCTAGAAGGATCTTCCTCTAGATGCTTCTCTTAATAGACATATTTAGTATAAATAAGAGGCGAGGGTATGAGAACCCTATCTTGGAGATTATTGTAATAGAGCACTGCTCTACTGGAGGTTGCCCGCTCGAAGAGGCCTGTGAACATTGCTATCTGAATCAAAGTGTTATTTCTATTGCTATTTCGTATATCATTTCTGTGTATTGTGAATATTATGTTGGATATTTTACTATCATTCTGTCATTTCTAGCATTTCATTTCTATTTTGCATATTTTATATATCTGGTATCTTGCAAGTACTAACTAGGAAACCCATGGAGAAGTAAGCTCTACCATCTATAAGAAACACCTTTAAAGCATATTGGGGGTATGATTTCGTGAATAGATGGGGTGGACCCTATGATAGATATGTGAGAAATATGGATAAATGCATTGTGCAGGAAGAATGGAACCTACTCTATATTCCAGTAAAGAACACAATACATGTTGAAGAATCCAAAGAGATTCCAACATGATTGGCATATATGAGAGAGATTCATGTGGGTAATGCCCATAAAAAGACTAAAAATAATATATCAGGCTTTAACACGAAGTCATGGCAGGACTAAACATGAATCCAAATCCTAATAGAATGCTTACAACATGGCCACCAAAATACAAAGTGGTTCTAAACTAGGGCACACATAGAAGGTAGGCTCTACCATCAACAAGACAACATTTTGAGTAGAGAGATGGGTTCATGTCACAAGTTAATGGGATTGACCCTAAGGAAAAGTGGCTATTTCAACTATTAATGAAAAAAGTGAAAGGTATATAACCCATATTAAAAAATGTCATTTATGCGAAAATATTTCCTTCCCAAAGTCTTGAAAAAGACTCATTCAACCGAAAGGTACCCAAAGTAAAGTTTTAGCCCCTAGCAAGGCAACCATAACACTACAATAATTCATCGATATTAGTTCAATTGAGGAAAAATGATAAAATTATGGAAAAGTGGGTTTTAGAAGTACATAAATAGTTACAATTTACCATTTACCATATCATTTTCACCATTTTACCCAAAATTGCCAAAAATTGACCAAAACCCTCTTACCTTGGATTGGATATTATGGGAGTTGGGAGCAACGAAAAAATGTGCCATCTAGACCAAGTATGTTCTTTTTACCTCTATTTTAATCTCATCCCATCATTTTTTGAGTTTTCATGAGAAATCGAGGGGCACCCCCCCCTTTTCTCACGACCTATGTGTATTCATGGTTTGCATGGAGGTGAATCGTGGATATCTGTGAGTTGAGAAAAGGAAAATCGTGGATTACCTGGTATTATCGTAATATATTTTTTATAGAGAAAACCAATGACCATGGCCATCCTTGATACAATGGAGCGAATTACTTGCACACCTAGGAGGAGGAACAATGTTCAATCCCTTTGATTATGATTTCTTCGATTGTTGGGATCGTCAGATACCTACCATCAATGATTATCCATATAGTGGGATAGACTTTTCCCAAGATTCAGATATGATTGTTCCTTCTAGCAAAACACTTGGACATAGAGGTAATCTTTATCTTTTGTATTATTTAATTTTTAATTTTTTTATTAAATTTAACTTATTAAAAGGAAAAAAATATTGTCTCTTTGGTAAGATTGATATTACTAAAACGTGTCCCATGGATTTGCAGATAGAGCACTAGTGAGACCAATTTCATTTCCATGACATAGGCATCAAGGACAAGGAAAATCAAAGTCTAGTGATGATACAGTGAGAAAACTGTGGATCATGTGGAGGAACATGGAGGTCCTCACACACTTTGTCCCTATGACCATCATAGATGATCTTCCAATGGTAATGCAACAACATGTTGTTGGTGTACCCCAGACATGGATTCACTTTTTTCAGTATTTAGAAAATGCCATAGTATTTTTTGATAGGGCTCATTGGCCTCATGCCTAAAAAATTTATGTGCCAAGGGAACCGTTTTTGTACTTATAAACATTTGGGGCTAGCAACCCAATTTTTTTACTATGGACCTATCTATCGATATATATATATTTATATACATATTTTTATGTGTTATTCTAATCTACTTGGAAATATTGAATATTTACATGTGTCAAGGTTATGTTCTTGTGTTTAAAGATGAACCAAATTCCAATCTAGAATGTAATTAGCATATGCATAAGTTACTAGATTAGGCTTCCTAGGAACATGTATGTATGTAATGAAATCAAGAGATCATTCCAGGAGATGTACTCTAAGAAAGCGACGTAACAAGACCGAATCGTGAAAACTTTATAATCCATTCAACTGCGACACAACAAAATGAGAGTCTAAATAGACCTAGAGGGATATAATTCCATATAACAAGGAATATCAATTTTTTTTGATAATGACATTGTACTTGGCTATATTATTCGTAATTTCCCCAAGACAAATACCCTCATCAGACACTAGTTGGATAGTGGGTGAATAAATCATCAAAGAAACCAACACAAGGTTCTGAGTGTGGAAACTGGCACCATATGTGAAACTGACATAAACTAATGAATCCCCTAGAATCTTCCACATAGTAGAAGAACCACCATTAACAATGTAGAAAAATAAAAATTCACCTACATTAACTATACACAAAATTAAACAATAATTACAAGAGAACTAGTACTCGAGCCGAGAGGCTCAAGCATGGTATTTTTTGAGGTGGATCCCATTTCTATCCTATGGAAACACATTTACCTAATAATTATCTAATTTTTAAGCTCCTTTCTCCAATACACATCTTACAATATATGGACCACACCACAAGGGGTTGAATTTTCCCACTCCTAAGGAATTTGTATCCTAGTCATAGACCAAAACAAGGTCACCTTCAGAGAACAACCTAGAATGAGAAGAATTTCTATATTGAGACTTGACACGTTTCTTATGTGATTCATTTGCTAAAGAAAAATCTCATCGTTGTTCATCGAGATGTTATAAGTAAACAAGGTTCTCTTTAGGCTTATTCGTGTCAGGGAGGAGCTCGACAACAATTTTCAGCGAAGGGATTTTTCATTCAATTGAAAAAAACACTTCTACTCCATGAACAAGTTGAAAAGGTGTGAATCCTATTGCAGTTTTGGCAGAGGTCCGATAGACCCACAATTCCGGATAAAAAAATAAATTCCAATTTAATCTCATCGAGTTGACAGTTCTCCTTAATTTTCAAGGATTTGTTAATGGCTTCGACCATACCATTATTTTGAGGGTAGTAAGGAGACGAATGATCCTACCTGAAACCCAGTTTTGATGCTTATTCATATATCATGTGACTCAGGAAGTGACTGCCATGATTAGTGACAATCTATTTAGGAACCCTCCACCTAGATATGAATTTATTTAAAATGAAAAGTGTTGCAGTTTCCCCATTGTTAGAAAATGTCAGCATGGATTCTACCCACTTTTTAAAGTATTCAACTACCACTATGATGTATCGATTCCCCTCGTATGTAACAAGGTGGAATTTCATAAAACCTACCACCCACTTCATGGAGGGGTCGACGATAATAACAAGAAACATGGGAATAGGGTGTGCACACATATTTTTAGTACATATTTTATAGCGGTGGCATTTCTTGGCCGCTTCGACACAATATTTAAATATTGTAGGCTAGAGATAACTGATGCACAAAACATTTTGGGTTTTTGCCAACTCTAATAAGTGACCACCACATGCTTTTCTATGGAAGTCATTCAGAACTAACTCTGCTTCCTCATGATTTAGGCAATGATGAAGAATTGAGTCCTCCCCTCGTCGATACAAAGTGTCGGCGATAATGAGGTATTTATTACCTAGGTGGTAGACCCACCATCACTCATCTCACAAGAAATGTGGACGAAACTTCATAGTTTAGAGATATATGATGATATCCCCATACCAAGTATCGAACGAAGAGATGAGGAAAATATTCTCATCTAGAAATGATTCAATAACTTTGTTATCCTCTTTCTCTACTGGAAGCTTCGACATAAGTTCAACAAATAATAATGACTTCTTGGACTTGGCAGAGGAGAAATCCAAATCAAACTCATGAATACCAATAATCCACTTGTTGTACTTCCCACCAATGATTCACTGAATCAAAACATACTAAAAAGGATTAACGTCAACGATGATAGTCATCTTGTGTAATATAATATAGTGTGAGAGATGTTTAACAACATGGAATGTTTCTAAGGATAGTTTCTTGATGTGAGAATATTTTAATTTAGGACCTAACAAGGCACGACTCAATTAATAGATGACATGTTCATGGAGCTCGTCATCTTCCTTAACTAAGACCATGCCACTCGAATATTCAACTATTGTTAGAATTAGAAGGAAATATCCATTATAATATGGGGGGATAATCAAGCTAGTGGACACTAGAGCTTCTTCAATGCATAAAAAGAATGGTGTGCCGACTCATACTAATGAAAAGGAACACCTTTATTTAAAATGCACATAAAACATTTTGTGATATTAGCATAGCTTAGAACAAAAAGCTGAAGACAATTTCCCTTTCCCTGTAAAATATGAAGCTAATGCACTGTGCACAAGGGAGGAAATTGTGTTATTGCCTCAACCTTTAAAGGGTCAACCATGCTCTCTTTAGTTGAAAGAATGAATCCTAAGACATGTCTCGACGTTACAAAAATATGCAATTGTGTGGAATCAAGTGAATTTGATAGTGGAAACATATTTTGAAGACAAGGTGGAGGTGTAAAAGGTGTTGTGCCCTCTTACGTGAATAGGCAGTGAGATCATTCAAATACGCCTCCACAATGTGCTTAATATTGTGAAAAGAGAACATCATGACCCATTGAAAAGTGGCTCCAACATTTTTAAGGTCAAAGGAAATTTTATTTTATGAAAAGATTACCCAAGGAAAAATAAAATTCATCTTATGTTGGTCCTTAGGCAGGATTTGTATCTTGTTATAACCAGAAAAAACTATCCATAAAAGAGAAAATCTCATTTCCCATGCACTCGTCAAGGATTTGATCGATGAACAACATAGAGAGGTTGTCCTTAGGACAAGATTTATTCAAATCACGGAAATCCATGCATACATGAATCGTACCATTTTTCTTGTTTACTGGAATGGGGCTAGACACTGATTCCATCAATGGTACCGGGTAGAAACATCCAACTTTGAGTAGCTTCTCCACCTCAACTTTGATATTTGTTGTTTTCCTTGGGTTAAATGTTCACAATTTCTGCCAAACAAGATTAGATTTTTCATAGGATCTGATATCATGTTCAAAAATTCGAGGATCTATGCTAGGAATTAACTCATATGACCAAGAAAAAACATCACAAAATTCTTTAAAAAAATGTCATATATTGACAAATTTCATCTTGAGAGAATTCTTATCCAGCAAATACATTTTCAACAACATCAGGGGTTCTATAAATGTTGATCCATATGGTTTCTAATATATTCACCATATTCCCTTAAGCATAGACATCATGATTTTCTAAAGGGCTCGCCATCTGACTGTCATTTCCACTCACAACTGACTTAAATTCTCCTCTTTCCACATGAATAATATTGGGGAGGAAATATGATCAATGATGCATGTCCTCCAATGTTCTTTTTGTGCCATTCATTGCCTCGATAATAGCTTTGTTTGAAAGCATGACAATTATCAAGATAGTCTTGAGAAGTTGAATAATTATGAGCCTAGATGGGCTCCGGGTACTGATAATTCTCCTATGTTCATGTATGAGTTTGATTAGGGTCTGCAATAGTGCATTGAATAGCTTAATAAGAGACCTCAACTACAAATAGTGGTATATCCATCTCGACATGTGCATGACCATCGAATGATTCAATTGGTGATGGCAACACCCATGGATCTTGTAGATAGGATGATTTGAATGAAAAAACTCTTGTAATGGAATCCAGGGAACTCGAATTTTGATAGTTAATAAGGGTGGCACGAATATAAGGCACCAATGATGGTAAATTAAAGGTACCCATAAGAGAAGGATACATTCCAACATCGATGCTCTCAGTTGTTGGATGAGAGTTGTGCATCCATGACATTGTGGATCCTTGATTTTATGTGAGGATAGAATGGATAAAATCCACATGATCGACAATTATTATTTGTCCCTTATGGGGGAAACATAAAACTCAAAATACCAATGAGATGATAGTTGTCATCGTGTTAGTCTAACTCCTTCCCAACAACAGATTATACACAAGTGGTGCATTGAGTACCCCTACTTCTATGGAAATTGTATTTCCTCCCAAATGGAATGGAAAAGAAAAATAAGGCCGTGCAGTATAAATGATCATTTGTCAAGCATGGTTAACAAAGTAGGAGAAGGTGCAAGCTCTGGAGAGCCAATATCTTTCTAGTAGGACAAAGACATGGCATACATGGAAGCTCCCTCATCAACAACGGTCCTCTCGATCACATAATTTGCATAAACAACGTCGATATGAAATCATACAAGATAAGGAAGGTGAGGCTTCACATCAGTGGCATAAAACTTCATAGTGAGATGGCTAGAATAATCCATGGATTTGATCACTGGAAACAATGCAATGCATTGTTTAGGGAAATTTTGAATCACTTCTAGAGAAGACATGGAGTTTGAGATAAATCCTCAATAATAGAATAGTTGGGTGCAGCTAGAGCATTAGGTTTGTGAAAAAAGATTTTGTACACACCTTTCGGTATGTACAACATCATTTCCTTTCCAGGTTTCTTTATGTGGAGAGATCCATGAGGATCTGAAGTTTAATTTCCTTTCGTTATTGAATTTGGATTACCATAGTCATGAGTTTTGGTTGACAAGTCTACCTCCTCTTCTTTTAAATTCATATAATTAACCATATTAACAAATGAGAAAGATCCATCCAACAAAGGTGCACTAGAGATTCTCCCTTGAAGATTGGAAGTGGAAGAGCCAATCTGCATATTTTGTCCTTGTGGAAACAAATTTTGCAATAAAACATGCTCTTATTGTTGTTGAAATTTTATTAAGAGTTGGGATTATTTCATCTTTGGGCATTTATGAGTAAGTTGATCATACCAAAAAAAATTGCATGGGAACTTCACCTTCCTATTTTTTATCTGGCATTGTGGGTCTTTCGAACCTCTGTCAAAACTGCAACAAGCCTCTCACCTTTTCAACTTGTTCATGGAGTAGAAGTATTTTTTTCAATTGAATGCAAAACCCCTTCGCTGAAAATTGTTGTTGAGATCCTTCCTGACATGACCAAGACTAAAGATAACCTTCTTTACTTATAACATCTCGATGAACAATGATGATATTCTGCTTTAGTAAATGAATCACATAAGAAATGTGTCAGCGAGTAAAGATGTTCTATCAGACCTCTGTCAAGACTGCAACAAGCTTCTCACCTTTTCAACTTTTTCATGGAGTAGAAGTAATTTTTTCAATTGAATGCAAAATCCCTTCACTGAAAATTATTGTCGAGCTCCTCCCTGACATGACTAAGCCTAAAGAGAACCTTGTTTACTTATAACATCTCGATGAACAATGATGAGATTCTTTTTTAGCAAATGAATCACATAAGAAAAATATGTCCTTTGACCTTAAAAATGTTGGAGCCTCTTTTCAGCGGGTCATGATGTTCCCTTTTCACGATCTTAAGCACATTCTGGAGGCTTAGTTGAATGATCTCACCACCCATTCATGTAAGAGGGCACAACAACTTTTACACCTCCACCTTGGCTTCAAAAGATGTTTCCACTATCAAATTCACTTGAATCCACACAATTGCATCTTTTTGTAACGTCGGTACATCTCTTAGGATTCATTGTTTCAACTAAAGAGATCATGGTTGACCCTTTAAAGGTTGAGGCAATAACACAGTTTCCTCCCCTGTGCACAACGTGTTAGCTTCATATTTTATAGGGAAAGGGAAGTTTTCTTCTTCTTTTTGTTCTAAGCTATGCTAATATCACAAAATGTTTTATGTGCATTTTAAAGAAAGGGGTTCCTTTTCATTAGTATGATTCAACACAATATTCTTTTTACCCATTGAAGAAGGCTCTAGTATCCACTCTCTTGATTATCCCCCCATATTATAACAAATATTTCCTTCTAATTCTAACAATAGTTGAATATTCGAGTGACATGGTCTTAGTTAAGGAAGATGATGAGCTCCATGAACATGTAATCTATTAATTGAGTCGTGCCTTGTTAGGTCATGAATTAAAATATTCTCATGTCAAGAAACTAGCCTTAGAAACATTCCATGTTGTTCAACATCTCTGACACTATATTATATTACACAAGATGACCATCATTTCTGACGTTAATCCTTTTTGGTATGTTTTGACTTGATGAATCATTGGTGGGAAGTATAGCAAGTGTATTATTGTTCTTCGTGAGTTTGATTTGGATTTCTCCTCTGCCAAGTCCAAGAAGTCATTATTATTTGTTGAACTTATGTTGAAGTTCCTAGTAGAGAAAGAGGATAATAAAGTTATTGAATCATTTTTAGATGAGAATATTTTCCTCATCTCTTTTTTCGATCCTTGGTATGGGGATATCATCATATATATATAAACTGTGAAGTTTCATCCACATTTCTTGCGAGATGAGCGATGACGGGTCTGCCACCTAGCTAATATTTACCTCATTATTTCTTACACTTTGTATTGACAAGGGGTGGACTCAATTCGTTATTGTTTCCTAAATCATGAGGAAGTAGAGTTAGTTTTGAATGACTTACATAGAGAAGCATGTGGTGGTCACCTATTAGAGTTGGAAACAACCCAAAATATTTTTTCACCAACTATTTCTAGCCTAGAATATTTAAATATTATGTCGAAGCGGCCAAGAAATGCCACCCCTATAAAATATGTACTAAAAAGATGTGTGCACACCTTGTTCCCATGTTTTTCGTTATTATCGTCGACCCCTCCATGAAGTGGGCAGTAGATTTTCTAAAATTCCACCTAGTTACATCTGAGGGGCATTGATACATCATAGTGGTAGTTGACTAATTTAAAAAGTGGGTAGAAGCCATGATCACATTTTCTAACAATGGGGAAACCCAATACTTTTTATTTTAAATAAAGTCTTATCTAGGTTGAGGGTTCCTAAATAGATTGTCACTAATCATGGAAGTCACTTCTTGAACCGCATGACATCTGAATAAGCATCAAATCTGGGTTTCAGGTAGGATCATTCGTCTCCTTACTACCCTCAAAATAATGGAATGGTCGAAGCCGTTAACAAATCCTTGAAAACCATTTAAAGGAGAACTGTCAACTCAATGAGATCAAATTGGCATTTAATTTTTTATCTGGCATTGTGGGTCTATCAGACCTCTGTCAAAATTGCAACAGGCTTCTCACCTTTTCAACGTGTTCATGGAGTAAAAGTATTTTTTTCAATTGAATGCAGAATCCCTTCGCTGAAAATTGTTGTTGAGCTCCTCCCTGACATGACTAAGCCTAAAGAGAACCTTGTTGACCTTGTTTACATGATGTTTGAGATAAATCATCAATACTAGAATAGTTGGGTGCAACTAGAGAATCAGGGTTATGAAAAACTCTTTTGTACACACCTTAAGGTATGTGCGACATCATTTCCTTTCCAGGTTTCTCTATGTGGAGAGATCCATGAGGATCTAAAGTTTCTTTTCCTTTCTCTATCGAATTTATATTGCCATTGTCACTAGTTTTGGTCGACAAGTCTACCTCCTCGTCTTTTAACTTCATAGAATTAACCATATTAACAAACAAGAAAGATCCATCCAACAAAGGTGCACTAGAAGTGCCCCCTTGCAAATTGGAAGTGGAAGAGCCAACCTTCATATTTTGTCCTTGTGGAAATAGATTTTGCAATACAACATGCTCTTATTGTTGTTGAAAGTTTATTAAGAATTATGATTCTTTCATCTTCAGACATTGATGAGTAAGGTGATCATCCCAAAAAAAATTGCATGGGAACTTCACCTTCCTCTTTTTATTATTCCCCCGCTCATCATTATTATTATCCTTTTTGTCATTTCCCCCACTAACCTTCTTTCCCTTGCATTTATTTTTCTCTCCGGGCTGCTGAGGACCCTTTTGAGTCTTCAATTACACAGTGTGTCAATATGAGGATTGGGTGTTTGGGGTGGTTGAGCTAGGGGTCAGACTAGCCACAGTTTTTTGAATTAACAATTGTTGCATCTAGTTAGAGACTAGATATGTGGATTTTCTTTGAGGAACCAAAAATGCCATCGACATGTGGTCCTAACTTCAATTTATATAGGTTAAGAGTTTAATGGGGTGTGTTAGGCATGATATCATAGACAATTCTTGATTGAGAGTAAATTAAATCCAATTTTTAACTCTAAAAATTGCATGTTCTTCCGTAAATACACCTAAAGTTGCTACATCCTTATTGATGTAAGGAAACAACTAATTAAGGAACCATTCTGAGAAAAACTCTAGTGAAACCATGGATTTGAATAAACTCTTCCATCTCCTGCATTCTTGAATATTATCGGAAATGTGTATAGCCTTATCTTGTTCGAAGTTGTCCAAAAGCTTTGTACCAACATTATACTAGATAGGGAGTTGGAAGTGTTTGAGTAAAACCATGGCAAGATCACAGAACATTACATACTTGGACCTCTCAAATTCTATAAACCATTTCATGGCACACCCTTTGAGGATGCATTGGAAAAAACATAACTAGATTGAGTTTTCTTTCAATGAATTAGATAAGCACCATAAGTGAAACGTTGTTACATGATCATGTAGATATTCATCACTCATTCCTTTGATTTTTTGTATATCATAAGGTAACTTGGTGGGGACTGCAGGGAAACTCGAGTCATGATGAATCAAGTCATTTCTCAACTTATAAAAATATGGAAAATGAAGAGTTTGCAAAAAAGGTATCCTACTCTATTACATATAGGCTAAAAAATCGACAAACTATTATGATGATTGTGACAAAATCATTTTTTTTTGTTGAAAAAAATTAAAAAAAATGAAATTTTACTGTTTTTTTTTAAATTAGTCCCTATAACGTCAGATTTACGACGTGTTCTAAGGTCATCAGAAGTACGATGCCCAGTTCTGACACTTTAATATAGCCATTTGTAGGTCAACATAATGGTCATTGACTTCGAAATGGTCAACCTTAATTTAGGGTTATAGTTGTCGGAATTTCGACGATGATGAATCTATAAATTAGTTAATTTGAACCGAATTTCGACTAATTTGTTATAGTTGCAACATATTTTATGTGTTATAGCTCTGCTAATCTTCATTTTTATGTGAAGGTTTTCTTGTTGATTAAGAGATCGAACTAATATTTGATCTACAGAGCTTAGTTTTGTGATCATTGTTCAAGGCATGCAAGAGGATTTTAGACTTTGAAGGTTAGTTAAGTATTTTTTTTCTTTTGTCTCCTTTAATATTTAATAACCTTATACCTTTATGTAGATTTTATGTCGTCTATGAACATGCTAATTTTTACATGCTTATATGTGACTTGATCTCATTCCCTAGTTCTATTATGTCATTTGATTATGTTACTTAGTTACGGTGAAGCTTTGAGGCTTATGTGGTAAAATATATTGTATGGTTTGGTCTATTGCATTTCAAGAATCAAATATATCTAGCACATCATCACTGAACTTTATAACATAATCGTCTCAATATTTTGGTTGTGGTGAAGAATGTGGAGATATTATGGACAAGGTGACGAGAGATGTTATTTCCCTTGTGCTCAATGCGGGAGCACAAAAGTAAGAAGAATTTTAATACAAATAGCTATAAGACATTGCAGAACCCATGGGCATGTTGAAGGTGGACTGAACGAATATTGTCCCTTGGTAAAATATATATTCATTATTATATCTTTATATTGATTGTATTTATAAAATTTTATATTGTTTAAATATTTCTTATGCAGTACACCAATTTTGCATGATTGTTTGTAATTATAAAGTAAGGCTGGCCCACTAAGCATCCGAATGCACCAAGTACTAGCATAAATGATGTTGTACTACAAGGTGCTGATGAATTTGGAGTGTCGAATATTAAAGATCAAGTTAATGATCCTATGGAAGAAGATGACAATAATAATAATATAGTTGAAGATGATGGGACACATGAATTGGTCCAAGGCTTGTTCGCTCGACCAGACGAGGATGATGAGGACATTGGTGAACTTGACGTACCTCTTCTAGAGAAGGCAGAAAAACCACTTTATGAAGGTTCAAAAGCAAATATTCTTTCTGCTACATTATTGTTGGTGAACTTAAAGGTTTTGAATGGTTTGTCAAACAGTTGTATGACACAGATCCTAAGGTATGTAATATGGTTCATCATCATGTATACATAAAGGTTGATTTTTTTTTCTTGTTTTTAGTTTTAATTAATGTTTTAAATAAGAATTAAATATTTACAAATTATAACATTCTTTACACTAATTACTTATTTTTTATGTCATAGATTGTTAGGTGAATTTCTGTTACCCTCGTCAAATATTTTGCCTTGCACATACCGAGATTTAAATGCCATTATGAAAGAAATTGGAATGGAGTATCAAGCTATAGATGAATGTCCCAAAGATCATATTATATAATATGGACAACATGCATCGAAAAAATAATGCCCGCAATGTCAGACCAGTAGATATCGAATCAATCAACTAACAAAAAAGGTGCCTCGTAAGGTTCTTCGTCCTATTCCCATAATTCCACATTTGCAACGACTGTTTTGGTGCAAAATCATAGCACAATTTATGGATTACCATCCACGTAATAGAAGTGGATATGGTTTTCTTCGAATGCCTGCAGATGATTATGCATTTAAGGAAACTGAGGAAAAATGACCAGTTTTTAAAAATGAACCTCGTAATGTTAGGCTTTCATTGGCCACTGATGTTGTTAATCCATTTGGGGAGCTCAGGTCTATTTACTCGGTGTGGCCAATTTTTGTTATCAACAATAACATTCCTCCTTGGATGTCAATAAAGATGGAGCACATAATGTTGACAATGATTGTTCCAGGTATGTAATGTTATCATTAATTTTCCGAATGTAATATTTCATTTGTATTTCTTGTTGCATAATATCTTGTATTTATTTATTTACTTATATATGCACATCACGTTAGTAATTATGTGTAATTTCAAACAATTAGGTAAGTACCAGGTTAAAGATACGAATGTATATATCGAGCCTCTCATTGACGAGTTACTAAAGTTATGGGTCGACATCACTATGTATGACATTTGTAAACCAATAAGGAAGAAGGAATTTCAATTCCATGGAATACTTGTATGGACAATTCATGATGCCCCAGGACTAACACATTTTTGTGGTATGTAACGATCCATTGCACTTTAATTATAGTATATAATTATTTGAAGATACCATGATGCATGTTTTTTTAAATAATCCCCTTCGTATAATTGACATAATTATTAATCCAACTTTTGTAGGTATTCAAACAAAGGGTAGATTTTCATGTCTATTTTGTGGTCCTAAGATCAAATATCGACGTTCAAAAACTTTAGGAAAGGAGGTGTTTGATGTGTATAGGCACTTCCTCTCTAAGAACCATAGGTATCGTACTGTTGAAAAACATCTTTTCAATGGGAAAGAAGAGACTGGATTAAAACCATGAAGAATGACACCTCACCTATGGAAGTTGGAATATAAAAAAGTCATCGAGATGGTATATTGCAATTTGTTTATATAATATTGTATATGTAATTTTATGAATTTTTATTTTATTGAATTTATTTTATGCTTCATCAATGTCGTGAAGCTATTAACAATGGGCCCCCACAAGGAATGAAAAGTTATCCCTCTCAATTCATGAGGTTGCCCTACTATCAAGACCTAAAAATAGCTCATTTGTTTGATACAATGCATATCGGGAACAATGTGACAGAAACATTGTGGCGAATCATAGATGGTAGGAGGGATAAAGAAAAAATCATCAAGATTTTAGTGACATTCAAGAAGCCAATCATGCAATGCAAAGTGGGATCCAATCAAATAGCGACGGAGATCGAAATAGCCTTCCCTGGTTATTAACAGAGCAACAAAGCAATGATGTAAAAGAGGTCATTCAAAGAATAAAATTTCCCATGGGTTTTTCTTCAAACATAAATAATATCTTAAGAAAGAAATGTGAATTTGGTGGGGTAAAAGCACATGATTGGAATACCTTCATTAAGGTAATTATTTTTCTATATATATATTTATATTGGTATACATCTTTTTAGTTTTGTTTTATTATACTTTAGAATCAAATAACGATCGATTTTGATTGTTACAGTATGTTCTACCTCTATCTCTCCCAAACCACTTCGACAACAATGTCAAACATGTTATATATGATCTTGGCAAATACATGAGGTAAGTAGTAAATTATATGCAATTTTTTTTTTCCAATTTGTTATTCAAGATCTTAATGACATATGTTTTACTTATAATGTAATATATTAATTTATATGTTTTGTTAAAACATGGTACTTGCTTGCAACATCAACTATAGATGGTTGTCATTGAAAGAAATCCATCAATAAGATATAAAGTATTGGAAGAGAGAAATTCCTCAGCTAATGTGTGAAATGCAAAAGTATCTACCTCCGGCATTTTTCAATGCACAAGAACAATACCTCATACACCAAGTTGAGGAGATTGAATTGTGTGGACCACTACACACAAGGTCAATGTGGATGGTGAAGAGGCACCTGAAATCATTAAAGGCTTTGGTTAGACAAAGAGCACGTCCTGAGGGTTCTATGGTGGAGGGATATATGCTATATCAATCGATGGTGTATATTAGTCAATATCTTCCTAAATTAACCACAAATATGCATGTGGATCGCATTTGGGATGTGAACTCCATTAAAAAATTTGAAGGGGAGCACCTGTTGGGGAAAGGTAGAATGACGAAAGTGAAAGGTAATTAGGTTTATAATACATCTGAATTTTCGTTTTTATGTGTATCGTACTTATTTAATTTTTATTCTTTCATCAATTATTAATATTTTATACCTTGATAGCTAACATATATTGATGAATTATGATTTTTTGATATAGTTGGTCGAGAGTGGGATGCACTACATATATACATTGCAAACAATCTTGACTGGATGAAGGTATGGATTGATAGATGCATACAATGTGAAGGTATGTTATCATGGGAAGGGGTGTCTACATTGGTTATAGAAGCTCATCGTAATGGAGATACAATTCTTAAGCAGTAGGAAATTGATTTAGCACATGGTTTGAAAGATAAACAGGCAAGCATGCTATTCATCCAATATAATTTCATTATGTTATTTCATAAATTATTAATGTTAGCATCGATGTGTTTTTCCCATCCATACATTACAAGTTATGTGAAATATGTTTTATGTGTCTGGAATATTGAAGTTGAAACATCACAAGGCTATGTGGTGCAATGGTCGTAAATTTCGCATCAAAAAGTTGAAAGAAAAGAGGAAAACTTCTGATTGTGGGATAACTGCAGTCTTTGAGGTCACTGATGTTTCCTCTAGAAGTGAAAGACATCCTGAAGTCTCTGAAAATCAATACTATGGGTATTTGGAGGACATACTTGAGTGTGACTTTAAATCCTTCAAAATAGTTTTGTTTGATGTCAAATGGTACAAGCTACAAATGAATGAAAGTGATCCTGATAGAACTGTTATTCTACATGATAACGGATTTACCATGGTTAATACAAGGTCATTTGAGCCAAGAACATATCATTATGTTCTTCCAATACAATGCAAACAAGTCTTCTACTCAGAGGTTCCAGGTAAAGCAGGTTGGTCATTTGTTGTTAGGTATGATCCAAGAGGAAGGCCAGTAAAGTATAATATTATAGAGAAAGAAAATGATCTTGAAGAAGAAGATGATGCAGAGGAACAGGTAGTTGATGTAGCAGATGCCTCAGATGAAAATCCTGGAGGAGATGAAAAAAATGTACTAGTAGTAGGAAATGTAGATCTTGATGATGATATCCATGATGAAGATATATTTCTTGGAAATGAGTACATTGATGACGATGTTAATACGGTCAATCCTTACAACTCCTTATATGAACCAGATGATATGCATGTTCATTTCGATGAATATGATCAACTAGAAGATTGATGAATGTATTGAAATGTTGAAATATTGTATATATAAGGTCAGAAGAGAAGGGCAAGTGGGCGCAAGTGGCAAGAGAAAGCTTAATCTGGAGACACTTTCTATTCATTCAAGTACATTACGTCAACCAAGGACAATACAAACCATGTAAAGGAGGTACGTATTCCTTACTTATTATTTATTATTTTTCTTGTTAAAAAAGTTCTAAAAGAAGTACATATCTCAAACCACTACACGTGACCTCTCGAATTGATCCTGTGCGTTAGAATGTAACAAGACTAGTTGATGTAGGAAATGGTCTTTGTGATTATGAAGAGTGCACTCTAACCTTTGTTGGAGGTTCATTAATCGAAATGGAGAAAAAATTAGACTGATAGCAATATGGTAAGGAAAAAGGTTTGGTATAGTACTCCATAGGATACAAAAATCCCTCTTTTTCATTCATTTCTTGTGTATGCACTTGCACCCAAGAGAGATGTGCACTTCAACAGTACAAGTGTTGCTGAAATTATGAGATGACAAGTGACTGAGTGAGATCCACAATGGGGATCTCCTCCTATTTATAAAAGACTTGACACAACATAGGTGTGTCTATTGGAACAATAGGGCCGACCTCTTTAACTGGATAATATAATTAATCTTTGCACAATATTACTTATCTTTCATATGGTGGGGCCGACTTGTACCCTTTACAATTAGGGTTACAACAAATCTTACTCTCAGACAGTATAGCAAGGGATCCACACATCCTCTAGTGCTCAACCACTAGGGACACGTCCACTTGTGCTCGCCCACAGGGACATCTCACTCAATAAATTAACTCAAATGAGTCCACAGGAGTACCATCTGGAGAACCATCTCAAGCCGACTCAACTAAGTCCATAGGAGTACAAGGCATGATACCATCTCAAGTCGACTCAACTCAGTCTAGAGGAGTACAAGGCAGGAGACCACATTTCATCACAACTCAGTCCAGAGTCTGACGTACACCCATCACATGCACACACCCAACACATGGGCTCTCTCACATAGATCATCTCAACTCAGTCTAGAGGAGAATGACCTAGAGAATGTCACACGATGTTGCAATCATCAACACATAGGACCAAAGAAGTTATCTAATCATGTTATTTGGGCAAGGGTTCCCTCAAACATGAGATATACATGAAGATCTAGGATTTAATCGATGACCGATGGACTAGGATGCTCCATCGCCTCATCCATGTAGAAACAACTTTCCTTAACCCCACCTTTTCTTATTCATGTAATTTTGACTTCGATGGCAAGGTTATGGAAGGGTTCCTTATGTGTCTTCAAAATATGGTACTTGGTCAATAAGCTTGCAAAATAATTAATCATGAGATGGAGTTGTATAGAAATGCCAACTGACTCTTTGGCTTCAACACTATTGTAGAAGAAATTAATATTTTAATGTCAAGTAAACCATTGGAATTTATTATTTTAATTACATGTTCTATTTGAAAGTTTAAATATGTTTCTTGATTTCCTATTTACTATTGTAATGAAATGTAATTTAAGTGTTTTTTCCTTATTTGTTTTAGATGTTTGGTAGAGAAATTATGATGCAAAAGAACCACTTTTATGGAAATCTTCCACAAATCATACAAGTTATTATTACCCTCTTATAGTGAAGGAGGTTGCAATTTACATTGGTTTATGTCCACTACAATCTTCCATTGTGGGTGTGGAAACTTGAGAAAATTCCTTATGTGGATGTTATTTCCTCAGAAAATATTAACATAATATCTCAATGGAAGATGGAGTATGTTAGCACTCTGTAATTTTCCCAAGGCTATGGAGGTAGTCATAGAGGCAACATCAAAACCACTTCGAGTCTTGGATCTATCCCTCCAAGACTCGGAGAGGGATCTCTCTGTCTGATATAACTTTGTTGGAAATAAGATATTAGGCTAGTTATGCATAACATGGGTTTGTTTATGGATTTTGAATTGGTTTGGTTGGGACATAAAAGGATCATTGGGCAAATGTTGTCAAAGGTGAAAGACGATTGAAAAAATAAATAACATAGACTTATGTAACCAGGCAAGACAGTCACATTAGTGGATTCTTATAATTTGTAAGATGGAGAGAGGAAAAGATTAGGGGTCATTTCAAATACGGAGAAGAGCTTATCTGAATTCTTCATTCAATCTTCAGAAGAAAACATAAAAATTGTCTTTAAGCTAGATCAGGGTGTCCTTGACAAATGTTGAGCATACTCTTCTTATAAACAATGAGAATAGAAAAACAATATGATAAACTAGGGAACACCAATTTACATTTGAAACACTTAACCACATAAAATGACACAAGAATCTAGAAATAAAGTCTTTGTGTTCACTCAAAATAGTCAATTAAAGCTTGTGAGCACTTTTACATTTTTTGATCATCCCAAGTCCAACCCCAACTTTCTTCAAAGTCATAGGATTTATGGCCTTTACATAATAGTTCAAGATCCTATGAAAATGGATCTGAAATACTCAAGATAGAATAAAATCGAAACTAGTATAATATGCAAAATCTAGTCCTGATTTAAGGGTGAAAGTCTTATCAACTAAATATTCCACAATATCAACAAATTCAGCCATATCTGATATCTTCAATAATTTTCAAAGTGATGACAAAGCACTTTGAAATCCTTCTTTGACAAATAAGCAATCTTTACCAATAATTTTAAAATCCACTTAACCTTTTTGCCATAATATCTGCATCAAAAACTTGAAAACGGTGATGATTTGAATCCCTTTTATCTTTATCTTTCATTTGGAACCCCTTCTACATGATCTAGACACCAAAAAATTTGATCTGGGAAAAAATACGAGCATTCTGTCATCCTCTGCACTTTCGGTGGCTTGCAAGTGTAAAATAGAATAGGGTTAGCTGTTGAAAGCAAAGCTTTCGACAACTAACAATGCCTTGAGGAAAAGTGAATAAGATGCCGAAAATTCTGTGTTTTCCACAACTATTCAAAACTGCAAAAATGGATTTTCTTCGATCTACCTACTCTTTAGGATCTTCATTTAGGTTCTCATCAGCTTCTTCTAGAGCTTTTAAATCAGGATGTGCTCTTGGCTTAGGATTTTTGAGCCTTAGTTTGATCCTTAAACATCTAACCATTTTAAGTAACTTACGATTCTCCTTGAGAAATTTCGTATTCCTCTTATGTTCCTTTACATGCAGTTTAGCTAACCTTTCAAAACAATCTCTTACCTCATCTGATGTGTTTCTTATAGTCTGGTTTTGGGATTTAATGACCCTCTCAAGCAACTTCATCTCTGATATCTCTTCTTTAAGCTTTTCAATCTTTGATGATTTGTTGACCTTGCTGTGTTTGCTTGTTGATGTCTCAGGTAACTCCAAGGTCGAGACTTCAACTGCAGCTTCTTCTCTCTCCTCCATGGGTGTTTTAGACTCAGAGTTTGAGGATGGAAAATTCAAGATGTTTTTCTCAACAATGTTTCTTTGGACCTCCTTTCCCTGATCAAAATCAAGATTATTTTTTGCCTTCTTAGTCCTGGGTGAAGGGGTTGGTTGTTCTATCTGCACTGGTGACAGGGCCCTTCTCTTTGGTGTAGATGACTTCTTTGTAGGTGTATTCATACCCTTAGGCTAGATCTCTTGCTCAAATTATCCCCAAAATAGGAGGTAGTTCCATGTCCTCTCTCTTCTCTGGAGTTCCCCCGTCACTATAAGCTTGATGAGGCCATGATGGAACAACCTGTTGTTTATTTCCTCAGGTTTAGCTTGGACTTTTTGTGCCATCTTGGTGAGGCTCCTATGAAGATAATCAGGCAAGTTCAGAGGTTTTTTGCCTGTGAAATGATTGATAGGCCTAAAATGGTACAACATGACCTTGGCATACTTCCCTTCACACGTTATGTACACCTGAATAACCTTCAACAATTTTTTCCATTTGTCTTCCAAGTAATTCCTGGGAACATCCTTCTGCCAAATAATGCTTTGGAACTCTGGCTTAAGGTAAGATATAAATTCAATATCTTTAATGGAAGTGGTCTTGAACCACCTCTCACCCTCTCCCGGTATTTCAGTAGCTACAACAACACTTGCCTCATCTATCTGCATTTCCAGAGGACCCAATTTCACTTTGACACCATCAAAAATCTTGGCAAATGCCTCTGCAATTCCCTGGTGATACCCCTGTAACTTTTCACAAAACCCGTAGCAACCTGCATCCTTGAACATTTGACAAACCTCTATATGATATTCCAGATAGGAAACATCTTGCAACTCCCTCCTCAACAATTCTCCTCCAGTAGTCATCTACAAAAAACCTGTTAATATCTTGAAAATATTGAAATCTAGGTTGATGGATGGGAGACCAGTGCTAGGAAAAAGGATAGAGGGAAAACGGTTGAGGGAAAAATGTGAGATCAACAAATTTGTGGATGTGTGAGTTTTTTAAAACAAATGCTCATGAAGTAAGGAACCTGAGATCATGGCGTTCATTTAGAACCGACTAAGACTGACCTTCATGTGAATTATTGCAGTAAATGGTAAGGGTGAATGAAATCATGATGGGGTTTCGGATTGATATCTTAGGGTTTAATGATTTTTTGAAACAACAATTGAAATCATAATAAACCACCCAGATCATGACAAATGATCCCCATAGATGATTTTGACAGCATATAAGATCATCATGACATGTGTACTGATGGTGGTTTGAGATTCCGATGGGACAACCTAACCGTTGGAGAAATTATTCATTTCAATAGCTTAGAGCACCTCACACATGTTGTTTTTGTTGCCGAAAGTGATCGCTTTCGACAACTTAGAATACTTTGAAAAATGGCCCTTAGCTGCCGAAAGTGAAAATTTTGGATTTTTTCCTAATAAAGTATAGACTCGTCACTCTTTGAAATGACAAGTTTAAAACTTAATTTGAAGACTTTTCCACTTGAAATTAAAAAAAAAACTTCATCTAATGACTATCCTATCACCTAAAGACATAAAAACTGGAAAATTTATTTGAGGAGATAATCAGGCCAACAAGCCAGGAATTTCATCATGAAATCCACATATAATATCCGAATCATAAAATTTCCTATCGTTATAGGATACTAACATAGACTCCAATTGGGGATGGCAGCGTCTGGGGAGGTGTCAAGAATCTCAGATCTCTGGATTCGTAAATCAGTGCCTTATCCTATAGGTTGATCCCACAGCCTGTATCTTGATCTGTCTTGTACCTTGGTGACCAGAGATCAGCTAATTATCTATTCTGATCTTGATTGAGTTTTTGAAGTAATGCATAAAACAACATAAACCACATGCTTTGCCAACAAGCTTATTTTCATAGGGTAAATCGAATAAAAACTCTGATCTGATGATCTTATTTATATACATACATCCTATTTTAATCTGAGGATGCTTGATCTTAATCAATATGAGATGTCCAGTATAACCAGTCAAAGATTGGATCTGAAACCTGGGTTGCTTCACTGATTTTCATCAAACTCATATGTAGATTTGGTAATGATATGTGATTAGGATTTCTATCCTGATCTCTTTTACATGAGAATCGATCAATCTGAAGAACAACTAAATTGTTGAAAATGTATTGTGGCCTTTCCACGAAAAATTTCTCCATATAGACATCTATAGGGTCAAAATAGACCTCAGTTGTTCCTTGGCATTTGGAATCAGTCCATTCCATCTCCTAACCTTATTTTTCTTGTGAGGTCTTCAAGTCTTCAAACATTTCAAGATGTGTTTGTATTTTATTTGATGGGTTTTGCAAAGATATTTCTGCTGAACCATACAATGGGGAAGACTATCATCATATCCATATTATAACAATTTTTTAATTCATTAGGAGTAAATGAAAATAGACTTTGAAAACACAACTCATCCATAATATCAGCTATAGGGTCATAAAATTATTTAGATAATGGTAGCACCAGCCCCACTGGTACTTCATGGTTTACACGATGACTTTCAACTAGAATCTGACCAAAATTCCCTCTCAAAATTTGAAATGAATTAAAACACAGAGGGAATGAATCACAATGGATATGCTCATTACCTGTTTCAGGCTTCATGATTTCATCTGAGGTTTGACTTTCAAAAAGGCTCAAACACTGCACCTCTGGATCATCTTTTGTATCTACCCTGTTTTCCTCAACTGATACATTAAAACATTCCTCATTCTTTCTATTCAGGACCTGTTTGTAATGTTCCCTTAGCAATGAGGAAAAACACAAGGGCAGACATTCTGCATTTCTTGGGAAATTTTCTGCATCATCTTCCATGCAATCGTGATGGGTATGCAGAATCTGATTATCATCTGTGCATTGTGATAACTGGGCTTCTTCTTCCCATGAAGATAGTACTGGCTTCTTTAACCAATCATCTTCGATCTCAACCATATAGTCACCATTCTGAAGATCATATCTAAGCATGTTATCTATGTAGGGGAGGTCATCAAACATGCACATCATCTCTAGAGATTTTTCCACCACCACTTGATTTTTAACTTCCTCTTTGACTGTATTGTGAATTGAGTACATGACGAAATCCTTTGGTGGTTTAGGACACTGAGGCTGGGATGGCGGAATGTTCCACGTTGACCATGTCAAGGATCAAAATTACCTAGGGTTTTTGTGTTTGTTCCATGAAATCAAGGTCTGTGATTACATTCAACTAATTTTGTTCCATGAAACTTGATGAGGAGCATAAGGAGAAAGAAGATGAATATTCAAGGGCTAGCTTAGAAGTAGAAGAGGATGAAATGAAAAAGTAACAAGCAGAGAAATATCAAAGGAAAAGAGAAGAAGTAGAAAATGAACTTGAGTTAGTAGAGAGCTAGAGAAAAATAGAAGGAAGTTGGAAGAAGAATAAAAAAAGTAAACAATAAGAGAATGAACAAACACTACTTCTTGTGAATTGAAATCCGATAGAGGTACGTCAGTTGGTTGAATACATTCTGTCGATGCTTTGAAGAAACGTGGTTACCAATTTCTTCCATGTATATTGGTTGGATAATTTGATGAACATATTTCCATCGGATATCCGACACCCTGTTGTCGGTTTACCGATATCCCTAAGAACCAAAACCTTGTTGAAATCAACCATTATTTCCAACGCATATGCGTCATAAGTCTGACGTAACTACATGTCGAATATCTAATAGAGAAACAAGATATTCGACATGTTTTTTTTAGGCTCTGCAGTGGATATCCAATGAACTTGTATGTCGAATATCTGAAGAAATATAATTGGATATTAAGTTCTAATCTTGTAATTTCAACAATGGATTTGAATATTAACTTTGAGGAGCCAAGGTAGTTCATAAAAATGTTGATTGAAACCATCTATCAAAAGGTTTTTGGGTAGTTACCCTATTCTAGGAAGGATAACTAACATCTAACTAATTTTCCCTTTTATCTCCTTAAATGAATTTCTTTACAATCATGTAGAGAAAAGGAGTAATTCATTCATCAAATTTAGGAAACAATTCTATAAGATACATACTGCTTCAACTATCCCAAATTTGTTGGCATTATCCATAGAGATGTGCACTACTATAATTCTAGGAGAGTTACATATGAACATATTTAACCTTCTTTTGAAATGTGTGCATACAAAGATAATTTTCCTCCAAAGCATCATGTCAACTCATCAACATGTAGAAGAGAAAGCTTCATTGACATTTTTGTGGAACTTGACAACAACTTCTCCATGTCCATCAGTTGAGCTTGTAAACAAAACATATCAAAATGTTGATGAGAAACTCATATCATGTTATAAGATGACAAAGTTGATTGTAACTTTCCTAACTGTAAAAAATATTTATCCATATCAACAACTGGAACCAATAGGTAACCTCGAACATCATTTGTAATCATTGTTCCAACACACAAATTCATGCATTCTACCCTCTTATCTAGCAAAATAATTCATTTAGACATGAAATTCGCAGCATAAATGTGTAACATCCCAAGGGTCATATGATGCATGAATTTAATTAAAAAGGCATAAGGCGAAAGGTGAAAGGGTCAAATTTAGGAATTAAAAGAGGAAAAATTGATGAGAAAAATAGGGAAATTACCAGGCTCATCACCCATCACTTTTTTAAAGGGGATAGGTTGGCTTGGTATTATTTCATATAAAATCAACTTAAGGACACAAAATACCAAATTAATTCCACTAATTTACAAGTCATATCTTAAACCTTAGGACTATATCAAGTCATACCTAACCTTAAAATTTAGAAATAACAGGATATAAAATTAAAGAACCTTTATCTTTATCAAGTTGGTGCTAAATATTGTGTTAGGGGAAGAATTTGAAGAAAAGTTATAATATCTATGTCATGCAAAGGCCTATTCAATTCTTCAACCATCTAGAAAGCAAGTAAAAATTGATGAATAATAGGACATAAAATTATAGAGCCTTTATATTTATTAAGTCCATGCCTAGAACTTGTGCCTAGGAAATAATTTGAAGAGTGCAAACTTGGGTGTATAAATATTTCTCTATTAGACCAATATTAATTAGTGCTAATCCAAACTTTAATGAAATAAATTTGTGGATACATTATCTTCTCACAACCAT
Organism: Picea engelmannii; assembly: GCA_009831015.1. Lineage (NCBI taxonomy): Eukaryota > Viridiplantae > Streptophyta > Pinopsida > Pinales > Pinaceae > Picea > Picea engelmannii. Next base: position 920,851 of record ML778820.1, read on the forward strand.
TCATTATTTATATTTATTTTTAAAACCTAATACACAAGTAGGCTTCCACTTGGACACAGGAGTTGAATGTTTGACTTGAAGGAGTTTAGATATTGACAAGTCCATGAAACATAGGTTTGTCTCTCTTGCCTACTTTCCCACGCCCATTTCAAAGGTCTTTGCTTCGGGAGCCATCCTAGCTTTCGAGACCTTTGTATCTCAGTACCAGAGCCATTCCAACCCTCGAAATATTGTCAACGATTGTCACCTCACCACTATGTTGCAAGAAGAAAGTGACCTCGACCACTGCCGCACAAGGAGAAAGTGAACTCGGCCACTGCGGTGCAAGGAGACATACACCTCGAACCACTATGTGTGTAAGGAGATAGAGACCTTGACCTCGAGCCAATATTCACAAGGAACAAAGAATGGTGAGTAATTTCATTTCGAGAGTTTCGATTAGAAAAATGAATGAATAAATTTGGACTCCTTATTGCATTCGAGAAACCCCAAGTTTTCTTCCCACCACACCTGTGTCGCTGACTCTTCGGTTTTCTTGGTTAGGTGCCCGTCTTGCGAACTTGTGTTTTTCCTCTGCGCACTCTAACCTGTTTTCATTACGATTTCTCGTGTGGGCGCCCCTCTTGTGAACTTGCATGGTGTTGCCTTTTGCGGAACCCCAAGTTTTTTCCCACATGAGTTGTGTCCCCAACTCTTCGGTTTTGTTTTTTTGGATTTTTCATTTTGTGCGAGGGCTGATGTGAGTGATAAAATGGAGTTGCCTACCGGGTCCACTCGAAGATTGGCTTAGGGCCATTTGCAGGGTTGGTCGGTTTTCGGCTTGTTATCACACGTTGATCGATAACACATGAGTGGTAAGCAGTAGTGAAGCTCATCTTGGGAGGCACTTTGAAAGAGAACTCTTCTCCACTCGTCCTAGAGTTTGGGTGATCGTTGTGGCTTCCTTTCAAGGCCCTTGCATTTGGAAAATTCTTGGTAACATGCGAGTTGAGTTGTTGGCTCTTTTAGGAGAATATAATAGTAAGATATAATATAATTGACCTTTTAGGGTTTCCAAAGTGAGAGGAAAAAAATTAAACATAACATTTCTAAGGTTCCTAAGTTAGGAGAAAGAACTCAAGTAAACAAGATCCACCACCAAGTGCAGTTGAAAAACCAAAACTACCATGAATTGTGAGATCCTGGAGCTTGTAACAACCTTAAAAATCCAAATTAGACCCTTTATGACTCCATTAATCCCCTTATGATTGTATTAATCCCCTATGACTACATTAATCCCCTTATGACTACATTAATATCGTTATATCTTCTTCTTTATAATCATAATAAAGAAAGCATAACATTTAAATGACAAGAAAATCAAATAATGTCATGCTCATATTATTTCAAACCTAGACATAAGATTTCCCACATATTTCTTCCAATAAATCCAACATATACCATCATCATGGTATTGCCTCTAAGTCATGAGCAAGATACAAACATAAAATAAGCATGAGAATATAAGTAGAACATCTCTCTCATCAATAAAAATGTAGGCTCATCCATATTACTCAAACTGCAAGTCTACATTCCCATTATAAAAAAAAATGTACTTCACCAGATAAAAAAATAAAGAATCATTAATCTTCCCATCATTGAGTGTAAATTCAAACTAAAATATGCATAGGACAAAGGAGAGGCATGTCCTAATTTGAAAGAGGAGGATTGAGCTATCCTTGGCATAGGCCTGAGGTGAGTAGACACCTCTGGGTGGGGATTGTCAAATTATATATTGCTCCTCATATTCCCCTCGAAAAGAGGAATAACAAGCACAACTAAAACACATAAACACAACCATCTCAAAATAGTGATGCAATGAGTGAACCCAAGCACAAACAATATTCACAAAAACTAGTTGAGTTAAGGGTTTGACACTAATAATTCCCATTTGAAAATAAAGTTTAGGCCTACATAAATGACATCAAAATAAAGTGAGCATCAATATAGCCAGGAATCGACAAGTATAAATAAGAATAAACACGGGTTCCTAGGTTAGATCACATGCACAAACTACCCAAAATATTGTTTTCCAAGTAGTAAGAGATAGGGCCAATGCCAAATAGATAGTGTCTAAAAATAAATATAATAATGAACATAACACATGGCCAAGAGATCATGAGAATGATATCCCAACCATATCCATAATAGTAGCAAGTATTTGAGGTAGGGTAATTAACACATGTAGGTAGAACCAAATATTTACAAGAGATGAGCATTCAATAGGTAGAATGAAACTTTAAACCAAGCCATAGTTAAGCAACCCATGGGTCAATTCGTAAACTTCAAGTAATTCCTAGAGGAAACCATAGTAAGATAGGACCTGAGCTACATGTAAAAATAAGTAATGGCCAAGATGGAGCTTTAGAATTTCCCATATAAGGAGCTCAAAATCACAACAAAGGTGTGTCCAGAATAAGGAAGAGGAAAACCTAGAAAAGGGTTGAGGCTAGTTTTAAATAATTTCACAACAATAAACATAGAGTATGGAAGAGATACACAATCCCAGTTTTACCACAATAGTAACCCAAGCCAAAGCACAAGCAACCAAGAATTCTCCAATTCAAATGCAATATCGATATGGGTTCCTACCTTAAACACATATACGAACAAGATATAGACCAAATGTGCCTCAAACTCTCGACTACAACAACCCATAGAATCCAAACAAGCTCAGTGAGGAGTAACAAGACCATACTCGAGGCTTATTATTAATTGTGGCCTACTTTTGTGCACAGTCGTTTCTTTTTGTTGAACCAACTTGATATGTCACTTGGTCTCTCTACATCACAAATACGAGTTGATCAATCTGCCCCTTATAATATGAGTTGATCAATCTGCCATTTAAGAAGAATGCATATTTGTTGTTTGTCTTTTGTCATCCTTGTATCCTACAAAATTATCATTACTAGAATTGAAAGGGGAATTCTTCTTAACTGCTTGCTCATTCGATGGACTACAAGTACAACCAAACATGTATTTGTCAGATCTATCTTCATCGAGTGAGGAAAGTTCAGGTAGAGGGAGAGAAACTAGAGGTGAGAAGATCAGAAGAAAATTCCATAGATGCATGGAATTTTTTCTTGCTAAAGGGGGGTCCTTCTCTTATGATGCTGAGAGCATAGACGACATTGAGGTGCCCTTGAGATACAAACATTTAGTGAAATGATGGGTACCCAAGGACCTTCCTCAAGTAAACACTAATTTTTTTCTGGATGAGAGGATATATCACATTTCTCCATCATCATTACATGGCTTGGGGCTATTTTCCATGGATGGAATAAAGGTTTTTGATGGCAGAATAACTGAATTGATGGAGTATGTCGGGCCTTGTTACAATTATAGAGATTGGATGAAGCTAGTCCAATATACTCGAGGTATGTGGATATACAGAGTGATTGCAAATTATATACAACTAAGAGACAACAATAGAAACAAAAGAGGTTCTATGTATATTGACGGAAGGCCAAAGACATCGGGAAATATTGTGGGGTTTATAAATAGCACATGACCCAGGACAACAAATAAGCAACCCAATTGCATATTTGAGGGGCGGGAACGAAATCATGTATTCGTATGTGCAATAAAATCAATAATTACAAGGGAGGATTTGTTGATTGATTACAACTTGAATTGAATACATACAGACATTGCTATTATTGGGGCGGTAATTTGAAATCTATTATGTTTACTTATCATGATGTGATGTGGTGCAGTTTGTAAATTTGTATTCCCATTGTTTGTAAATTTATCGTTGTTCATGATGTTTATTTGTTATGGATTTCTAACACCTAAATCTTATGCACATCATACTCTTAGTGTTTGCCTGAATCATTTCATTTGTTATAGATTTCTAACGCCTAATTCTTGGTAGGATGATCGTGGAAAAGCACCAGTCGACCCCTCAAAACATGTAAATTATAGGCAATGCACTTCACTATAATGCACATCATACTCTTTGAGTTTGCATGAGTCATTTCATTTGTTATGTATTTCTAACACCTAATTCTTGGCAGGATGATCATGGAAAATCTCCAGCCCCCCAGAACAGGCATATGATTAACATTTCCGAATTACATTTAATGTGAAATTTATTATTTGTTTATATAATTGAAAATAACTTTTCTTTCTTGAAATATATAGTCCACGGGCCATGGCTGTGATGATTGGGTTGACGACGACTTGTTGGATGACCCCAAAATAATGGTAACAATCAACAAAATCATCAGAAAAACGAACAGAGAAATCCTTCGCTTGATTGTAAGTAAAGATAAAAATCAAGAAACTAAAGAAATGATAGAGTAGTTGAAGGAAGACCTTCAAAAATAAAAGTTAATAACCTTATCTTAAACTGACTGTTTTTTGGTTGTAAGTTCAATTATGAATGTTTCATGTTTATAACTTTTACATTTTCTAATCAATAAAACTTTTTCTTTCTTATATAGGATTTTTTGGCTCCGATTTAGTCGGCTCCTGCAGTAGATGTTGGTAGTAGTCATGTTGCAGAGAGTACACCACAGCATCCAGCCAACAAGAGGCAACATATAATGGCTAGGCTATTCAGCACTCCACCTGCGATTGATCCTAGTCATACTTAGACTGGGTCCACACCTATAGCTGTGGACCATGAGCATGACATACCCCTTCAACCAGAGGTGGCAGAGCCACATGCACGAGCTAGTGGTAGTGGCAGTGATGACACTGTGAGTTCATTTCCTGGATCATCATGCGTTGCTAGCACAGGAACAATTTCATGCACTTTTTTGGTAAATGAGAAAGGAGTTCCAATAAAGACATTAAAAATTCCAGGTGTTTTTAATTTTTTCAACTGTTTGTTGTTGTATGTCTGAAGCATATATGATCTTATATATTATTATTTTCTAATTAATGATCATTTATTTTTGCATGTAGGAAACAACTTGTTTTATAAACACTTGCATGACCAGTTGTTGCAAATTTTTGATCCCACGTTACGCACGAGGTGGAATTCTCAGAGTATTCACCTCAAAAAAGAAATCTTGGACTACCTTGAACGTATGTTTGGGGTATATACCTTCGACAAAATCGAGGTCTCCAAATCGATGGGCCTATATTTAAAATATATACGTGACATGTATAGGTTTAACTTGCAAAAGAAACCTAGGTATGAGTGTCCACCCGCTATTACTAAGAGGGAATGGAAGGTGTTCATTGAGGACGCAAAGGAGAAGAGATTGAGAAAAGAAGGAAGAAATCCACTTGGTCCAGGAAGGTAAATTACAATTTGAATTCAATACTTTTAGCTTTCTTTATTTTTACATACAATTGCGGTATATAACATACTTGAAATTTTTCATAGGCTCCCTGACACTTCGAAAACCACCAAGGCAAGGGTTGATAAACATGGCCAACACAGACTAGGCCAAGGCATCTATTTGAAGTTACAGGAACGAATTGTAAGTAATCAAACATATTAACAATATTATTAGTTATATTGCCTTCCAGTTTTTTGGTAATTCATGGGGCAACCAATAACAAAAATCAATACTCTTATGCAATGTAAGGGGACGATTTTGGTACCAAATCCACTACGGAAGACCTCCGTCTTGGTTACAAGTATGGATACCAAGCTGTTATTGATCACCGAAAAAGCTTGGGATAGTCGCCAAGATGCAGTGTGCATGAGATGGTATATTATAAAAATCTAACCACAATAACACGGTTTCATTACCTTTAAAATACGTTCTCGTTTGATATTGTCCAATAATTTTATATGTTTCTCTATTATTTATAGTAGGGGAGCAACAATATTACTGAGCCCATCAATAGTACTGCAGAACAATTTATTGATAGTAGAGAGAAACCACAAGATGGTGCTTCCGTGCAACCCCATGGAAGTGAGGTGCAACCTCCTGAAAGTGAGGTGCAACCTGATCCTAACATAACTGGGTCGGTGCAGCCCCATGATGTTGCTGCACATGAGAGCCGTGATGGTAATATGGTTGTATATTAATCATATATAACTTAATAATTTCGTACTTATGAATTTTGTGATTCTATTTTTTCTTTTTACTAATTCAATTATGATTGTCTACTTATAAATTTTGTGGTTTCAGTGGTAGAGCTGCACGACATACATCGATATCCTCTAATAGAAGAGGAGCATAGGGAAGGTAAATTATTACATTCCATTCGTATTTTTTCTTATTAATGAACTAAAACAATCGTATTCAATACCTTGCCCTATAAATTTAATATTTTTTGTCGTTGTAGGCGTTGACCCACATCTGGTGCCTCAACGTCATGAGTATGTGACAAGGAATGCAATGTGTGTGAGAATGCAAGGAAAATCAACAATAGAAGAGCATGCAGTAAAAGAAGATGACACATATATCGATGAAATACTTAGGAAATTAGCAGCAAGTCGTGCAAAGAAAAAAAAAAAAAACTAGTACTGATGTATAATATTATAATCTTGATCATTTATAATAAAAACAAATTCACATATGCTTGTCAATATTAAGGTATTGCATACCCTTTTTTTTTCTTTTCCTTTCAATGAGTTCTTGATAAATTTACTTTTCTGTGACATTTTTTGAATATTTTTAATGCATACTATCTAGTAGATAGTGCTATTTTGCTTTGCCTTTGACCATTTGACCCTTGGATTAGACTAGAAGGTACAAATCCCACATCAAAGTGTAGAAACCCCCTTTGTACGAGGATGACACCCCCACAATATGATTCAACCTTTTGATAGAGAGATGACCCTTTATGTTGTTATCTTGTGATTGGTTAAGCCCCTCTTGTTGACTTGTATATTTTGGTCACCCTTATTGTGGCTAGGTTACCCCTCTTATGTGTTGGTCACAACCTATCCTTGGCACTGTCATCCTATATTTACCCCTTGGTAGCCTTTTCGTGGTTGCCTTGACCCTATCGCAACCTATCCTTGGCATTGTCAGCCTGTAGTTTCCCCTCGATAGCCTTGTTGTGGCTTCCTTGACCCTGTCGCAGCCTATCCTTGGTGCTGTCAGCCTGTAGTTTCCCCTTGGTAGCCTTTTCGTGGCTTCCTTGACCCTGTCACAACCTATCCTTGGCGCTGTCAGCCTATAGCTGCCCCTCGACAGCCTTGACCCCGCCGCAGCCTATCCTTGGCACTGCCAACCTGTAGCTTCCCCTAGACAGCCTTGTCCCTGCTGCAGCCTATCCTTGGCACTGTTAGGCTGTAGTTGCCCCTCGACAGTCTTGTCGTGGCTTCCTTGACCCTATCACAGCCTATCCTTGGTGTTTTCAGCCTATAGCTACCTCTTGACAGCCTTGACCTTGCTGCAACCTATCCTTGGCACTGTCAGCCTGTAGTTGCCCTTCGACAGCCTTGTTGTGGCTGCCTTGACCCTGTCGCAACCTAACCTTGGTGTTGTCATCCTGTAGTTTCCCCTCGACAGCCTTGACCCTACCGCAGCCTATCCTTGGTGTTTCCAGCCTGTAGCTGCCCCTTGGTATCCTTGACCCTGCCGTAACATATCCTTGGCATTGTTAGCCTATAGCTGCCCCTCGGTAGCCTTGTCGTGGCTGCCTTGACCCTGCAACAACCTAACCTTGGCATTGTCAACTTGCATTTGCCTCTTGTGACCTCTGTTGTACCTTTGTGTTTTGTGGCATGCCTCAAGGAAGTCTTTCGTGACCCTCCATAGTTTTCCTAATGTTTTAAGAGCAATGTGACCCAAAGTGGATGGTTACAAGGCAATGTTGGTCTCTGAGCGTTCTTTGATTAATTGAGGTCATCTTGTTTTTAGGGTCTGTTGTGATTTGTTTTTCCTGCTGGTCATCTCTCTCTCACTTGGTAAGGTCTACCCTCAGGTAAGTGCTTGACACTTCTCCCTTTATTGAGAACATCTATGGGGGTTTCCACACTCAGGTAAGTTTCTAAACCTATCTCTTTTACTACTGTTATTTATTATGTTCACTGTTCAGTTTCATATTGAAGATCATTGAATTATTTTACAGCAATACCTATCTTCATAGTATGTTCAGATTATGAATTGATATTCAATTTCTATCAATGGTTATATTCTTGATGTGATCCGAAATTTTTTGTTATATTTCTATTATTTTCTTTTTACCCTTATGTTTAGATCCGATCTGTAGTAAGAATACTGTGAGAAAAACTATTAAATTTATGTCTACTTCAGTTTTTACCCTAAATATATTAGTTAGATTGGGTATTGGGGAATTGAGAGTGATGTGAGGGGGGGGAGGGGCCATAAGAGCTTCCACCTTCACGTGGTTGGCCCTGTCTAGTAGAGAATAAATTAGGAATTGACCAATCTTGGACCAAACCTCTCTTGATCCACCAGAGAAAAAACAAAGCCAATGTTGTTAGAAAAATAGGACCGCGGAGCAATAAAATAAAACAAATGCAGAAAAAAAGCACAGAAGACACACAATACAAGAGAGACACAAACTTACGTGGTTCACCTAGTGTGGGCTACGTCCACCAGAGAAATTTCCAGGTCCTTCCTTTATTATTATCCAACAAATGAAGGGATACAATCTACAGCAAAACCCGCAGTAACTTCCTATTCTTTCTCTCACAGTCTCCTCTCTCAGAATACAAAATTCACCATCATCCATAGCCGCAATACATTTCCATCATAAAAGAGGGTTTCCTTCTAGGGAAAAAAACCCTAACATAATCTCTACTGTTAGATCTGCGACCTTATAATGAACGGCCCATATTTACAATAAAATTATAATACACTTTTACAAGGCAATTTTTTCTTCGGGGGCTTCACCCCCGAACCCCTGCTGGGGGCCCGCTTTCCCCCAGACCCCCCAGCCGGGGGGATAGCCCCCCCGGACCCCACAGAGGGGGTATCCCCCCTCTGCACTCCCCCGCATACAAGAGTGTACATACTTCTGGGGTGTAAATACTTCATGGGGTATAAACATGGTTGAAAGCAAGGACCTCTTAATCAAGAAGATAATCAAGCTCCACAACCAACAATCTTCCACTTGGAGACTAATCTCAACAACTCCGCCGCTACTGTATATGCTGGACTTTGAACCTTCTTGGACCTAGCAAATTTCTCATCTTCATCTTCATTCTTGAAGACCAACTGAAATTGAGCAAGAACTCCGTTTCTTCCTGGTTACTCCCTTTGTTAACATGTCTACAGGATTCTGGCTAGTGTGTATCTTTTCCAGCTTTAATTGTCCATCCTCCAAGGTGGATCGTATGAAGTGGTACCTCAACTGTATATGCTTAGTCTTCGAATGGAAGGCTGAGTTCTTTGCAAGGTGAATGGCACTCTGACTCTCACAGTACAACCTGTTGTTCTCCTACTTCTTTCCCAATTCCTCCATAAACCTTTGTAACCAAATCATCTCTTTACTAGCCTCTGTAGTAGCAACATACTCTGCCTCTGTTGTTGAAATTGCAACAACCTTTTGCAGTTTCGAAATCTAACTTACTGTTGTTCCACCTATAGTAAAAACATACCCTGTGGTGCTCCTCCTGCTGTCTTTATCACCCTCCATATCTAAATCAACATATCCCTATAGAAAAGTGTCTGAACCTCCAAAACACAATGCATGTGTAGTAGTACCTTTCAAATACCTAAGAATCCACTTTACTACCTCCCAATGTTCTTTACCTAGATTGTTCATATACCTGCTCACAACTCCCACCGCATGTGCAATATCTGGTCTTGTGCAAACCATTGCATACATCAAGCTGCCAACTGCTGATGAATATGGGACCCTGGACATGTATTCTATCTCCTCCTGTGTCTTGGGACACATTTACGTAGTTAATTTTAAATGGCTGGCCAAAGGTGTACTAACTAGTTTTGCATTCTGCATTCTAAACCTCTCCAACACCTTCTCTGTGTACTCACCTTGAGACAATGTCAGTTTGCAATTTTTCCCGTCTCTTGTTATTCTCATACCAAGGATTTTCTTTGCAGCACCCAAATCCTTCATTGCAAATGAATTGGTTAATTTCTTCTTGAGCACATTTATATCCTGCATATTAGACCCTGCAACAAGCATTTCATCTACATACAATAGCAAGATAATAAAGCTTCCATTTTCTAGCTTTTAAAAATAAACACAGTGATTAGAATGACATCTACTACAACCCTGTTCTGTCATAAACCTATCAAACTTCAAATACCACTGCCTTGGAGCTTTCTTTAGGACATACAATCTCTTCTTCAACTTGCATACCAAATTCTCCTTCCCTTTGACCTCATACCCCTGTGGCTGCTGCATATAAATCTCTTCCTCCAAATCGCCATGGAGAAAAGATGTTTTTACATCTAACTATTCAAGCTGCAAATCTTCTACTACCACAAGACTTAAAATAGTCCTAATTGAATTCATTTTAACAACAGGAGAAAATATTTCATCAAAATCTATACCTTTCTTTTGTGCAAAACCCTTTACAACAATTCTAGCCTTGTACCGCTTTTCTCCTCCATCTTCTTCCTTCAACTTGTAAACCCATTTATTCTGCAATGCTCTTTTTCCTGCAGGCAACTAAACCAAGTCTCAAGTTTGGTTATTTTCCAAGGAATCCATTTCCTCTTTCATGCCTTGCTCCCACT
>ML778820.1:956003-973409 GCA_009831015.1 Picea engelmannii
AACCTGTGAAACAAAAAGAAACCTAAATTAATAACCTAAAAATTGTGAATAAAACAAAATCTAGAAAAATAAAAAATGAATTTAAACTAACTATAACTTATAAACAAACATTATTTATAATTTGTTTTCAAATATGATCTAGAAGCTTCAAGTTAATGGGCAAAAAATATTAATTTTAGTTTTTTACAAAATCAAACAAATAATACATAATTCTTTGATTATTATTATTTTGAAATGAGATGCAAAATGAAAAAAGAATTTAATTAATTAACATCACCAAATGATTTCATGAAAATGAGAAACCAACCAAGATATTATTTGATGAAGTATTGAACACATTATTCAAAATAGTCAAACTTGCTAATGAGAAAAAGAATAAACACATAATCATAATTTAAACAAAAGTAAACATTTGATAAAAATTAACGTTTTTGTTTAAATTGAGATTTTTATGCTCGTTTTTAACTTTTGACATATACTCTTTTAATGAATGTTTCATACTATAGTGAATGTCTTAAGTTTGTCTCAAAGCAAGCCAAGGAATGAAACTATTTGAAAAGGTTGATTCTATAGCTCATTATAATTATCAGGATTTGAATGGGGGCCCTTTAAATTTTGTAAAAATATAGGGGGAGTTGTTGGGGACCAACAAGTCTCTAGAATGAGAAGTTTTCCCAAACAACTAAGGAGGAATAGTATAAATACAGGATGCCAGAGCCCATTTGACACACATAGATCGCAACTGCAGAAATGTAAGAGTGTGCATTGAAGAAATTGAGTAAGTGCGCAAGTCTGGAGAGTAGCTGTAGTTGCAACTACTGCAACTTGTATTCTCGGTTTAGGATTGGAATTTCTATTGGTTATGGTTTGTAATTTATTCCTTGTGTGATATCTTTGGAGAGAGGTACGCTACATTGATTGAATAGTAGGCCTAGGGTTTGATTTTAGAATTAATCTTTGTCAAGGTATTGGAAGCCAACAATTCATGTCGATTTTATCATTGTAAAAGGTCGTCTTCAAGGGATACATTTTTTTGTAGCTTCCTCCTTCTCCTTGCAAACGTTTTTATCATCTTTAGTTTTGAAAAAATTCATTGGACTAGTTGTTTGTATGAGTTCATTATTTTGATTTATCATTCTCCTTGTTCAATTTCATGACTGAAAGAATGAAATTATAACAAGTTTTGGTTCGAGGGCATTATACTGTTTATGGGTTTTTCTTTTGCAAGTTGGATAACATATTGGGCATCTAATGTTCTTATAAACCCTAAACATTTTGAATTTATCATTTTATTGGTTGATCCCTTACCATAACACTTGAGTTATCCATCTCGAGGGATATGACTTAGTCTTTTCTATCTTTGATTATTTGGTTTTCACATAGACATATGTTTGATTGCGCATCTAGCAAAACTTTGGGTTAATTTGAAATATGAATACTACCCCTAATAGTCATATCATGGTCTCATCATCCTGGTACAGGACTAACACACTTACCTTCAAACATTGCCCCTTGTCCTACATATCTCAGGCCTGCATTCATTGTTGCAAGTGGAAAGTTTTGGTGCTTTGGGTTTGACATTCATTTCATAGAGTGGTTTTCTGTTCTGCACGTCCTCTGGTTACTACCCACTCAATGCTCCAAATGGTTGTTATGGTAGCTTCCTGAATCCTTAGGTATTGAGTTTCTCCCAACTATGCAAACCTCATCCTACATTTCGTGTGTTGGATATTACAACCCACTTCTTGCTACCCCTGTTTTTTCTATGTGACCATATCAATGGTTCCTGTGGTGAGGATCAATCCTAATGGTTTCTAGTCTCTTGTCTCTCATGACGATGTCGTGGACGACCTTGTGGCATATGGTTGGGATGGTTTCGTCAGATTATTTGAGGGTTTCAACATCATTGTGGCCCAAGCTTTCACTCAGAAATTTGATGGAAACATGGCTAAGATTGGGGATTTGCAATTAGAGGTGACCAAATTTTCCATCGCATAAGCTACAGGACTATCCCAAGAGGGAGATCGATGGTTTAAGAACATCAAAATCGAAGGCATGCCTTGGCATTTACTCATGGCCTCTAATAAATCGCGTCATTGTCCAAAAGATACACCAATTTTTCTTTTCAAACCATGATGAGATGGATTTCTCTTAATGCTTAAGCAATTTATTACTTGTGAAGGTAGATATGGTATGGTCTTCTTGTATCATGTCAGCATGCTGATGGTTTTTCTAGGTTTCAATTTGAATATGCCTTTTCATCTACTCAAGAGTCTGCAAAAAATGGCTAAGTTCTATCAAATACACAAACTAAACCCACAATCAAGCGTGTTCCACCATGTCCTCATCTGAATCCTCATGGTTTTGCATTTGTCTAAAACTGGGGACAGTTCGAAAATTTTTTAGAAATAATTTTACCCTACCTGAAAATGTAGCTATATTACCTTTGCATCTCGATGAAACCCCCAGTCACAGTTGATCTAACCCCACTATCGAAAACCTATATGTGAATCTACAAAAAAACCATGTGTCCATAGATCAAAACCATTTTTCTATCCAGAAGCCATCCAAAGGAAAGAAACCATGATGCAATTTTATTCTCAGAAAGTCTTTGGAAGAAGTTTATATGATTTAAAGGATAGGATTCCTCATGTTCCTACTCATGAGATGATTCAGGTTGTTTTAAACGATTAAATTGTTAAGAAAAAGGGCACATATAAGAAATAGAGTAGTCTAGATGTAAATTTTACGAATAAGAGACCAAGCCAACTCCTATCTAGAAAATTGAGAAATCAATAGCTTGATAAGGAGAAATTGACCCTTGTGATCGAGGTCGATGATCATTTTTTCAAGGATGAGATCAAAGATTTTATTGCTTAAGAGGATGTCGATGACTAGAATCTGGGAAACAATATTGATACTGATATAACTCAGTTCGATTTTGTTTCTAATCTCCCACCGTTCCTAAAGAAACAAGATGGTTTCTCTAGTATACAACATGATCTGAAACAAATTAGAGGCCAGGTTAAATTATCCTCTACAAAATGGGCTCAACCATTTCCTACCATAGAACCGGTTCATTGTGAAAACTGTTTTTATTGGATTGAGAGATATTACCAGGATGTCCCCTATCTTCAGGGACAATTGAACCAAATGGTAGTATGAAATTCATTGCTCGAGAGGGAGAATGACAAGTTGAAATCCTATGCTCTATCGAATGCACACAGGGCTAACAAGAGAATTAAGCGGTCTGGTAATGTGATTATTAAAAACTCAACAAATTTCAACACCAATATAAATTCAGACTTATCAGATGCCTCTCTATCAAATATCTGAAATGATAAATAGTTGTTTTGATTTTATTTATTTTTATTCTGTTAGAGAAATAATAAATAGATTTACTTTTGATTTTATTTTTTATTTTGAGACTAGCTACAGAATCGAAAGCTTTTGTAGCCAGTCTATTTAAATTATTTGTTTGTATTATTATCTAAACTTTAATTTATTTTTATCATTTCAGGAAAAACTGTAGATTATGGTATTATGTTTAAGGAAAAGGAATCATGGGTTAAGCATACAATATCTTAGTAATTTCCCATTTTTGAAAAAAACAATGTCATTAATGTAATTATTTTTTATTTAAAGACTCCTACAAGAGTAACATTTTGTTATTCTATTTTTGTAAAACAAACTTGTTTTCAGAGATCTTCCTCTATCTTGTATGAGAGGAGGTAATAGATGCAAGACATGTTTAAATAACCATTGTTTCTTGGTGTTAAAGGTATGTTTTTATGGACCTTAGAATGGACGTATAATTTTGGAAGTGATATGAGAAAGCAGTTTGTTATTGTCTTTAGACCTGTGTAAACTGTGCAATGTTTGTTTCATTGTATTCTCCTATAATTTATTTGATATGAAATGTTACTTGTGTTGATTTAGATTTAGACTTTTCTTCACATAATATTTTATATCGTTGATTATCTCAATGTTGTCCATTATCTTTTGGCCTAATTTGTACTTGTGGTCGATCAACTATTTAGGTATTTTTGAGTTTACTTCTGATGTTAAATGGTTGATAATACCACTTCTCAAGATTGAGATTTCTTTCATTCTCAGTTATTAGATATCTTGAGGTCATAGGATATATAATTATTTATCTTTTTGTTATAAATTCACTCCAAAATATGAAACACTTCCTTGAATTTCTTCAGGAAGTATTATGATTGTTTTTGTCATAGGTTTCCACTTAATACATGACAAACAATAGATCACACAACGTAGAGCGATGAACTTAGTTTATTATTGTTGATCAGCTAGAGGTTAGTAGATGTATTGTTTTCCTTTATTTAAAGTTTTTTTATATATGAATGAATAATGATTTAATTATTTAGATGTTAATTAGCTTTGTCTATTTTCATGATATCATTACAATCATATTCATTCATTATTTATTAGTTTAACATTAGAAATATTTATGTTCTTACTTAATCTTGTTAGAAACTTTATCTCAAACATTTATTTTTGTAAGATTTTATTCAAATCTTGTAAAATGTATATAATCATTGTACATTAACACTCTTAGTTGAACATTTGTAATTAATGTGTTGATTTCTAGAATCATATATATAATCAGTGTATTTCCTTTAATGTTTCTAGGACCCTAGTTGGCTAACAGAGCCATAAAATCTGTGAGGTTAGATCATACCAAATGACTTGGGTTAATTGGACAGCCCTGGTCTAGATCTATCCTTCTCCTTGATGGTGTGTCACAAATGTCTGTCAACAAATGGCGCTAGAAGGAGGGCCTAAAATTCATTGATGGCACGTGGAGGTCATAAAACTCTCCAAAACAATTGTTCTCCTGTCGTGACGCATAGTCACTTAGACACCAATGTTACACTTGAATCAACTACTATGTCAACAAATGCCACTGAAATTCCCGTCGAACCAATAATACTAGTTCCTCAAGGGATTGACGTTCAAGAAATTGTTCGCCAGTTCATCATAAGAACTCAGAGTGCTTTATCCTGTATTAGACAACCTGGTAGACAACTTAATCACCCTCTTAATTTCAAAAATATTCAAGGAAAACCTAAAGACATTGGTCTTCCTGGAAACCCTTTAGGTGGTAATATTACCAATACTACTGAAGCACTTATCCTTGGTGCTAGAGGATCTAGTATCCCACAATCCCCTCCTGGTTCTTCTCCACCTTCTTTAGGATGGGAATCCTCAAACAAAGGTAGTTCCTCATCTAAACCATCTCAACCTTCAACTCCACTGACTCCCATGGAAAACAAAAAAAATCCAGCCATACCTTGGCTCAATCAAGATGTTGTGGCAGTACCTGGACCCCAACACCCATTTCCTAAACATACATAGAAATGGATGCCAAAATTTGATCCAGATTTGAGGCAATCAGCCGAGGATCACATCAAGAAATTCATGTTAGATGTTAGACTCCGAAGTGTCAAACAAGAATATGTTGTGTGTAGGTTATTCCCTTACACGTTTGAGGGAAATGCCTCAACCTGGTATTTTTCACAACAACCTCAGACCATTGCCTCTTGGGACAAGTTTGAAACCTATTTTCTAGAAAAATTCAGAGACGATAAATCTCTGGAAGTTTTAGTAATGGAACTCTCTAGTTTGAAAATGAACCCTAAAGAAAAATTTAAGGATTTCAACTAGATATTTCTGACGTTAAAAAAATAAATCCCTGTAGATTCAATGCCAACAAAAAATATAACTGTTGCATACTATACTAAGGCCTTGCATAACAATATAGCCATATGGGTTAAAATGTCCAAAAAGAACACATTATTAGAGGCCTTTGAGGAGGTAGTGCTAATTTAGAAGGACATTATGATCTTAAAAGATAATCTAGGTAGTGAGGTTGAAACAACTTCATCTTCTAAAAAGAAAATAGAAATCCTCACTAGGCCTCCTCAAGCTAAAAATCAACAAGAAACATTAGACTTGGAGAGTTTACAGAAAGCCTTCCAGAAATTATCCAATCAGGTCATTGACTTGAAAATATCTAGTGAGGAGGCACTTACAAGTAAAAGAGGCTTTATACCACCTTTCAGAAAACCTTTTACTCCAAACCATCCAAACCGAACCATAGAAGGTCTAAACTCCGAAGGTCTACAATATTCTTTCCAAACAATATTGGAAGCACATGATAACTCTATTTCTGCTCCTCCTGAAAATGATGACGATGCAGGTGAGGAAGAAACACCTGATGAGGAGGAATCCTCTCCTCTCATTTTCAGGCATTTGTCAGACAACATATTTCAAGCAAACTTTGAAATTGTCCATCTCTATAACATAGAAGTAAAAAACAAAACAAACCTTTACCCGAAACAAGTAAAAATGTGGTTTCAAAATAGCCAAAGCAGACTGAAACAAGACAAAATTCTATTGCTCTAGTTTTAGACTATGATTTAGTTGAAGATATTAAAAAATTAAGGGAAAATATTTCAGTTTTTGAATTGCTGAAATTTCCACTTATCCTACAGAAAATGCTCCAAAGCATTGCTGAAAATAATAAAAAGAATGATTTTATCAGCAAGAAATCAGTAGAAAGTGACTCAAATAAAATTAAAGATGTCCCGTGTAACATATCATTCGAAAATCAAGATAAAAGGGACACATTATAAAAATCTGTAGGAAACTTAGATAAAATTGTTTCAGGTACAACCATAAAAAAATCAGTAGAATTTTGTTGTTTCTTCACGAAAAAATGTGCCTCCTTTTTTATTAACTTTCAAAATTTTTAATAGGAATGTACATAATTGTATGGTTGATTTTGGCACCTCGTCAAATGTAGTGCCTTTATCTATGTGTCATAAAATTAACATTTAAGTAAAACCATATGATTTAAATATCATTCAGTTAGATCGAACTAATTTCAAAGTTATTGGTGAACTTAAAAATGTGTTGATAAGATTAACGTCAAATCCCAAGGTTCACCAAGTAATTGATATTATTTTTTTTTATATTCATGAAGTGTATGGTTTATTTTTGAGTAGAGATTGGTCAGAACCATTACATGGATATTTTTCTACTGACTGGTCTCATTTATGGCTGCTAGAAAATGGACAGCCCAACAAGATTAGAATAAACAAAGAACATTACCTCAAGTACATTGTGACAGATCTAAATGACCCAAATGAGCCTTTTATTATTGTTGCAAAATCGATTGAGACGCAGGGAATGAATACTTTTTTTGGTAATTTCATGACTGAAATTTTCTTTATCACCAACCCAAAACAACAATCTGAAGTAACAACTTATACTCAGACAACAACTTTGTCAAGTACATTGAACATTACCAATGAAGAACAAATCTGGTCCTTATATTTTGATGGATCCAAATCCTAGGAAGGGCCAGGTGTTGGTTGTGTCCTTATCAATCCCACTGGTAAAAAAACATTTATTGCATGTCGATTGGATTTTGAATGTACTAACAACACAACAAAATACGAATCACTTATGCAAGGACTAAGGAAGGCACTGGATATGGACGTGCAAAAATTGGTAATATTCAGTGAATCTGAAATCGTAGTCAATTAGGTATGAAATGAAATACATTGTTTGTCACCACATTTGAAGAATTACCAAACTGAGGTATGGGGTTTAATGCACAAATTCCTCACTTTTAATTTAAATTCCATTCCTAGGTCGAGTAATTTAGAAGCTAATTTACTAGATAATTTTGCTTCTAAATTGTTGCCTGCTAAAGGTCTTTCTCCTGACGCATTCTCGGTCGAATTGTTATTCAGGCCATCTCTTCCTAACAACATCATAAACTGGTGAGTATTTTATGAAGATCAACATATCACCAATTTTTTGCATATGGAAGACACCTTCCAGGATGCAGTAATCAATGAAAGCACTCATGACAAAAACCTCTGATATTTCATGGTAATATCCGATCCTTGATCTGCAGAATCATCATTCGAGCTGGTAAACTCTATCCCCAAATCTATTGTTAGATTAGAAAAATTTAATGACCTACATGACAAGTTTGGAGGGGTATTCAATTGCAAAACAAATAGTTCCTCATTGTTGTACGAAACTGTAAATTTAGGAACGTGAGATCATCCTCAAAATATCAATCTGGGAAAGGGGTGTTCTGAACAAGAAAAGTCAAATTTTATAAAAAATTTCAAAGAATTCAAAGATGTGTTTGCTTGGACATACGATGATTTAAAAATTTTTGATCCAAACATATAATACAACATGTAATTTTGATGAAACCCCAAACCCAACCTTTTCAACAGAAATTGTGGAAAATGCATCCTAAATTAGAAACCACCATAAAAAAGGAGCTTAATTAGTCAATGGGTATCCAGATCATTCTTCTAATGCAGAACTTACTGCCAAGATCATTCTTCTAGTGCAGAAAAGTCAATGGGTATCCAAGTTAATTAGTCTCGGTAAGGAAGAAGAGTGGAAAAATCCAGCTTTGTGTCGAATTTTGCAATTTAAACCGAGCCTCTGAAGACAATTACCCTGTTCCTCTAATGCAACAAATTCTGCAACAAGTATCTAGTTATGAAAGACTATATTTATTAGATTTTTTCTTAGGTTATAACCAGGTCCTTATGTCTCCTTCATATCGGTTGAAACCCACTTTTCGTACCCCATGGGGCACCTACACTTACAGAAAAATTACTTTCAGATTGATAAATGTTGGTGCCACTTTCCAGAGGGCAATAGACATTGATTTTCATGGCCTTATTAATCAGTCAGCTGTGGTCTATCTAGATGATGTCGCTATATTTTCTAAGAACAAGAAATACCACATGTCTCATCTTAGGGTTGTGTTAAAATGATGTCGCAAGTTCGACATTTCACTCAACCCTAAAAAATCATTATTTGCAGTAGAACAAGGGAAATTGCTTGGGTTTATAGTCTCTAAAGATGGAATGATAATTGATCCCGAAATAACCCAAGCCATTTCCAACCTTCCCCCACCTTCTTCCAAAAAGGCCATGCAATCCTTTTTGGGTAAAATTAATTTTGTCAGACGTTTCATCCCATGTTTTTTTGAAATGGTCAGACGCTTACAAAATATGATAAAGAAGTATGTTTTATACAGATGGGGATCACAAGACAGCCAAGATTTTGATTCTATCAGGAAATCCATAATCAAGGCACCTTCCTTAATGAGCCCTGATTTTTCCTAAGATTTTACATTATATAGTTTTGCATCTGACAGATCTTATGCCAATGTACTCACACAGAAAAATGTTGAAAACAATGAGATGTCCATGTCATTTATTAGATATTCCTTTAAAGGAGCATAGCTAAATTACTCCGCGGTATATCAACAGGCATACACTATTTTTAAAGATGTTAAAAAATTTCAGGTCTTACCTGTTAAAATCCAGGACAAAAATTGTTGTTCCTTACCCTACCGTGAGAAATCTGTTAGTGCAGAAAGAGATGATAGAGAAAAGAGAAAATTGGATGACATCGCTTCAGGAATATGACCTCAAAATAATACCTGCACAAATCATTAGAGGTCAAGGCCTTTGTAAATTGGTGGTTGATTCAGTTGAAAATTTAGAGAGTCAAATGAATACATCAACTACAAATCAGCATGATGAAAAACAAATCTGTTGTGCACAAACTATGACCAATTCATGGTATGAGAATATCATATTTTATTTGTTTCACAGAACTTCTCCTCGTAATCTTGATCCAAAAAAAAGAAGAGCACTAAGGATTAAATATGCATCTTTCCAATTAATTAATGATATATTATTTCGAAATAATTTTGACGGTGTTTTTCTGCATTGCTTAGAAAAAGAGGAATCGGAAAAGGTGCTAGCTGAAATTCATTCTGGTGATGTCGGGGGTCATTTTGGTGGACATACCACTGCCCACAAAGTGTTAAGGGATGGTTACTACTGGCCTACCTTGTTTAAGGATGCTCACACTTTGTCTCGCAAATGTGTAATTTGTCAAAAGGCTATTGGACGGGTGAAAAAAACAACTTTTCCTTTGCATCTTGTTACAGTAGACACACTGTTTTAGCAGTGGGGCCTAATTACTATAGGACCAATCAACCCCCCTTCCTCACAGCAACACAAGTACATTCTCATAGAAACAAACTATTTTACGAGATGGTTTGAAGCCTTACCATTAAAGGTAGTCAATATGAATCAGGTATTGTCGTTTCTGAACTCCCATATTATCACTCGATTCAAAATTCCTGAATGTTTGGTTTTTGACAATGCCACTTATTTTTATTCCCTGGATATGAATGTCTTTTCTTTAGAAAAAGGTATTAAAATAAATTACTTTGCCAGCTATTACCTTCAAGGGAATGGTTTAGCCAAGTCAACAAATAAGAATCTGATCAAGATTATAAAAAGGACAGTGTCAGAAAACCACAAGAATTGGCACACTGCATTATACAAAGCACTTTGGGCTGATAGGGTAACTCCAAAACCCTCCATTGGTAATTCTCCCTTCAATTCTCCCTTCTTCCTCGTTTACAGAAGATAATACATCCTTCCCCCACATTTCTTTCTTCCTTCACTGCAATTGTCGCAGAAAGTTCAAGAAGAGGAATGTCCTCCTCTAGAAAACCAGATAAACACTTTATTAAAATAGGAAGAAGTAAGGACATAGGCAAAACAGAAATTGGATCAACACCAACAACTTGTAAAGAGATGGTTCGATACAAGTTCGTCCTCTGAAAGAAATTTTAATGTAGGGGATTTGGTCCTCAAATGGGACAAAGCGCACGATAATAAAGGAGAACATACCAAGTTCCAAAACATGTGGTTGAGGCCTTTCATCATTTTTGAAAAATTGGGTCCAAGTTAGTTCAGCTACACAACTTAGAGGGATAGCCAGACACTTTTCCAATGAATGTCCAGTATCTGAAAAAATACTTCACTTGAGAAAATCAGATCCACCCCCTTGTAAATATTTAGTTTACATTTTCTTTTGTTTTTGTTTTTTATTCTTTTCATTTTGTGTGTTTTTTTTGTGTTTCTGGGATGATTATATCTGAATCATAAATTCATTATTAAGGGGAATTGGATTTTTCATTAGAAAAAGTTGATAACATTCAAAGCATATGAACATTAAGTTCTAAACTCAGATCAGTTAAGGTAATTTTTTGTCCAGTCATTGTTCCCGATTTTCATTAAAATCTTAGGGAAAGACGATTATCTTAAAAAAATTCTAACGACGTCCCTGTTTTAATAAGAGAAACTCATAGTGTGTTCCCATCCCAGAGATGATTTCTTAAATGAAATCAAAATGTCCAAATTATGATGAAAGTTATCAGTTCCTAAAGAATGAGAAAATATTCTTAAATATCAATCCTATCATTGTCTGGTTGTGAGATATTCAGTATCACCCCCCTCTCTTGATATCACAAAGTTTCTGAAAATATTATAAACATTTTTAGAGAGTTGGAAGCACTGTAATGTGTGGGATTTTTGTGTAAACCCATCAGGATATTGAACAGGTCTTCTGGCAGTGGGTAAATGCACACATGATACCAAGAAAACTTCATCGAGGTACTAAACAAGCTTGGTGGTAGCTAAGCAATGTCAGGTTTGAAGATCTTCAGGTACATTTTATTAAATTGATCAGATATCATGATGCTTTTATCATAAATGGAAAAATCTTGGATGGGATAGGAGTACTAGAGTGGGTTAAATGACATCCCTGTCGAGGCTATAGACGTCTGCTAGCAGCAGTGGCCCTGTTAACGGTATTGGAGTTATCTTTATAATAATTGTTATCCCTATTATCAAAACGAGATATCGGATTACAATTTTTGGACAAAAATCTATCCAATACTATGATTGTGTTATTTTTCTGAGTTATTATCAAAATGCTTGATCTGTCATTTAATTGTTCTAATAATTATTTATGAGTCATATGTTCCCTGATATAAATTTTTGATGATGCAGAGATAACTGCTTCTCCCAGCGTGTCGCCATTGTTGGCAGCCAACAATTCATGTCAATTTTATCATTCTTAAAGGTCGTCTTCAAGGGATAAATTTTTTTGTAGCTTCCTCCTTCTCCTTGCAAACGTTTTTATCATCTTTAGTTTTGAAAAAATTCATTAGACTAGTTGTTTGTATGAGTTCATTATTTTGATTTATCACTCTCATTAATTTGATTTATCGCTCTCCTTGTTTAGGGAATTATACAATTTATGGGTTTTTATTTTGCAAGTTGGATAACATATTGGGCATCTAATGTTCTTATAAACCCTAAACATTTTGAATTTATCATTTTATTGGTTGATACCTTTTCCATAACACTTGAGTTATCCATCTTGTGGGATATGAATTAGTCATTTATATCTTTGATTATTTGGTTTTCACATAGACATATTCTTGATTGTGCAACTAGCATAACTTTGGGTTAATTCAAAATATGAATACTACACCTAGTAGTTGTATCATGGTCTCGTCGTCCTGGTACAGGACTGACACACTTACCTTCAAACATCACCCCTTTGTCTTGCATAGCTTAGACCTATATTCATTTTTGCAAGTGGTAAGTTTTGGTGCTTTAGGTTTGGCATTCATTTCATAGAGTGGTTTCCTGGTCTACGCATCCTCGAGTTACTACCCACTCAATGCTCCAAATGGTTGTTATGGTAGCTTCTTGAATCCTTAGGTATCGAGTTTCTCTTGATTATGAAAACCTCATCCTACATTTCATGTGTTGGAGAACACAACCCACCTCTCACTACCCCTGTTGTTTCTATGTTACTATATCAATGGTGCCTGTGGTGAGGATCGAGCCCATTGGTTTGCAGGCTCTCCTCTCTCATGACGATGCCATGGATGACCTTGTGGTATATGGTTGGGATGGTTTCATCAAATGATTTGAGGTTTTCAACCTCTCTGTAGCCCAAGATTTCACTCAACATTTTGATGGCAACTAGGATACTATTGGGGATTTGCAATTAGAGGGGACCGAAGTTTCCATCACAAAAGCTATAGGACTATCCCAAGAGGGAGAACGATGGTTTAAGAACATCAAAATCGAAGGCGTGCCCTGGAATTTACTCATGTCCTCCAAGAAATCGCATTGTTGTCCAAAAGGTACACCAATTGTTCTTTTCAAACCACGATGGCATGGATTTCTCTTAATGCTTAATAAATTTATTACCTGTGAAGGTAGATATTGTCTGGTCTTCTTGTATCATGTCCACTTGTTGATTGTTTTTCTAGGTTTCAATTTGAATATTCCTTTTTATCTACTCATGAGTCTGTAGAAAATGGCTAAGTTCTATCAGAGACATAAAATAAACCCATAGTCAATCTTGTTCCACCATTCCCTCATTCGAATCCTCGTGGTTTCACATATGTCTAAAACTAGGGACAGTTCAAAAAATTTCTTGTTTAGAAATAATTTTACCCTACTTGAAAATGTAACTGGATTACCTCTACATCTCGATGAAACCCCCAGTCCCTGTTGATCTAACCCCATTATCGAAAACCTATATGTGAATATACAAAAAAACCCTGCGTCCATAGATCAAACCCCTTTTGCTATCTAGAAGCCATCCAAAGGCAAGAAGCCATGATGCGATTTTATTCCCAGAAAGTCTTTGGAAAAAGTTTTAGATGATTTAAAGGATATGATTCCTCCTGTTCCTACTCATGAACCGATTTAGGTTGTTTTAAACAAATCAATTGTCAAGAAAAAGGGCATGTATAAGAAACAAAGTAGTCCATATGTAAATTTTATGAATAAGAGACCAGGCCGAATCCTATCTAGAAAATTGAGAAATCAACAACGTGATAATGAGAAATCGACCCTTGTGATCGAGGTCAATGATCATTTTTCTGAGGATGAGATCAAATATTTTATTGCTCAAGAGGATGTCAATGACCGGATTCTGGGGAACGATATCAATACTGGTACAACACAGTTTGATTTCATTTCTAATCTCCCACCATTCCTAAATAAACAAGATGGTTTCTCCTGTATACAACATGAACTGAAACAAATCATAGGACAGGTTAAATTACCCTCTGCAAAACATGCTCAACCATTGCCTACCATAGAACCAGTTCATTATGAAAAAAAAATTGATTGGCTTGAGAGATATTACCGAGAAGTCCCCTATCTTTAGGCACAATTGAACCAAATGGTAGCAGAAAATTAATTTCTCAAGAGGGAGAATGATGAGTTGAAAGCCTATGTTCGATCGAACGCATACATGGCTAACAAGATAATTAAGCGGTCTAGTAACATGATTATTAAAAACTCAACAAATTTCAACACCATTATAAATTCGTACTTATTAGATGCCTCTCTATCAAATCTCTGAAATGGTAAATAGTTGTTTTGATTTTTTTTTATTTGATTATGTTGGAGAAATAATAGATAGATTTACTTTTGATTTTATTTTTTATTTTGAGACTAGCTACAGAATCAGAAGATTTTGTAGCCAATCTATTTAAATTATTTTTTGTATTATTATCTAAACTTTAATTTCATTTTATCATTTTAGGAAAAACTACAAATTATGGTGCTATGTTTAAGGAAAAGAAATCATGGGTTAAGCATTCAATAGCTTAGTAATTTCCCATTTTTGAAAAACAAAAAAATGTCATTAATGTAACTATTTTTTATTTAAAGACTCCTACAATGTCATGGATCAGCTCATGGAAGTAATGCACATGATGAACTTCCCATCTGTGAGAAGCGGCAATGGCCAAAACTAGTCGAATGGAGTCCATTTTTGCAATAGGTGCAAATGTCTCTGTGTAGTCTATGCCATGTACCTGTGAGTATCCTTTTGTGACAAGTCAAGCTTTGTACTTGTTGATCACACCATCTGTAGCAATATTTGTTCGATATATCCATCGAAATCGAACAAGCTTTCTTCCTTTCGAAAGTGGAACCAAGTCCCATGTGTTGTTGTCCATAAGAGTAGAGTACTCTTCATCCATGGCAGCCTCCCAAAGTGGGTTTCCAGCAGCCTCAGAGTGTGACTATGGATCTGAACCAAGTTTCATATAGAGATGTAAGGGAAGCAAAGGTTTTTTGGTAGCCAGGGCTTGAGGATCCCCAAAAAACTGTGATCTAGTTCTTCTTGTATTCGTAGGATCACCGACTAGTTCACCTGCATCTTGCAGGGTTTTCTCTGACCAAGTTGGTAACTGAATTGGAGCAGCCATGACCTGATCCTCGTCCTCTATATCAGACCCAAAAGTCTGCTCTGATGGTTTCTCTGAAGTGCTTGAATAAGTTTCTGAATCCTCCTCATCAGTGACAACAAGCGGTTCCTCGACAAGGTCTTCTGAAAAATCATGCAATGATTCTTCTTCAAACTTCACATGACTTCAAGATAGAATGAACTTTTCAGTGTGAGAGTCTAGAAATATATATCATTTGACACCTTCATAATATCTAACAAATATACATTCCAACACTTTGAGGCTCCAAAGCCTTCCTCTTATCTGTCAGAATGTGAGCCCATGCTCGTAAACCAAAAATATGAAAGTGCGACACTTTCGGTTTCTTACCGGTCCAACATTCAAAAGGAGTGGTGCCTTTGAGTGATTTGTGAGAAAATCGGTTCTGAATGTATGCTTCACAATTAATATCTTCAGCCCATAGCTTGGGAGCTAATGATTTCGATTGTAGCATACAATTGGCCATCTCTTTTAAGCACCGGTTTTTCCTCTCCGCAACACCGTTCTGTTGTGTTGTATATGGCACTGTGTGTTGTAGTTGTATACTTGTATCAATACAAAGTTGCTGCACATATTTGTTGACATACTCCCCCCCACTATCAGTACAGAGTATATTAATCTTACACCCAGACTCATTCTCGGCAAGTGCTTTAAATTCTATAAGGCATTCAAATACTTTTGATTTTAATTTCAAAAAAAATACCCAAGTAAAGTGAGAGAAATCATCTATTAAGGTGAGTACATATCGAGCCTTACTGATTGAAGGTTGTGGGAATGGGCCCATGATGTCACTATGAATCAGCCCAAGAGGTGACTAAGCACTCTGTGCCTTCCCTTTGTCAAAATTTTTCTCTGGATGCTTGCTAAGAATGCATCTTTGACATACACCGCTTGTGAATTTAATAGCTGGCAATCCTTCTACCATGTTTTCCTTGCTAAGTTGATGCAAGTACTTATAGTTTATATGGCCAAATATTTCTTAGAAAAAACAGGACCGCGGAGTAATAAAATAAAACAAATGCAGAAAAAAAACACAGAAGACACACAATACAAGAGAGACACAGATTTACGTGGTTCACCCAGTGTGGGCTACGTCCACCAGAGAAATTGCCAGGTCCTTCCTTTATTATTATCTAGCAAATGAAGGGATACAAACTACAACAAAACCCACTGTAACTTCCTCTTCTTTCTCTCACAGTCTCCTTTCTCAGAATACAATATTCACAATCACCCATAGCCGCAATACATTTCCCTCATAAAAGAGGGTTGCCTTCTAGGGAAAAAAACCCTAACATAATCTCTACCATTAGATCTGCGACCTTATAATGAACGGTCTAGATTTACAATGAAATTACAATATACTTTTACAAGGCAATGTTTGCTTCGGGGGCTTCGCCCCCGAACCCTCACTGGGGGCCCGCTTGCCCCCAGACCCCCCAACCGGGGGGATAGGCCCCCCGGACCCCGCAGAGGGGGNGGCTCCACAACCAACAATCTCCCACTTGGAGACTGATCTCAACAACTCCACCGCTGCTGTATATGCTGGACTCTAAACCTTCTTGGACCTGGCAAATTTCTCATCTTCATCTTCATTCTTGAAGACCAACTAAAACTGAGCAAGAACTCAGTTTCTCCTTGGTTACTCCCTTTGTTAACATGTCTAGAGGATTCTGGCTAGTGTGTATCTTTTCCAGCTTCAATTGTCCATCTTCCAAGGTGGATCGTATGAAGTGGTACCTCAACTGTATATGCTTAGTCTTTGAATGGAAGGCTGAGTTCTT
Organism: Picea engelmannii; assembly: GCA_009831015.1. NCBI lineage: Eukaryota > Viridiplantae > Streptophyta > Pinopsida > Pinales > Pinaceae > Picea > Picea engelmannii. The sequence continues at coordinate 972,993 of ML778820.1, forward strand.
TGCAAGGTGAATGGCACTCTGACTGTCACAGTACAAATTGTTGTTCTCCTGCTTCTTTCCCAATTCCTCCATAAACCTTTGTAACCAAATCATCTCTTTACTAGCCTCTGTAGTAGCAACATACTTTGCCTCTATTGTTGAAAGTGCAACAACCTTTTGCAGTTTTGAAATCCAACTTACTGTTGTTCCACCTATAGTAAAAACATACCCTGTGGTGCTCCTCCTACTGTCTTTATCACTTGCCATATCTGAATCAAAATATCCCTGTAGAAAAGTTTCTGAACCTCCAAAACATAATGCATGTGTAGTAGTACCTCTCAAATACCTGAGAATCCACTTTACTGCCTCCCAATGTTCTTTACCTGGATTGTTCATATACCTTCTCACAACTCCCACTGCATGTGCAATATCTGGTCT
>ML778820.1:976033-1011000 GCA_009831015.1 Picea engelmannii
CAAGATTAGAAGAGCCCTAACCTCATCATCAAAGTCCACTTTTATAGAACTTAGTTGATTAGTAACCGTATTAAATTCATTTAAATGATCTACAACAGACCCACCTTCTGACATCTTCATATTAAATAATATCTTCATTAGAAATACCTTATTCGATGCTGAGGGTTTTTCATACAATTTGGCCAATGCATCCATCAAACCCTTCGTTGTCTTTTCTTTCGAAATATTGAAAGCCACTGACGCTGCCAGGCTCAGCCATATCGTTCCTAGAGCCTTTCTGTCAAGAATCTCCCATTCTTCGTCCTTCATGGCCACCAGCTTCTTTGCTACTCCACTCAATGGTAGGAATATATCCTTATGATATAAATAGTCTTCCATCTGCATCTTCAATAACTGGTAGTTTTGGCCATTAAATTTCTCGACCCTAAACTTTCCATCTTCTGACATTTCTCCCAATCGAACCAAGAACCCTCTTTTCTTGCGAGTTACCTTACGCTCTGATACTAGTTGTTAGAAAAAACATGACCGTGGAGCAATAAAATAAAACAAATGCAGAAACAAAACAAAGAAGACACACAATACAAGAGAGACACAGATTTATGTGGTTCACCCAGTGTGGGCTACGTCCACTAGAGAAATTGCCAGGTCCTTCCTTTATTATTATCCAGCAAATGAAGGGATACAACCTACAGCAAAACCCGTTGTAACTTCCTCTTCTTTCTCTCACAGTCTCCTCTCTCAGAATACAATATTCACAATCACCCATAGCCACAATACATTTTCCTCATAAAAGAGGGTTTCCTTCTGGGGAAAAAAACCCTAACATAATCTCTATCGTTAGATCTGCGTCCTTATAATGAACGGTCCATATTTACAATGAAATTACAATATACTTTTACAAGGCAATTTTTGCTTCGAGGGCTTCACCCCCGAACCCCCGCTGGGGGCTTGCTTGCCCCCAGACCCCCCAACCGGGGGGATAGGCCCACCGAACCCTGCAGAGGGGGTACCCCCCCTCTGCACTCCCCCCGCGTGGAAGAGTGTACATACTTCTGGGGTGTAAATACTTCATGGGGTATAAACACGGCTGAAAGCAAGGACCTTTGAATTAGGAAGATAATCAGGCTTGCCATAACCTACTGATATCATTAGATTTTGACAGAAATAAAGTGCTAATAGATTTAGGAACACAGTGGGAGAAGAAATACAAACGAGAACCGTGATCTGCAATTCCATGTGCAAGTTGTGAGCCTGTGGATATGTCGGTAATCACTGCAGAGTCCGGAGTGAACTCCACCTTCCTTCCAGAGATGGAATGAGTGATATGATATATCGAGAGAAGATTTTCGGACAGCGAGGGAACATGAAGTACATTTTTGAAGCAGCCCCCTTCAATATCAACAATTCCTTCTCCGCACACCTTTGCGGGTGTGGCACTCCCAAGTAAATTGGGGATCTGGTGCTTTCTTCGATGTAGGAAAATTCATCTTTTGATGCAGCCATATGGTTCGATGCACCTGAATCAAGGATCCAATATGATGGAGTGGATGTGACAACCATTAAATCATGGCCATCTCGTGCTCTCCCTCTTGTTCTGTTATCATCTTTCTTCTTTTCATTTTCGGGCACCGTGAGATTGTGTTGTTGCAATTGCTTAGCTATCTCATCAATAGTCTTCCTCATGTAATTTTCTTTGGGATGAAAACCTTTGGAATAGTAGAAAAAAAGTGTTCTTTCCTTCTTCTTCTTACCCTTAGGCTCAAAAGAGTTACTTGAATATTGTGTAGATCTCTCCTTCTTTGATTTAGGAAATTTACCCATTCCCTTTTTCTTGTCTTTTCCATTGCTCTTTGGAGCATTAGTAGCCACAAGTGATTGGTTCTTGGAACACTTGATGACATGCATTTGGACTAACTTAGCTTGATCTTGAGTCAATGCTGCAATGAAATCATTCAATGGAGCCATTTCCCATTTTTCCTGAGTCCATTTAGATGCTTGAAAAGACAACACAAATACAGAATATTCAGGGCCTAATTTCAAGAGACTTGAAAGGATGAGTTGTTCTTCCTCTTTCGTGACTCCACATGCATTAATTTCAATGAGGAGGGATTTGAACTTGGTGAAGAATTCTTGCAGGTTTCTGAAATGAATTGGACTTAGGGATACGAGTTCATTCTCCAGTTGATGCACTCTCATTGCATCTTGCTTGTCGAATAGTCCTTCCAATGAGGTCCAGACCACATCGGGAGTAGTGGCTCTACTGGCATGAAAGAGGAGATATATGGAAATTGATAGGAATATAAGCCCAATTTCTTCATCTAATTTATTGAAATACTTTATCTTCTGCACTGCAACAGTCGATTCTTTCTCCGTTCCCATTGTTACCCAGTAAAGCCCTCTGCTTCGGAGGAGCAGAGAGATGTTTGTCTTCCATTCGAAGTAATTGAAAGGATTTAGAATGAGTTTTGTGGGATGAGAGAGATGATCCACTGCTGCTTTCTGCACCTCCTAATTATCTATACCTACAAATAAAACCATGTACAGTCCACTAGATTCAATCTATCTCTGATACCATGTAGAATTCCTGCAGAAACCCCGATAGATCTAGAAGTCTAGTTAAATTGAACACAAATAATTTGCTAATATTCAAGAGATGAGAGAAAGTTTTTGCTCCATGAATCAAAGAATTATATTAATAAAAAATGAATATACATGAGCAACCATCCTCAAAAAGAAGAGAGGAGGTGAATATATAGAATTTCCAACATATAAATTCTAGTCAAAAAAAGATAGAAATAGCTAAAATAGGTGTCATAAGCTAAGGGAGACCACATAGTTTGACTCAGACCACTAAAGATACATGTCACACACTCATTAATTTCCACAAGATTCAAGTGATGCTCATTAGCTCACTTAATCTCCTTAACTGATAAGAGAAGCAGTTCCAACTCACTTAACTGACCCGAAATAGTAGTTACTAATAATAGTAACGACAAAAATCATTAATTAAGGAATAAATATCTCACTCAAAGAGGAGGTTCACATTCCCCAATAATAGATGAGTTTTTTCATGGGTGAGTTGGAATACATCATGAATAAATCAAGAAAATCAAGAATAAATCGAGAAAATCAAGAACCGGGAGTTTATTCTTCATCTAAAATTAGCAGTTTTCCCTAAAATCTAGGGATGAGGGACCCTTTTTCTCTATGTGGACAAATTAGGTGAAATAAAGTGTAAATGAATGTATTAACTAAGATATAGGAGTCTAAGCTAGGTATAAACTAATGTAAGTTAGGGTTATTCTCCAACAGTCTTCCCTCTCACATTCCTTTCAAGATTACAGTACAAGTTTGTGGTCGGGACGTTCCTCATGCACTGATAGATGAAGGTTCATCCGTTAGTATTTTTTCATCTATTGCTTGGAAAACTTTGGGTTATCCTCATCTTGTGTTGGTTACCCAGACTCTATTTTATTTTAACAGAAGAACTAGTCACCCTTTAGGGATCCTTCCTCATTTTCCTATAACTTTGGGAGGGAAAACTATCTTTGTTGATGTTATGGTATTCCAAGACCCCTTGGATTTCGTTTTACTCCTTGGGAGAGATTATGTCTATGCCATGAAAGATATTGTGTCCACTCTTTTTCGTGTGATATCTTTCCCATACGATGAAAGAATGATGACTATTGATAAACTTTAGTTTGTTGGCCCTAGCTTAACCATCAACCCAATGACCTCCCTAAACAGTTCTTATATGCAGTCAGTATCACCCCTGCCACAGATCAATTATGTGGCGTTGTCTCCCATGACTTCAACTTCTGATGACTTAGATATGGTAGTTGACATGGTGATATCTTTGGTAGAGCCTGATCTCCTTACCCCTGTCGTGACCCTCGACATGTGTTCCTTCCAAAGCATTGTTCTTCCATCCAGTGAAGATATCTTGGAATCCATGACCGAGTTGTGTCCCTTGACATGGTGTCCTTTCAAAGCATTATCCTCTTGGAAGCCATGATTAGTAAGAAATCATGAGCATAGTTTCTCTTCTCTATGGCAAGCTCGTTAAAAAATGAAACAAAGGTCTTGAGCATGGTTTTCTTTTCTGTGGCAAGATGGTTAAAAAATGAAACATAAATCTAGGGATTGAACCCAGATGCTTGAGCATAGTTCTTTTCCTGTGTTAATCTCATTAAAAAATGAAACAATCACCTCTCCTGTCAGGTCAAGTCTTTCGCCATATCTCGTAGATGTTGAGTTGAGTCTTTTGTTAGGTCTTGTATTTGAACCTTCATTTCAGCCACCCTTATCCTTTTTCTCCATCTAGTACAAAAATTGGTGACAACCTCAAAGTCAGTGAATGAATTGAAGGTTGGGGGGCATGTCTCTAGCCTTTCATGATCATTATGGAGTTAAGCCACTAGCTTTCAAACCGGGGGAAGAGTACCGAGCTTAGTCTTTTCTCTTTCTCGCACTCATAAAAACATGAGAATGTAACCGAGTATACGTTTATCACTTTTTTGGACTCGTAAAGGTTATACGAAAAAGGAACCCCCTGGAGTCTCCTTTAAGCTCTTTTCAGACTCTCTAAACATGAAAATATTGTCGAGTGATATTGCTTCCTTTCCCACTTGTTAAAAGGTTTGAAAGGGCATCTTTCAAGTGATAATTTATCTCTTTTTCAGCCTCACGAGACTAACATTACAAAAAAGGACAACACTAGAGTCATCTTTAAGTCATTTTCAGACTCTCTGAATATGAAAAACCACCGAGTTTACCTTCTTTGGACTCATTACACAATCATACATTGAAGGGCCCATACGAGACCAAACCCTTAGTTCTTCTAGTTCATTAAATAAAGGAAGAGGGACTTACCGAAGATGAGTTATATCGAGCATATTTTATCCTCCTCGAGCTCGTTAAATCAAAAAGAGGTACTCGTCTATCTAGATGGGGGGGAAAATTGGAGGAAGCAAGCCAAGTAGTTTTTTAAAGCATTAGAAGTCACTCTTATGGTCACCCTTGAACACGACACTTTGTCTTTTCACACATTGTAATCTGTTGAACCTCTACATTGAACCAATCCTCTGAGTTGTCTTACTCCTTAGGGTCACCCGACGAAAGTCACAGTATCCACTGCATTATCGTGTTTTGGTATAAGTCATGTTTCTGTTGTCGTGCCTTATTGTTCAAGGGAAGTATTTTCCTCAAGATTCAACCATCACAAATTTTTGTTTCAATACTAGTGTCAATCCATGTTATTTTGATCCACAAATTACATCTTTGTGTCAGTTTCATGTTGTTGATGGGGGATACATCAAGGCCCTCCTTCGACGAGTCTGTTCCTGTTGAATTTAGCACATTATCCGGGAACTAGACTTTGAAACAAGTTAGTACCTTGGGACCTACATGCCTCAATGGTAGGCCTCCCTGCTTCCAATAGTGGGTTTACATCATTGTCCTCTGATTGGATGATTCCACAAATGTTCGACTTCAGCTCATCTATTCACATTCGATGGAATGTACTAGGACACCTTGGGAATCATTGACATCAATGGTGACTTCCCTCGCACTTGTTAACAATTTACCTCATTGACTGGTAATAAGTGGTCTCTTCCATGTTCGACATCAGGACATCTATTCACATGGTTAGATTCATACCACATCGGGATCGATAAGAAGACCCTGGGTTGAGTAATCACTCTGGTATGTACTTTGCCTAGGTTGTGATGGAGTTTCTCTTGCACATTGACACATATACAGTCACATAGATCCACTTTCTATTGGTCCATGGCTATGTCTTATCGTCTCATAGATCCATTGTATATTTTTCATTGCTACGACTAGTTCATATCATGCAAGTATAGATCCACATTGTATCTTCAGTGTATATACCCTTTTTTTCAATATAATTATGGATCCGTAGTGTATCTTATGGTGGCCATACCTTGAAAGTATTTATCACCCAAGCATAGGTATGCCTTCCTTGGGTTTGAAACATGTCATAATATTTATTGATGGTTGTGTGCAGCTTCTACTAGGTTCTTTGCATCCATACCCTTGCTCGAAAAAGCCTACAAATCACTTCAGTCATCAGTCTCCATCTCCTGACTTTGCACTTTGGTGGGAAATCTGTTACACATCAAAATCACTCACTTCAATGATGACCTATTGTCGTTATCGTCAGTGCTGCAAGTGTTGCAGTTTTGATCTCAAGTGTCACAAGTGTCGCAAACATCATATTGCCATATTTCCTATGTCGTGTCTCTAACAACAACATAAGGACACTTAAGACACCTTCAAATACTAGTTTAAGAAAGAGAAATCATCTGATGAGGAGTACAAATCATTTTCCATGAAGAAGACCACTCAAAAATGGATTTTGGAGGGAAACGCTCCCCTACCCACTGTTAGGGAGTGCCAATGCTACCTGACCTTATTTGGGGGAGCGTTGCAATGATCTATGCACCCTTTTGGGGGAGTGCTGGCCTGTTTCACCAAATTTTGGGTTGTTGAGGAAAATCAGGGATAAATCCCCCTCATCTATAGAGTTGGTTGGATTCGAATCTGAGGTCAAGGCTACTTCTTAGGGAGGATCCACAATTGAAGGAGAAATATCCTCAACCTATCCCAATAATATCTAAGGTGGTTGGGTCTCTCCAAGCTTATATAAGGAGGTCTTCTCATGGTGAAAGGTACATGGAGAAATAGAGAGATACCAAACTTATGATCTCATAAGGAAGGTATCAATGAAGAATAGGTATTCTGTTGGTGGATCATTTGAGAAAAGGGTCTGGACAAGGAGAGCTGGAAGAGGTTGTTGCAACTTCATAAAAGATCTGTAAGTATTGATATCTAGTTCTCATTAATACATGTTCTTGGCATGTTTCTTTCAAGGTTGTGTATGTCTACATGAACTTGTCTTTGATAGATAGATCTAGTTTTGGATTAATCATGGTAGAATAGGAATTTGTTTTGTTTTTGTTGTTATTGGATTGCAAGACTTGTTGAAGAGCTTGGGGATCAAGGCTCAACTTGGACTGGAACAAGGACAAACATCGACAAAAAGGTATGTTCTTCTTCCTTTTCTCTATTTGATTCACTTATCTATGTTTAAAAGGATGTCAGTGACCAAAGTTAGCAACTTTCTATCTTGATATTAGAGATTTAGGGTTCAAGAGGATATCCACTTGTCCACAGGGGGATTTTCCTGTAACACTTGACCTGGTGCATTCATATTCTTCTTGAATACCCATATGATACCGACATGATTTCTTCCGCTTGGAAATTTTACTAAATCCCATGTCTCAATTTTATGCAAGGATTCCATATCTTCAACCATGGATTCCTTCTAAAGTTTTATCTCTGCTGATTCGACTACCTCCTCGACAGACTAGGGGTCACCATTAACGGTATTTAACATAAATGTGGAAATGCAGTCACACAGAATATACCTTTTGACTAGTTTTATTACTCTTTTAGACCTCCTTACCACTAGGGCCGGTTTTTCCACCTCTTCCTCTTATTTAGTTGACTCATATTAATCATATTCTTCATTCCTTAGTTCAAAATGCACTGTCTCAAGATTATTCTTCGTCTGAATAATTTCCTCAGGTTCAAACTTACCTCTGACTTATCTGAAGACCACATCTCGATTGTACATTGTTTTCCTTGATGCAGGATCCTAGAGATTATATCCTTTCATTCCTTATTTGTATCCAATTAAAATACATTTGACCTCCTTCTTGTTTATCTTTCTCCTCTTTTCCTTGGGAACATTCACAAATGAATCCCAACCAAATACTTTGAGATGTGAAACCAAAGGATTTTTACCCGACCATACCTAATTTGGAGTCATGTCGACTAGCATCGATGATTGAGACATATTCAATAGATATTTTGTAGTGTTGAATACCTTCACCCTTAATTCTTGTGTGATCCCAACACCACTAAGCATTCCCCTTTCCTTGTCCATCAACATTTTGTTCATTCTCTCAACAAATCCATTTTTTTGTGGCATATATGGTGTGGTATTTTGGCATGCTATGCCACACTTCTTGCAAAACAGATCAAATTCTTTTCCACATAATTCACCACTATTGTCATTTCTCAACACCTTAATATTCTTATCTATCCAGTTTTATACAAGAGATTTAAACTCTTTGAATTTATCGAAAACCTTTGATTTATTCCTTAGGAAATATATCCATGTATTCCTGGAAAAATCATATATCAAGGAGATATAATACATGGATCCACCAAGTGAAGGAACTATAATAGGTCCAAACACATCACTATGAACCAACTCTAGAATCCCATTTTCCCTTGTTGCTCCAAATGGGAACCTCACCCGACTTTTTTTTTCATATATACAATTTTCACAAAAGTCGACTTCTAAATTACACTCAGGAAAGTCTTCGGCCATACCTTTATTGTTAATAGATCAAAGTCCTATTTCTCCAATGTGTTCCATCCTCTCATTCCATAGCATGGCTAGGTCAAATTTATTATGAATTGTCGATTCAATTTGAATCGAATCATCCCAATTTGAGTTGAGTCAAGTCGAAGTCGAGTCGACTACAGAAACAAAAATGTTGTTTCATCTAGTGAATTTGTCACTCCCTAGAAACTTGTATAGGATTCCAATCTGAAATCCTTTCATTAAGACCATCACACCTCTAAACATATTGCATGAATCCTTATGAAATAGAGTATTCATGCCAACATCACTCATATTATTGATAGATATTAGGTTTCTTGACAAACCTAGAATGTATATCACACCTAGAAGGGTTTTACTCCTCCCATCCTACAGTATCAACCAAAATTTTCCTTGTCCAATAATTCTAGTTGTTGAGACATCCCCCAAGAAAATTTATCCTTTTTCATATATTAATATAACCATTCTCTATATGGTTTCATATGATAGGATTCTTTTGACTCGATCAACCAAACATCTTCATCCAATTGTGTACTAGTCGACGATAGGTACACATATCGTCCTTTATCTGGAGTCATCTTCCTCTCAGTCGAATTCTTCTCATCAGATCTTGTACTGACTTCCATCTCCCTCGACTTGCAGTCATTTTTTTAATTCCCAACTTTATCACATTTCCAACATCTTCTTTTCGACTAAACCGGGGATTTAGATATACCCTTTGCCTTAGAGTTTCTACCAGAGAATTTTTTCTTTATATTTTTCAAATAGTTGACCTCCTATGATTAAATAATATTTGGTTGATCCTTCCATATGCTTCCTTCTCATTTCTTCTAATACTAGCAATGCAACCACATATTCTAGTGCTAATGTGGTTGTATTACTTCCTATAGCCATGACTAAGTTATCCCAGGAGTCTAGAAAATAACATAATAGGATAATACACTTCTCATCCTCAATTATTTTAATATACACATAAGATAATTGGCTTATAATGGTATTAAATGAATTTAAATTCTCATTCACTTAATTATCATCACTTAGTCTCAAAAGATACAATTTGTTTTTTGAGAAACAACTTGTTTACCAGGTATTTTGCATGGTACAAGCTTCCCAAATTGTCCCATTGTTTCTTGTCTTAATATTCACCTTAGACATTCAGCGACACCAAATTTTCAAGACAAAGTCGACTCGTACTCCTTTCTCTTATCTCAATTTTCTCCCATTCTTCAGTTGACATACCTTCCTACATGGTACTTGGACATATTGTTGTCCATTGTTCTCGATCTATAAGGAGACCTTCAATTTTAAGCTTCCAAAGCTCAAAATTATGGCCATTGAATTTTTCGATCTCTATTCTCAAACTGCTCGCCATTATTTAACACAATCTTTAGCACAATCTTTAAGGATTTATAACTTACGAATCTTATTGTAACTAAGGTTTATCACAGATACAAGACTTTTAGACCAAGATATTATACCATATGTTAGGAAATGAGACACACTTCCATGGTAAACCTAACAAAAGAGAGGAATAAATACTTAATCAATAAATTAAGTGACACACCATTCACACAGTACACAGATTTTACATTGGAAACCCAAATCAGGAAAACCAACATTCCTTGAGAGTTCCTCTCCTTGTTTCCTTATTAATTCAAAATAGAAGGTTACATGTCTAACCTTGGTCCACACCTAAGACACAATCAATATCATACCCTCTTTCTTACACAAGGACAATCATGTAGCCAATTCGACTTACATCTGCATGAGAAACAACCTCTAAATTACAGACTCTTGGCGATTATCCATTCATCATCCAAATATTATTGATTATTGATTATCCTTTATGGACTTACAAAATTCCTATTTATAGGATTTAAATTAGAAAAAACCCTAAATAAATGGAACCCAAAAATGGTTACAAATCCATGCAGATCATTTGCTACAAATCCTATGAATCTCGGGATTCTGTTACAGTTGACTACCAAGTCGTATTACTTGTCAACTACCAGTTGGACTTCATTCAGTTTTCAGTCGGTTGTCACATGCCCACCTGTTGACCTATTTTACTTGTTTTCAATGTATTTACCATGTCGAACCACCTCGAATTTTGAATTTGAATTTACCTAATTGACTAACCTCAACCTTTAACTTGTTGTCGATCCACCTCAACTTCATCTTTAAATGATCGAACCACCTCGAACTTTGAATTTGACTGTCAATTGATCCACCTTGAATTTCACTACAAATAATATAAAAACCCAACAGGAACTAGTCCTTTCATGGTGTTATACTGACCAATAAAGGGGGTTCCCCCTGAATAAATCCCCTACAAAAGGAAATACCCTTTCATAGGATTTCACTAGGCTTGGCTGGGATTTCCCCCTATTGACATTGGATACATGGTGAAAGGATTACTCTTGAACCCACCATATAATGTGAACATAGTGGAAGTGGATGGCATGCTAGCAGTACCCATAGAGGTTCCCCAACCCCTGAAGGGGTTAGGACTAGAATATGAGAAATCCCCATTCCTAATGGATGAGAATGATGGAGGAATATGACCTCCACCTCAAGGGATTACTTGCTATGGAATTTAAGAACTCCTCGCACCAATGTTAGAAACTTGGGACATCGACTCAGAACTATTCAATGTGTTAAACATGCCTGTCGATAACATATTGAACGAGAAATTGTTTGTTGTCAATGAAAATGACATGGATGCACTCATATAAATTGTGGAACCAACAACCGGTGGAGAAGTGCTTCTTATAATGGCTTCTATGGTGGAATAAACCACACTAGTCATTATGTTAGACACGACGGGAGGAAAGATTCCATTGGTGATAATTTCCAAAGTGGGAGTTGTAAGGACTCCTAAACTGGACACTGGTGGAGTGTCATCCATAACGACCCAGTGAAGAGGGATACTATCAGTAAAGTCCCATATAGGAGGTAGAATGTTCACCCCAGGTGATGGGAAATTTTCAGTTAGTAGAGGGTTAAATGTCATAGCGTATTATTCAGCTCCAAGATCTTCAATAGTTACAATCTATGGTTCCAAAGAGTTAAATTATGAGGTTTCCATAGATAATATCTCTACTAGACCAGTCAATACAAAAGCATCAGATTGATCAAGGAAATTCCTTAGTGGAGACGGGGCAAAATTATTTATAAGTTCTTCTTCTCATGGAATACCTTGAATTCTCCTCAATCTATGGGGTGGTTGATGAGCCACTTTGAGTTGTCAACTCTAGGTGACTATCCACTCACCTTATTAAATAAAACTATGATCACCAATCACACCACTAAAAAATTCCTATAGGTAACAACAAACACAAACTAATTTTCCAATATCCTGGCTCAAGTAGATTAGGTCTTGAAATCATAATGGTGACAAAGTAAGGAATGAACCTTCTGGATGAAGGCATGGGTTGATTAAGTCTCGTGGAACAATGAATGAAGGAACAATACGAATTTATCTTGACCTCCGTTGACGATCCTTATCTAGTGCAAGTATACACACTTTGTCGCGAACTCTCCAATAGTACTGAAAAGTGTGATACAAAATATTTCCTAGGTACTACGACAAACTCCTACAGTCACCTCTGAGATCCCTAGGAAGAGAAAATATGGTTACCAACTCGTAGTCAACATCTGAGGAGATATTCGATAGTGATGATTGAACATATGGACAGGGTAACAAATATTGAAGATTCTAAATCATTGCCTCTCACGAAGGTAAGGGCACTGAAAACACCCCCAATATACGATCTCCCCACTATGATTGGTTAAGTTTTGGAGGGGTTACCTCCTTGGATCTCCCTTATGAAACCTCTTGTTTAGCTCTTGTGTGAGAGGTGTTTCATGGCTGCACCTATACAACAGTAGGATTTTACACTCCCTATGTCAGGATCCTAAGTTTGTTTTGTGGCCTTGGAGAAATTTACCCTCCAACTTGAACCAAATCCCTAGCCTACACTTGTTTGTGTATACTATTGAAATGAAAAATGTTTAACACATTTTATTTAGCGTTCATTTTATTGTCTTTTACTTAGAAGGCTTATGGATGAAACTTAGATGATGTTTTGATAGACCAAAAGAAAAACACTTTAAGAACATAATGCAAAATGTGGTTTCTTCACTGAAAATTAGAAGTGCTAACAATGCTTCAGATGAAAGAAAACTCTTTCCTTTTATACTTTTGAAAATGAAAGTAATATAATTTTCTTGTATGCAATATTGTGAATCATTTTGGAATGCAACATAAAATACTCTTTTGAAGAAAATGCAAAACAAAATGCAAATACATTGCAAACATGATTTCTTTTATTTTATGGAAAGATACTATAACCGAAATAAACAACTGTCAAAGAAAACAAAATTACTAAAGACCTAAGTGCTAGTGAGCAAATTCTTTTCTTAAAATTTTCAGAGGCAAGGGAACAAGAGAAGAATGACTAACAACCAAGCTATTTTTGTCTTTTTTGTTACTAAAAGAAATGAAATGCAAATGAAATGCAATTTTTATTTTTTCTTTTATGAACAAAGCGAAGAAGGCAAAGAGGAAGAAATAAAACTACTAACAATCTCCAAAATGAAACAATCAATTGAAAACTAACCCTAACAGTCCACAACTAACCTTTTGAACAACCTAAAGAACCTTATAATCAAAATACTAACCTGACCAAAAGAAATACATTTTATATTATTTGATAGTTTTTAGAGACTTAACACAACAATAAAAGGAAAAAGAAAACCCGATAGGGTTAGATTGCACTGAATAACCAAACCAGACACTCCCATGATTGAGAGAAAGGCTAAAAAATTCAAGTTCTTACACAGATCCGTGATTGTGTACACTAGGGCTCGCAGACATCTGTGAATCATACAAGGGAAAATCATGGATATCCAAGACCCATAAAGGGACAAAGCACATATGGACTAGTAAAACTTGAAACATAAAAAATAAAATATTGAAGGAGGCTTCCAGAAACTTGGAAAAAGTTTCTAGATGGAAAATTATTTGAAAATAAATCCTAGAAAAAAAGGAAAAGTTACAAAAATCAAATAGAACACAAGACAACCTAAGACCAACCCAAAATAGGAGAATACAACCCCAGTATGGTTTCCAATTCTGTTATGGTATTTTCCCCCTGTGAACTTGGGTCATGTCACGGTAGAGTGAGAACATATGTAAAAGACAAAACCTACTCTCATGGACAACAATGCTATAATAAAATAACCACTTTGATGAGAGAAGGAGAGGCCTCATACCTTGTATCTTGTGTATGATGGTGATCCTTTATCTCCACCTTTGATTGTTCTCATGATCTCTATTGGTATCCATCTACAAAAAGGGATCAAGTCTTTGCTACAACAAGGTAGTTATGAATTCAAATTACATATATAATGTGCAAAAATCCAAGTATATGAAGAAATCTAACATATCTCAATATATTTAAATCAATTTACACGTGTATAGAGGGAAAGTGAGATCTTATATTGAAAACAATATAAGTAGGTAGTTATAACCTAACTCTAACCATTGACACTACCGCTAAGCCAACCACCCAGGTTCCTCCACTTGTCCTTAAAGAATCAACTTAGCAAGATGTCTTTTCTTCGGATGACACAAAAGGGATAGGAACACACCCTATGGTCATATGAGAGAGAAGGAGTACTAGAAAACAAGTTCCAAAATAAGGGGATGCTACTTAGAGGATCAAGGAAAATAGGGAATCTTGCAAATTCATCAACATGATCTTGCACCTAGGTTGTCCTCCTCATCCATTCCCTCATGGGTTCCTTTATACCACCCTCAAAGCGTTCAGGTGGTTGGGTTTTGTTTTTTATGAGCCAAGTGGATTTTGGGAACGATTTCAACTGAAAAACCCACTTGGAAATGAAAAATATTTTATTTTTTCATATTTTTTTAGGGTATTCATGAGTTGAAAACTAGAAAGGCACATATATTTGTGGTTTTCACACTGGTGACCCACATATGGAAAAAAAATAATTGTTCTTTATATGAGTTTGATGAAGGAGGATGTGATTTAATTTTTCAAGCTAAGGAAAAGGACTAATCCATCTCACAAATGAAATTGATGTGACAATTTATGGTATAACACTTCCATGACATGCTGAAATCACTCATTTGAGTTGACATGGTGCATTACATACTGAGGTACATTGTTTTGACACTTCATATCGAATGATAATCTCAATTATTTGTGTGATAAAAATGGTGATAAGGGGTTGATTTGGATGATTGATCATGATGATTTGAATTTATATTGTTTTCGTTGTTTCACCTTGGTGGTCATCATCATCTCCTAGTCAAGTATTCTCATTCTTGGGAAAATTTGTACTATCGGGGAGCCTTAATGGGGTAACATCTCCATGTCCCTTACAATGCTTAGCATATTGCTAATTTGATTTCTCCATTGTACTTTATTTTATCTTAATTGTTACAAGTTTTCCAAAAAGTTCCATGCTTCATAATACGATGACAAGAAAGGGATTCAAAGCTTGAGGTTGATGAAAATGTATTAAAAAAATGATATAGAAAGAGAAAAAGACATAATTCAAAATGCAAGGAAAAGAAACAGACAAGAAAAGAAAAGTCCAAAAACCAAGAAAGAAAGTGAAGCATGATATCTACCCCCTTGCTAAGAGGCCATCACCCCAATTCCTATTGATATGAAATGTATCATTGTATTGTTTTCCATCTATCTCGATCCTTTAAGAGTGGAAAAACTAGACGATTTAGTTTGCAGGGCCATTTTAGTGGTAGGTCCCAATTTGGAAAATTAGAGTTCCAAACCTTCCAGAGCCATTTGAGGAATTTAAAAACATTTTTGGGGTGCTAGTGTATGAAAATTGTGCACAATCCCTCTACCATGTTCTAAATTTCAATACGCTTATAACGGTGTAGACTATGCATCAATCTGAGTTCATATGAAAAAATTATGCCTCTCGCAAGTTGACCTATCATTTTTACCACCATGGTACAAAAGGATGCCACATTGATCCGGATTTTATGAGCAAAACAAAATGACTATAGATTATTAACAGGTGCTTAAAAAAAAATAAAAGAGATATAGTAAAATGGGTTTTCTATTCAATAAGGAAATAAATTGAAACTATAAAATGTAGCGGAAAACAAGCTTGTTGGAATGGCGACAACTTATCTCTGAGAAGAGATGTGATGGATACACTCCTTCGCAAGAAGATGATTACAATGAGCCTTTGAAGGTATTTTTTACAATAAACATGAATTCAAAAAAACCTAGACATCCAAAAACCTAACCCTAGGAGATGACGCATCAAAAGTCATGTGGGACCCTTTTGGGTAAGTTAGTACATCAACTTCCCGTGGTCGTAACTTTTGCATACGATCTCTATTTTAGGTGCATGATATCTCATTGGAAAGGTATCATTGAGGAGATTATTTTGGGAGGAAACATCAAAGGAACTTCCATGTTTCTCCTTGTTTTCCCAAAAAACTTCGTTTACAGCCTCAAAACGGATCCAGAAGTTTCACGACCCGAAAAACTGCTAAAAATAGTAAATTACCAAAATTTCCAAAAAAATGTTTTGAGCTAGTTGGAAAAGGTGGTTGGCCACTGATATCCACCTAGATCAATCCTCCCTCTTTAGGAAGCAATGGTCTCCATTGTGTTGAATTCCCCAATCATATGAGGAAATTTCTGCTGAATTTGGCCCGGGTGAGGCACTTGCCTTGGTGCAGGAGCTGCCCTGCTTTGATGACTCGATAAAGCTAGATCGTTTGTTGTCGAGTTCCCTTGATATGTGTGTCCAAAATATGATCACTAGATTCTTGTTGTATGCAGTCGGGGTTGAGCTCTATTGGTGTCAGTTGTTCTGCTACTTCTGAAGTGTCCAATAATGGTGGGAAATAAGGGCGAAGGAGGTCCACATTGAACACTGGGTGCAGGCCAAGAAAAGGAGGAATGTTGAGCTCAAAATAATTATCTTGCACAACCTTAGTGATGGTGTACGACCCATAAAGGAGTGGTTGAAGCTTCTGATGGGGTCTTGTAAGGCGTTCTTTCTGCGAGTGCAACCAAACTTTGTCGCCCACCTGAAACATATATGGAACCCGATGTTGATCACGACGATGCTTGTACTTTTCATTGGACTTCTATAGGATATCCTGAACCTATTAGAAGATGTGTTGTATCCACTCAATGAAGCAGGTGGATTTCTTAGCTTCAGTTGGAGCAGGAGATGAGTCGATCAAGGTGATTGCAATGGGAAGTGCAACATCTATGTTACCCAATGGTTGAAATCCCAAGCCCACCTGAAAAAGGATGTGGCCAATTGAGCTATGCAGGGCTCAGTTGTAGCTATGATGGACATAGGTAATGATTTCATCCCATGTGCAAGGGTTCTTGGAATTATACATGTGAAGGATATGCACAATCATTCGATTTACGACCTCAATTTGGCCATCTATCAAGGGGTGGAAGGTTGTGGATTTGGTGAGCTTGGTGTCCAACAATGACCAAAGGCTCCACCAGAATGTGTTGAGAAATCGACTGTCCCGATCTGATACAATGGTTTGTGGGATTCCAAAATGTACCTAGACTCATTCAAAGAATATATTGGCAGTGGCCTTTACTGTGATGCTCTTCTTGCAGGAAACCAAAATTGTCATCTTAGAAAAGTGATCAACAACCACAAAAAAAGTCATTTCCCTGCTTGGTGGACATGAGGCCCAACCTGTAGTCTATTGAGATGGATTCCCATTGCCTGTCGGGAGTAGGAAGAGGGGTGGATAGGCCCTATTTCCTAGTGGTTGGTTTGGAAATAGCATAGGCAATGCAGGACCTGATATACTTTTTGACCCCCTATCGAAGTTTCGGCCAGTAAAAATGTTTCTGTACCATCTCCACTGTATTTTTGATGCCGAAGTGTCCTGCCACTGCACTGTAGTGGGCTTCCCAGATCATCTTTTCTTTCTCTCTTTATGGAACGTAGATATGGCCTAGATGACACAACAACCCATCCTGAAGATGGAAATTATCAACAACTGCGTTTGCACCCAACATTGTGTAGGTGGTGGCGAAGTAGGGTCCATATCATAGAGATGGGGACATCAATAGGTCTCATGGCTGCAAGATTCTAGCACTGTGGTGAGTGTCACGACTGGCGGTCTGCTAAGGAAATTAACGAAACAGCTGGTGCTTATTGTTTTATACTTGATGTTGAGGTGGAATTGCTGCAAGTATGTGGACCACTTTTGATGGCGGACATTCTGCAATTTTCCTTATGTCTTATGATCAGTGTGGATGACTGTCCCCTTCCAAAGAATGTAATGTCACCACTGGCGATAGGATTTCACAATGGACTAAATTTCTTTGTCATAAGTAGGGTAGTTACGAATAACATCTGATAGTGTCTCACTATGATAGGCCACAAGGTGGTCGTGCTGAGTGATAACGACACCCACATCATAGTCTGAAGCATCTGTCTTGATCTCAAAGGGCTGCTACAGGTCTGGTAGTGAAAGTACTGGGGATGAGCACAATCCTTACTTCAAATCATCGAATGCTTATTGTTGGGACCGGACCCATGCAAATTTCACCTTACCACCACCCCTGGTTATTTGGATGAGGGCCCATGCAATATGGGAGAATCCCAACACGAACCCGCGGTAGAAATTGGAAAGGCCCAAGAAGCTCCAAAGCTCAATGAGTGTGGTTGGGGCTAGCGAATCATGAAAGACTTGGATCTTGGCTGGATGTACATGTATGCCATGCTTATCAACGATGTATCCCAGTTAATGGACCCTATCCATGCCAAAATATCATTTTTCCAAGTTGGTGTATAGCTTGTGCTATCGCAGGGTGTGTAGAACCTGTTGAATATGATGCAAGTTTTCGGCCCAAGTCTTGCTGTAAATGATAATTTCATCCAGATACACCACTACAAAAGTATTGGTGAATGGTCACATGATATCTTCCATCATCCTCATGAAAGTGGCTGGAGAATTTGTTGAACCAAAGGGCATGACCAACCATTCAAAAAGGCCTTCCTTTGACTTGAAGGAGGTCTTCCATACATCTGTCTATTCTATTGGGACCTGGTGGTAGACATAATTCAAATCAATATCACTAAAGTATTTGTCCCTTGTGAGTTGATCAAGGACGTCGTCGATTCATGGAATCGAGTACCGATTTCTGACTATGATTTTATTCATATCCTGGTAATCAATGGAGAGTTGCCAGGTTCCATATTTCTTATGTATCAGCATGATTAGGCTCCCTCAAGGTGATGAGTTGGGATGGATGTGCCCCTTGTGGACCAGTTCTTGGATCTGTTTCTTGATATCCTCATTCTCCAATAGAGAGCGATGGTAGACTGACCCATTGGGTAGTGGTGCATCGGGGGTTAGATTGATGGTGTGCTTGACCTGGCAGTGTAGAGGTACCCCGATAGGTGAGGATAATATATCTTAGTATTCTTCCATGACCTTATCTACTTAATTCTACTATGTGGAGAGGTCAACCATAGAGACCCCAAATTTGGCTATGATATTTCGCTCATTCTGAGAGAGAATCATGAAGAAGAAAAACTTCCTTGTCTGAGAGATTACCTTCATGCATTTCTTAGTAGAGATCAAGGAAATAACACTAGGTGGGACTGCCTCAAGTATCCTATACAATTTCATATTCAAAGTAATAATAACATTACGAGGCCTAGAATCATATACAACATGAAAATTTCATAAATAAGTTTGGCCCAAAAGAACATCACAAAATTAGAGAGGAGAAACATCACACAATACCTCATCTTTGAAGGGCTTGATGTCGTATGACAGATGACACTATTGGCTGACACGGAGATCACTTCCTTGGCAGAGCCATCCAATGGTGTAGGGTTGTGGGTGTGGTGTTGTTGGTAGGATCAGCCACTTAATGACCTCTACTAATAGGAGGTTCTTCTGGTTACCACTATCAATGATGAAGTGAAGTGAGGTGCCTTTTACCCACATCTGTGAATGGAAGAGGCATTCTCCTTCTTCTGGCTCGTCTGGTTCACTAGGCTAGATCTTCGTGGAGTGGTGGAACTGGGTTATGTGTCAATGATATATCTTTGGCTTTCTGGTTCTGACTCAGAGTCAGAACTTGCATATGATTCATAGGCTTTCACTTCAGCCACCAATGACTTCTTTGAGCGACAATGAACAATGTTATGCCAAGGGCTCTTATGGAAGTCACACCACTTCTTGCTATCTTTATTTGTCTTTACAATGTCCTTGTTTGCTTGTGGCTTGGATTGGTTTTCCTGATACTGTCCATATTTTCTTTCTCCTTTGTTCTATGGGTTGAGGCTGCCCTTTCTTGGATTTTTCTGTGTGGGGTTCCTAGGCCCAAATTGCTGCATCTTTTGTTTGAGTTTATGCTCGATTTTGATGACATATTGATAGGCCGCACCGAAGGGTGAGATGTCCAGAAATTCCATTTCAGTCTGGATGTATCTATGCAGAGCACTGCGATACTTGAGCACCATATGTCACTCTGAATCTTTGATACCCAGCTTGGTGTGCAAGGTATGGAAGATATTTGTGAAATTTGGCACCCCTTGGTCTCTTTCTTGTTGCAGTGTGGTCCATCTGGTATACAATTCGTCATAACTTCTGAAAGGGTAGTTTTGTTCCTTAATAACATCCTTGAAGGATCCTTAGGTGGTCATGACTGTAAATAATGAGGGTTCCTCTATTTCCTTTTGCTCACAAAAATCTTCCCACCAATCTTTGACATGGGGAACGACTTTGAGGAGCACAAAAGTAATATTTTCTCTATTTGAAAAGTTATGGACATAAAAACACCCTTCTAGCAGATTCAACCACTTGTCTACAACATCTATGTCTATCTAACCTTCAAATATAGGATTATCAAATTTTATTTGTACCTTGAAGGGGGCGGTGCCCCCGCTCAAAGAAGATGTGTCACTTGTTGGTAGCCATTGAAGGATTTACGCAAAAATATCCATCATTTCATTCCTTTGTTGCGTGAGGGATTCCTCAAGTAACATTTTGAAAGGATATCCTATCTCGTCATATTTCTTTTCTCCTGCCATGAGAGTTTTCTTGGGTGTGTGAGAGCTTTTTTCCTCAAGAGAAACAAGCTCGAGACACAACTCTTTGTACTCTGACCTCATTGGGGACATGCATTAAGATGACAAGGAGTAGACCGCTATGATACCACTGATCTAGATTTTATGAGTAGAATGAAATGACTAAAGACTATTAATAGGTGCTTAACACAAAATATCATAGATACAGTAAAATTGGTTTTCTATTCAGTACGGAAATAAGTTGAAACTGTAAAATGCAGTGGAAAACAAGCTTGTTGGAATGGTGGTGGCTTATCTATGAGAAGAGATATGACGATTGTGCTCATTCGTAAGAAGATTATTACAATGAGGATCTAAAGGCCTTTTTTTAAATGAATTAGAATTCCAAAAACCTTATACATCCAAAAACCCAACCCTAGGAGATGAAGCACCGAAATTCGTGTGGGCCCCGTTTGGGTAAATTAGTACATCAACTTCCCGGGGTTGTAAGTTTTGCATACGATCTTCGTTTTAGGTTCATGATAGCCCGTTGGAAAGGTGTCGTCGAGGATATTCATTTTGGGGGAAACAATGAAAGAACTTTAATTTTTCTCCCCATTTTCCCAAAAAAATTAATTTAGGGCCTCAAAACGACTCTTAAAGTTTCAGGACCTGAAAAACTGCTAAAAATAGTAAATTACCAAAATTTCCAAAAAAATGTTTTGAGCCAGTTGGAAAATATGGGTGGGCACCGATATCCACCTGGATCACACATCATCCCCATTTAATCATGCATACAGGGATAGCCATGTGAGGAATTAAAGAAGATTCTAGAAGGTTCAAAAGCGTACCACAATTGAGGGTTGAGTAATTCAAAAACCTACCCCTAGGTGGCTATAGGGATATGTTAAATACCGAGCCACTAGGAGAAGAAGGGGATCCATTCTTTTTCATTTTATCTTGTTCTATATATTAACAAAACATTCACAAGTGGTATTTTCTAAGAATAATAGAGGAGGAGAGATTATGTAGTAGCCATATAGGCCACAGGTTTTGGAAACTCCACAAAGAGTGCCTCTTTCTTTGTACTTGTTTAATTTCTATACCAGAGAAAAGATAGTACAATAGCCTCACCTGATAGCTTGGTTTTCTCCCATATTGTGTTTCCCATGTCATATCTTTTCTCTATTTGTGGATGGTTTGTGTATTTATTTATGTTCTCTATTTTTCATATTTGAACTATTTCATTCATTTTTTAAGAAGAAAACTAGTAATCAAAGAGTCTGAGATATAAAGGAAAATTAACCTTAACAGTGAATATTTTAGTATTTTATTATATCTATTGTGAAAAACTATTCTAGTGGAATATCTACGATAGTTTACATATCATATTGGTATCGTAGCGGGTTTTTCTTTTGGGTATTTCAGGGAAGTTTCATGATATAGGAATCAACTTAAAGAGAAGTCATAAAAATGGTAGCCATGGAAGATGGGTCTATTCATAACAACCCTCGAGATCAAATAAAAGAGATATTTGAGAGGTTGGAATCACAATTTTCTGACATCAATCAAAATATGAACCTCCTCATGGAGGCTTTAGTAAGCAAGCTTGGACCGTTTGGAGATGATGGAGGCTCTAACTCAAATATTAGATTAGATGCAAAATTGGGATATCAAGAGGACTCGGGAAAGGAGTCACAGAAAGAGTCTGAAAAAGAGCATCCAAGTTTGAGTGTCGTGAACCCTTCATAGTCCCTATTCAACATGGAAGTGAAAGTGTACATAAAACCATACAAAGATGAGATATATGCATTAAAATTGAATCATCAATTGAAACAACTAGAAGTTTATTTTAGCATTCACCATATAGATGAGGAGAAAAATATTTCATTTGCTAGATTGTACTTAGATCGACATGCTTTAATCTGGTGGGAAATCCATATGGAAACACTTAGGCTAGAGGGTGATCCACTAGTAACTAGGTGGGAGGAATTCAAAACCATCATCAAGTCCCAATTTTACCCTATCAAGTATGTAGAGTACTAATGTATCCGGTGGAACTACTTCAAGAAAAGACAAGGGAAGAGTGTACAAGAGTAGATAACTAAGTTTAGAACTATGGCCATCATGTTGGGTATCTCTCCCCAGAACCTATATGTACTCCTAAAATATCTGGTGGGTTTACAAAATCATCTATGAAATCAAGTGATTCTTTTTAGGCCAAGGACAATGGATGAGACATGTGTAAAAATGAAATACTTGGAAAACAAAGGACAAAAGGAGGCCCATAAACTAAGTGGTTTGAAGAAAAAATATCATCAAGAATATTCCAAGGAGGGGAAGAAGAAGTGGAAAGGGGGAAAAGATAAGAAGATAGTTGTAGTATTCCAGATATAGAATAGTATGCAGAACATAAATATTTTAGCTAGAAATGGTAGAACAACAATTATATAACCCGTACAATACCAAAATAATAAGAGAAAAAGAACCTTGATTAATGATATAAATGTTCACTTTCTTTTCAAGGGGAAATCCTCCAGCAGAGAAGATTTCTATTACAATAATATCTAAGAAAAAACTTATCATACCCGCTACTCTTATTTATACTAAATTTATCTATCCAAAAGAACAATATAGAGGAAGATCCTTTTAGAAGAAGAATCTTCTACTAGGTCTTCTTACAATTGACTTATTCCTCCTTATTGCTAGGCCTTATTAATATTGACCTTTATTACATGGAAGTATATTATTCTACCCACTTGAGGGGTTAGGTAGGTTAGGTACCTAACATGCCCTCCCCCTTAAAATTAGCCTTGTCCTCAAGTCTTGAGATGAGGAAATTGTTGCAAAATGTTAGTTGGATATTGAGTGGCATCTGTGGGAGTTGTATCTTTACATTGGAATAACACTTCCTTAATGGTGCTCTAACGAATATGACACTCACACTGTTCAAAATTGGCTTGTGGTTCCAACCAAATGGATCCTTCTTCATCCAACTCAGGAATGATGGTTTGAGTTTGGAACTTAATTCCAATCACCTTCTTTAAGTAGGAGACATGAAAAACATGATGGAGCTTAGAAGAACTAGGAAAAGCTAACTGATATTCCACCTATCCCACGCACTTGAGAACTATATAAGGACCATGAAATTTGGGCACCAGTTTCTAACAATGTTTGGCCTTGAGTGAAGTTTGTTTATAAGGTTGAAGTCAAAGAAATACCTGGTCTCCTTCAAAAAATTGATGTTATGAGTGACCTTGATAGACTTGTTGCTTCATGTGATTATGAGCCATGAACAAATTCTCTTTGATGTTACGGAGAATAGCTTCTTGAACTGTAAGTGTTTGGTCAACCGCCTGAACCTTTGAGACACTTGGCATGTAGGAGAGAATGAAAGGTGGATTTTTTCCATATATTGCTTCAAAAGTATTCATGCGAGTAGTTGTATGGTAAGAAGTGTTGTACCATCATTCAACTAATGGTAACCATGGATCCCATTGATTTTTCCTTTCAGAGGATGAACACCTCAAATAAGTCTCCAAATGCTTGTTGACAACTTTAGTTTTACATCAGCATGGGGATGATAGGAGGTGTTGAGATGCAATTGGGTGCCATGTAGCCTGAATAGTTCTTTCCAAAAATTGCTGGTGAAAGTGGGGTCTCGATCAGAAACAATAGAATGAGGCATGCCATGAAGCTTGAAGATATGATCCATGAAAATTTGATCCGCAATGGATGCAATAAATGGATGTTGAAGATCATAGAAATGCACATACCTAGAAAGACAATCAACTACCACCATGATGACTAACTTATTGCCTGATTTAGGTAATCCCACAATGAAATCCATAGATATGTACCTCCAAATAATGGGTGGAATCGAAAGAGGTTGGAGTGTGCCAGGGAATTTTATTGTTTCTCCCTTGTTATGTTGACAAACATCACATTATTCCACAAAAGTGAAAATGTCCTTTTTCATTCCATCCCAGAAAAAAGAACATTTGACCCTGTCATAGGTTTTGGTATACCTTGAGTGCCCAACTATGGGAGTAGCATGAAGCTCAGAAATCAACATGGATTTAAGTTGTGACTATCTACTTAAATACAAATGACCTTTGTAGCAAAGCTCATTATTGTTCCAAGAGTACCTTGGGGAAACTATAGAATTGTCTTGCGATTGTTGGATTAGATGCAAAATTTTAGGATCTTGTAGCCATTCTTGGTGAAAAAATTGGAGCCAATATGGTACAATGAAGGATAGGGAGAATAGGGACCCTTCATCTTCATATTTTTGAGAAAGAGCATCAACAATCACATTTTCTTTACCTTTCTTTTAAATGATCTTGTAATCATATCCAAAGAGCTTACTTATCCATTTTTGTTGCTTCAAAGAGGAAGTTTGTTGCTCCAGAAAATACTTGAGTCTTTGATGATATGTCTTAATTTGGAAGTGTTTCCCTAAGAGATAAGGGTGTTAGAGATCCACTAAATGCATAATAGCCAACATTTCCTTTTCATAGATTGATTCACCCAAATGGAGTTTTGACAATTGTTTGTTTGTAAAGGACAAATGTTTCCCCTCTTGCATAAGAACAACTCCAATTCCTCTCCCATAGGCATCACATTCTAGGAAAAAGGTCTTTGTGAAATCAGGAAGGGCGAAGAATAGAGTAGTTCACATAGCCACCTTCAATGCTTCAAAGGCTAGATTAGTTGTGTGAGTCTAAGTGAAAGAATTATTTTTAAGTAGAGAAGTGAGAGGTGTTGTAATCTTTCCATAATTCTGAACAAACTTGCAATAATATCTTGTTAAACCCATAAAACCACACAAGCTTTTGATAGTCTTGGGGCAAGGCCAATCCTGCATTGCTTCAATCTTTTTAGGATCCACCCAGAGACCACCCTTTCCAACAATATGACCCAAGTACTCGAATTCCAAGATGCTAAAGGAACATTTAGAGTGTTTGAGGAAATGTTCATGATGAGAGACTATATGAAGAACTTGATCCACATGGGAAAGATGGGATTGCCAAGTTTACTATAGATGACAATATCATCAAAGAAAACTAAGACAAAATAATGGAGAAAAGGATGGAAGACATGATTCATGAGGATTTAGAAGGTGGAGGGGGCATTACATAGGCCAAAGGGCATGACAAAGAACTCATAGTGACCCTCATGAGTTTGAAAGGTAGTATTGGGGATGTCAATCCCTTGCATAGGTATCTGGTGGTAGCCAGAACATAGATAATGTTTTGTGAAATACTGAGCACCATTCAACTCATCCAAGAGATCATCAATGACAGGAATGGGAAAATTGTCCTTGATGGTTAGTTTATTGAGGGCATGAAATTCAGGACACATGCACCAAGTATCTTCTTTCTTAAGTACCATGACCACAGGAGAAGAATAAGGGCTGGTACTAGGGTGGATAACACCCTCTTGTAGAAATTCTTAAACTATTTTTTCAATTTCATTGTTTTGGGAAAAGGGATGATGATAAGGGAGAACATTGGGAGGAATAATCCTAGGAGCAAGAGGTATGGAATGATAATGAACACCACAAGAAGGAGGAATTCCCTGTGGAGTGGAAAAAATATCTTGGTGTTTGGAGAGAATAGATTGGAGGTCAGGATGCATAGAGGTTGTCTCATATGTGTGAATAGAATGGAGTTGAGAAATAATACTGGAGTGGCATTTTTTGAGGAGATTTTCCATGCGATTAGAAATGATGATCTTAGGAGAACTGACTATGAGACCTTGGAAGTGATACCTTTGTCCCTCCTATTGGAATTGCATTGTTAATTCCTTAAAATCCATAAGAATGGGACCCAAAGTGCGTAACCATTCAACACCTAGAATAATTTCACAAATGCCCATTTCAATGTAAAACATATGAGATTTCAGGTGGTAATGTCCAATTTTAAGACATACATTTTCACAACTCCCACCACATTTCATGGACCCACCATTGGCTATCATGATTTGAAAATTATTGATAGCATGAATATATCAATTGGTTTCCTAGGCAATGCGATGATGAATAAAATTGTGGGTGCTACCATTGTCAACAAGGATGATGACCTTCCTATTCTTAATATGGCCAATGATATTGAGGGTTTGTGGAGTAGAGAAGCCAGTGAGGGAATCCAAGGAAATGAGTGGTTCAACTTCAAGTGGGTCAACGAGATCTTGGGTATCATCAGGAAGGGAGGGATATTTCACAAGTGGAATTGTAACATCTTCATCGGGAACATCTTCAGAAATGGCCATAATTTTTTTTTGTTCCATACACTTGTGCCCCAATTTTTTTTTTCATCACAATTATAGCGAAGACCCTTCAGTTGGAGTTCATCCATTTCATCCCTAGTTAATTTATGTACCTTAAGGGGATTGACAGGGGGGTTAGGATTAGTGGGTTGAGGGAGAGGAACAAAAGATGGTTTTTTGTTCTGGGAAAAAACAACTTGTTGAGCCTCTTTAGCACTTTTAGTAGCTTCCAACCAAGTTTGAGGGCGGGCCATGAGAATCTGATATCATATTTCATCCTTTAGGCCATTGATAAAGAATTCACAGAAGAAAGCATCTGACATACCCTCGGTTCGAAAGCCCAAATGTTTAAAATCAATTATAAAGTCTTCCACTGTACCTAACTATTTCAACTTGGTCAAACGACTAAGATAGTGGGTATCAGTGTCAAAGTGGTCATAGAGCTCTGGAAAAAACTGGGTCTAGGTAATATACTCTTGACATGATTTTTTACGCCATTTCCACCATTGCCATCATTCACGATCTAGATAGAAGAAATCATAGCGAAGTTTTTCCAACTTATCAGTAATACCATGTAGAGAAAAATAATGCTCCATTTGAGTGACCCAACCCATAATATTGAAGCCATCAAATTTATTGACCTTGACATGGGGAAGAAGAGGGTCACGTTGAAAGGAGTTGGATTGAAAATGCAGAGAATGAGAGGAATCGACAACAACAGGTTGGTCTGAGGAGGAAGGACCCGAAGGGAGGTTCAAAAACTAGTTGACAACATAATGGAGGATGTTAAATTGGTTCATAAATTTGGCTTCCATGGTGTCAAATTTGTGCTCGACTTGGGTCTTGAATTGCGCAAGGTGGGAATCTATAGAGCCAATCTCAGATGTCACTTGATTGATGGAATCTTGTAGGTGTTGGTTGTGAGTGGTCGCCATTTGGAGAGGGGAAGTGCAGGTAAGGAAAAATGGGTGGGTAGGACTACAAAAAAGGACTTATAAGTGATAGGTACCATGACGATCAGGGTGATAAGGGAAATATAATGCAATAGGTGGAAAAATAGAGAATTTGAGAAGGGTTCGGGTCCACTGAAAAAAAAAATAAAGGATTAAAAAATAAAAGTATGACTGTGATCATGGATAAAAGGGGAATCCAATGGGATAGCTCCCAAATAAGTGTGTCGATGAGAGTTATACTCCAGCCTGAATAATACTATAGTGATTAAATGTCCAAATTATTAACAAGAATAAAGGTGTAGTAATTTCAAAACCATAATGCAGAAGGAACAGTTGCACGACAATAGATCTTGTCTGTTCTATTTTTGTTTCCGTCCCAAGGGTTAGGGTATTCAGGGTTTCTATAGACAGGGGTTTTCCTTGTGCTATAACTCTCTGATATACGTGCAGGATCCAAAAATATTACTCAACCTAATATCTCATGGAACCAACTAAGGAGGCTAGACCATTCCCTTGGTTGTACTACCCAACTACCTAGGTACTAGAGAGTATGTTCCCAAGTGTTGTTCTTGGTGTCACTATAGTTGTTAGTCGGTTGATCAAATTATCTACATAGGGATTTAAGAGATCTATGATGATCCACATATATGCGTTGTCTGATGCACTACCACTCGAAGGGGTACCAACTGGGGTTACAAGGGTGGCCAACATATGTGTGCTTGAGTACCTCTTGTATTTCATGTGTGTATTACTCCTCAACCGTGGTTTTATGCATATAACGATAGATATCTATAGCTTTAATATGTCAGAATACATCTCTACCCTGAAAAAAAATTAACCCACAATTTTTTTCCAAGGAAAGTGCTCTGATACCACTTGTAGTATTCCATATATAGAATAGTATGCAGAACATAAATATTTTAGCTAGAAATGGTATAAAAACAATTATATAACCAGAACAATACCAAAAAGAGATCCTTGATTAATGATAGCAATTTTCACTTGCCTCTTCGAGGGGAAAACCTCCAACAGAGCATAGCTTTATTACAATAATATCCAAGAAAAAACTTCTCATACCCTCTACTCTTATTTATACTAAATCTTTCTATCCAAAATAACAATCTAGATGAAGATCCTTCTAGAAGCGAAATCTTCTATTGGGTATTCTTACAATTTAATTATTCCTCCTTATTGCTAGGCCTTATTAATATTTACCTTTATTACATGGAAATATATTATTCTACCCACTTGAGGGGTTAGGTAGGTATTATTGATGGACATACCGAGGAAAAATGTTGGAAACTACATCCATAGATAAACCCAAAGAAATTCCAAAAGGATGCAAAGAAAAGGAACCTTCTAGCCACAGATTCAAGCAATCAGGTTGAAACTAGCTCGGATGTGGATGAAAATAATGTTTCCACATATTTTCATAATGAGGTGAATTTGAGTAGCGTTCATCATGAGGAAGGGAAGGAGATAAACAAGTTCTTCCACATCAAGTTTTAGGTCAAGAAGACCAAGATAAATGCTTTGTTCGACTCTAGTTCATAGACTAATATCATAGCATTAGATCTAGTCAACAAGCTTGGATTGGAGGTTCAGGATCATGCTATCCCCTATCCATTGGGTTGGGTGTTACACATTATTTTGGTCACCCCAGTGATCAATTGAGGATATGTGCATGACTCACTTCCATGTTCTATGAAGATACTAAAAGAGACTTTCTCCATGAGAAAAATGGATTATATTTTCTTCCTTAAAAACTATGTCAAAGGAGATCATTGCACCCTGCTCTATGCTTGGGGTGTGACAATTATTGATCATCGCATGCTGCACCAAAACTGGACTATGACTTCACCGTAGGCTACCTGTGCATGGGGTGTGATGATCCTCAAACAAGAGAAAACATGAAATTCATGAAGGTTCTAGAAGGGAATCTTCTAGAAGATGAGGTGTCCTCCGATTAGTTTGGATCTTACTCGCTTCTCTTATTTAGTGGGTTCATCCTAATATCCTCATATATCCCTCTTTCAACCTATATAAAGAGGGATGTATCATGGAAAAGGATAAAGTTTTCTTATGCATGAAGAATTCTGATGTAGTTTATACTTGAGATAGATTTACTTTAGTTATCCAAGCTAGGTTGTGGATGTTCTTCATCAAATGCATTGAAGCAAAGGTGTGTGTGTTGAAGAAAAGAGCCATTAGAAGGTACCTTGAAACATCAAGGCATGGGTTGTATTCTCCACTTTCATTTAATATAATGAAGCAATACATTTCTTCCCTATAAAGGTATCTTTAGTTTTATTGTATAACTCCTTGATCTTATACATAGATGTCATTCGAATATATATATCGTTGTTATCTCTCTTTGTTGGTTTGTGCTTCTTCATAGGTTCACCATCCCACAAATCAAACGATGGAGTGACAAGGAATACACTAGCAAGGATCAAACGTCATTTAAAAGGTATGTTATTTGTCCCTCTCTGAACTAGTTTATATGACAATAAAATATAAGGAGAAACTTGTATTTTGCCCTGTTTTGTTCTAGGTTCTTGTTTAAGTTATGGATATTATTTTGTTTCTGCACTTAACGATTTGTTCGATAAAAAAATTGGCGACCATATAGAGGAATGCCCTCTTTTATTTTTTTTCTTCTTATTTTCTTTTATCTTCTCTTCTTTTGGTCAATTTCATTCTCTGAGTCTGTGGGTGAACCATATTGATTCCCTGGTTCTAAAATTTCATTGAGAAACTTTGTCCTCTTTTCAATTTTTCCTTATGTTCAGTCGTCGTCACACCTTGCTTGTGTGTACTAGAGTGATGATGTCACACTATGTTTTTCATTCAGCCTGCAATGATCCTTCATCATCGCATTGTAGTCTTCTGTAGCCTGTGACGATTCCTGTAGAAATTATTGGAGTGATAGTCAACTTTCTTCTCTTTGCCCATATTTGTCTTTACTTATTGGGGTGAACTTTTAGCCTTGGTGAATGATTGGTTTGCATATTTTAAGCCTGAATTTGATTGTTTCTTAGGTATTGAGATATTTTCCATAAGATTTATAAGTTTTATCTTTTACTTCTTATTGCAAGGGTATAATCTCAAAGATTTGTCTCTAAGTGCTTGTTAGATAAGTTGTTATTGATCTTTTTTAGTTTTGGATTATTTTGTAAGTTTTGGATTGTTGTTGATTGAAAAAAAAAAATTGTTTGCATTCGATAGATAAGTTTTCTTATCTTTTCATTTTTTTGTTGCATTATGAGTTTAGTTTGGGAAAAATTGTTGTGAGTGCATTGATCTTCTTGGAAAACTCTTTCTTTTCTGGATTACATCTCTGTTTTTATTTTAAAAGGAAAGGACCGAAGGTTATTCTTCTATTAGTAGTCTTTACAAGAAAAATATTTTGGATTCAAATATTTGTTGAAAAGAGAAAATTAGAAAATTTAGTAGCTTTGATTGTTTGGAATAAATGTCATTCAAAGATTGAGAAGTTGTGCTTTGTAACTTTTTGTATTGTGGAAAGAGAAACCTTATCCCTATTGTAATTAGAGTTCATCGAATGCAATGATTTAATATCATCTCTTTTTTCATTTTATTTGGTCAAGGTCAAATACATCATCAATTTCATTCTTGTTTCCCTTTTTGAGTAAGCAACAACCATTAAAATTCAACATAATTTTAAAATTTACCTAGAAACTTTTATTTTCTAGAATTTTTATACACCAACATTAGTTAGGATAGCACTTTGGAATGGGTTGTGAGGCACACTCTCCAAAGAATCAAAACACACAATAATATCTTTTGATAGGGAGAGTTTAAATCCACTTGCTACATTTTGTCCCGAGAAGCCCTTCTAACACAAGGTTCAATCAAGAGGTTGCATTAGGGATGAAAGAGTTACTCACCCTACTTTTTTGGTCTTAGTGTAGATATTGCGCATATTATTGGGGGTCATTTGAGAAGAAAATCATGTGTAGACCTTCTCGAGGAGATTTCGGGCTTAGATACCCTGCCCTTGTGCATGGATTGGAATGTCGACTACTTCCCCAGGCATCATTGTCCTAATTGGTAACCTTGGTGGTCTATATCTTTAGAGTCTTTACACGAGGTGACTTTGCAGGGGAAATTCTTTATTGTACCTGGAATCAATGTTGGCCAAACTCACTCGGGATCCTTGGAGGGTATACCCATGATTATGTGTGGGATCTTGCACCAAGGTGTAATTCCGTTAAATAGGTCATCAACATAACTTTTCCACCCTCTTTATCCCAACCCCTTCTTGTCTTTTCGCAATACTAGATTTCATCACCATCTAGTGACTTTGAAATAAGAAGGTTTGTTTGCATGTTTTATATCTAGATTTTATTAGTGAGTGTTGCTTGTTTCTCTAGTTGGCCATAGATTTATTTCATTCTTTCTTTGGTGTGGCCAACTTCGGCCCTCATCGTTCATGTAGGATGCAAGGGTTACCTCCGAAAGAGCCAGAATAATATGCTCCTTTTCTTCCTAATTCACCAGAAGGTACTTCTCTTGAAGGAGAAATTAATATTGACGTGTCCTCTAAGATTGGAAGTTATACTCTATTGGTAGAATCAACACTTTCTGTAAATCTGTTATTGAGTGTTATACAAGATCCACTTTTTTCTCTGAATAAACTTGTCAGGAGATGTTGTTGCTGAAGACTATACTAGAATACTTACTGGACCTTACATAGAGTCTGGTGTAGATGATCCACCTTTTCAGAGTGAATCATTTAGAACCCTGGCTCATGCTGGAATTTTTGTTCCTAGCTTAATTCTCATTCGTTCTTTTTGGAGGACCTCATGAGGACATGATATTTTTGATAAACTAGGAATGAGACCAAATAAACCTATGTCATCACATACACCTATGACTTCCACTGACTATACAATACCTTTAGATCATTTTATTGGCACAACCAATAATGTTGTCATGATTTCAGACCAATTGTTGGTTGGTTCTCATACAATTATTCCCCTCTAGCTCACTAGCTCTGCCGCAGTCCCACAATTTACACATGTTTCTGCCAGAAGTATGGTCATAACTCAAGATCCTATTGGAACGTCACTTTCATCTAGTTCAAGTCCATCACCTCCACTTGGGTGCAATTCTCTTAATACTTCCATTGCTAATCCTGCCCAGAGTCCATCTGAAGGGCTTAATATTTTTATTCCACCTGAGTATAATGTTTTTAGCAGTTTTGTTCCTACACCTACCCAGGTTCTCTCTGAAGGGCCTAGTGTTCCTTCACCACCTCCACCCAGAGGATCTAATCGTCCTAGCCCAAGTAGCTCCAATCAAGTTTGAGGCACAAGCCATTCTGTCGCTTCTAGTTTTCAAATTCCTATTGGATGACAACCTCAAGTTGGGGTCCAACCCCAAGTTGGGGGGAAACCTCAAGTTGAGGGGTGTTGGGTGAAATATATGCACTATTAATTCCAACATTAGATTATGAACCAGGGATTCATAGACTTAGAGGTGCAGGAACAAGAAATGCATGATTGGAGCCTAGTCTAACCTAATCTAAGGCCAACAAACACACTTCAAATCCACATTGTGGGAAATTAACACTAAGGATTCATCACTGGGACGTAAGAATAAATTAGTGTTATAAAGGCTTAGATCATAGTATTTCATGCACTCGTGGTGATGTTCATGTGATTAATCATGAGTATCTTACCTAAGCTTTCTATCCTTCAATGATTGTTTCCTATAGTGGATCCACACTTAATGCAATAAATGAAACAAGAAAACAGAAATGAATTCAAATGACAGGAAATAAACTATGGGAAATTCAAATCACAATGAAAGAAAATTAATAATGACCAATAAATGAAATTAATCTAAAACTGGATCTCAAGATAAAATGCTTCAAATGGTTACAAGTGTCAACAAAAATAAGAGTGGAATCTACAGTAAATGCATGAAAGAAGAATGGATATTTGATTAATGACAAGATTGGAAAATGAAAAATTCACTCTTTTATGTTCACTCAAATTGTGGATTTGACAATTTCTTATAAACAGTAAAAGAAATCAGAGTGTAAGAAGATGGTGCAATGGTATTAGAACAATTTCTTGTATACTTCTTTATTGGATGTCCAAGCATAGTTTTACAAATGAATGTCAATGTATGGAATGGTAATGAGACACTTCAATATCCAATCTCTTAATTATTCAAATCTAGGTGCAATTGGTCAAAGAGAATTTGTATTTTTAATGCAATGTTGAATATGAAGAAATCAATTTCTTATACATGGATAAAGATGTATTAAAAAATAACATAAGAAATAAATTTTGATGAATGCACATGATTGATTCTTATTTATTACTTATGAAATAAATGAAAACACAACTTTAGGTATGAAATGTTCTTTTTGTTTTATTTTTAGAAACACACATGAAAGACAATCTAAAAACTAATGAAATCGTTGTCAACTAGCAAAACTTTGACCAGCTATAAAGAGGGTGCAAACTAGGAAAAAATATTATGTGATCTGAGGAATGAAAGCATGGCTAAGAGACTGGGTGAAATCGAAGTGGGGTGAAGGCATTGTGATGAAATTGCAATGAATCTGATAGGGGGTGTGACTGTGTTTTAAAAGGAGATTTAGAAAAAGTATGCAATTGTGATATTAAAACCTGATTTATGCACACACTATTGTCATGATTAGGGGTGATTTAATATGTGTATACTCTAGAATCAGTTTGCGAAATGGATTGAATGGATGGTTATAAGTTCTAGTAATTGAAAGAACATGTTTATGGTGGAATGAACAAGCAATGATAAATGAAATTATAGAAACAAAACACTATTACACCAAATAAAGAATCATTCCTAATTACGTGATAATAGGAATATACTAAATTGAAACTGAACTTTCAGTTGTACAAAAACTGAATGCGGATCAACAACATAACAACTAAACTAGAAATGAAATTTAAACAAAAATAAACACAAGAAATCTAATCTATGAGAGTAAAAGAGGGTAGTAGGATATTACTCTGAATGAGGGGCCCTTCCCATGCTGAATAACCCTAATTAAAAGAAAATCATCTCAAGTTAAGAAGATGGAAAGTAAACCAACAACAATCGATCCTCCATTTTGATCAAAGACTATGTTTACAAAATCAACCCTCTCATGCTTGTTCTTCACAAATAATCAATTAAAAAGAATGATAATGATAATGATG
>ML778820.1:1017197-1036573 GCA_009831015.1 Picea engelmannii
TTCAATCTTTTTAGGATCCACCCAGAGACCACCCTTTCCAACAATATGACCCAAGTACTCGAATTCCAAGATGCTAAAGGAACATTTAGAGTGTTTGAGGAAATGTTCATGATGAGAGACTATATGAAGAACTTGATCCACATGGGAAAGATGGGATTGCCAAGTTTACTATAGATGACAATATCATCAAAGAAAACTAAGACAAAATAATGGAGAAAAGGATGGAAGACATGATTCATGAGGATTTAGAAGGTGGAGGGGGCATTACATAGGCCAAAGGGCATGACAAAGAACTCATAGTGACCCTCATGAGTTTGAAAGGTAGTATTGGGGATGTCAATCCCTTGCATAGGTATCTGGTGGTAGCCAGAACATAGATAATGTTTTGTGAAATACTGAGCACCATTCAACTCATCCAAGAGATCATCAATGACAGGAATGGGAAAATTGTCCTTGATGGTTAGTTTATTGAGGGCATGAAATTCAGGACACATGCACCAAGTATCTTCTTTCTTAAGTACCATGACCACAGGAGAAGAATAAGGGCTGGTACTAGGGTGGATAACACCCTCTTGTAGAAATTCTTAAACTATTTTTTCAATTTCATTGTTTTGGGAAAAGGGATGATGATAAGGGAGAACATTGGGAGGAATAATCCTAGGAGCAAGAGGTATGGAATGATAATGAACACCACAAGAAGGAGGAATTCCCTGTGGAGTGGAAAAAATATCTTGGTGTTTGGAGAGAATAGATTGGAGGTCAGGATGCATAGAGGTTGTCTCATATGTGTGAATAGAATGGAGTTGAGAAATAATACTGGAGTGGCATTTTTTGAGGAGATTTTCCATGCGATTAGAAATGATGATCTTAGGAGAACTGACTATGAGACCTTGGAAGTGATACCTTTGTCCCTCCTATTGGAATTGCATTGTTAATTCCTTAAAATCCATAAGAATGGGACCCAAAGTGCGTAACCATTCAACACCTAGAATAATTTCACAAATGCCCATTTCAATGTAAAACATATGAGATTTCAGGTGGTAATGTCCAATTTTAAGACATACATTTTCACAACTCCCACCACATTTCATGGACCCACCATTGGCTATCATGATTTGAAAATTATTGATAGCATGAATATATCAATTGGTTTCCTAGGCAATGCGATGATGAATAAAATTGTGGGTGCTACCATTGTCAACAAGGATGATGACCTTCCTATTCTTAATATGGCCAATGATATTGAGGGTTTGTGGAGTAGAGAAGCCAGTGAGGGAATCCAAGGAAATGAGTGGTTCAACTTCAAGTGGGTCAACGAGATCTTGGGTATCATCAGGAAGGGAGGGATATTTCACAAGTGGAATTGTAACATCTTCATCGGGAACATCTTCAGAAATGGCCATAATTTTTTTTTGTTCCATACACTTGTGCCCCAATTTTTTTTTTCATCACAATTATAGCGAAGACCCTTCAGTTGGAGTTCATCCATTTCATCCCTAGTTAATTTATGTACCTTAAGGGGATTGACAGGGGGGTTAGGATTAGTGGGTTGAGGGAGAGGAACAAAAGATGGTTTTTTGTTCTGGGAAAAAACAACTTGTTGAGCCTCTTTAGCACTTTTAGTAGCTTCCAACCAAGTTTGAGGGCGGGCCATGAGAATCTGATATCATATTTCATCCTTTAGGCCATTGATAAAGAATTCACAGAAGAAAGCATCTGACATACCCTCGGTTCGAAAGCCCAAATGTTTAAAATCAATTATAAAGTCTTCCACTGTACCTAACTATTTCAACTTGGTCAAACGACTAAGATAGTGGGTATCAGTGTCAAAGTGGTCATAGAGCTCTGGAAAAAACTGGGTCTAGGTAATATACTCTTGACATGATTTTTTACGCCATTTCCACCATTGCCATCATTCACGATCTAGATAGAAGAAATCATAGCGAAGTTTTTCCAACTTATCAGTAATACCATGTAGAGAAAAATAATGCTCCATTTGAGTGACCCAACCCATAATATTGAAGCCATCAAATTTATTGACCTTGACATGGGGAAGAAGAGGGTCACGTTGAAAGGAGTTGGATTGAAAATGCAGAGAATGAGAGGAATCGACAACAACAGGTTGGTCTGAGGAGGAAGGACCCGAAGGGAGGTTCAAAAACTAGTTGACAACATAATGGAGGATGTTAAATTGGTTCATAAATTTGGCTTCCATGGTGTCAAATTTGTGCTCGACTTGGGTCTTGAATTGCGCAAGGTGGGAATCTATAGAGCCAATCTCAGATGTCACTTGATTGATGGAATCTTGTAGGTGTTGGTTGTGAGTGGTCGCCATTTGGAGAGGGGAAGTGCAGGTAAGGAAAAATGGGTGGGTAGGACTACAAAAAAGGACTTATAAGTGATAGGTACCATGACGATCAGGGTGATAAGGGAAATATAATGCAATAGGTGGAAAAATAGAGAATTTGAGAAGGGTTCGGGTCCACTGAAAAAAAAAATAAAGGATTAAAAAATAAAAGTATGACTGTGATCATGGATAAAAGGGGAATCCAATGGGATAGCTCCCAAATAAGTGTGTCGATGAGAGTTATACTCCAGCCTGAATAATACTATAGTGATTAAATGTCCAAATTATTAACAAGAATAAAGGTGTAGTAATTTCAAAACCATAATGCAGAAGGAACAGTTGCACGACAATAGATCTTGTCTGTTCTATTTTTGTTTCCGTCCCAAGGGTTAGGGTATTCAGGGTTTCTATAGACAGGGGTTTTCCTTGTGCTATAACTCTCTGATATACGTGCAGGATCCAAAAATATTACTCAACCTAATATCTCATGGAACCAACTAAGGAGGCTAGACCATTCCCTTGGTTGTACTACCCAACTACCTAGGTACTAGAGAGTATGTTCCCAAGTGTTGTTCTTGGTGTCACTATAGTTGTTAGTCGGTTGATCAAATTATCTACATAGGGATTTAAGAGATCTATGATGATCCACATATATGCGTTGTCTGATGCACTACCACTCGAAGGGGTACCAACTGGGGTTACAAGGGTGGCCAACATATGTGTGCTTGAGTACCTCTTGTATTTCATGTGTGTATTACTCCTCAACCGTGGTTTTATGCATATAACGATAGATATCTATAGCTTTAATATGTCAGAATACATCTCTACCCTGAAAAAAAATTAACCCACAATTTTTTTCCAAGGAAAGTGCTCTGATACCACTTGTAGTATTCCATATATAGAATAGTATGCAGAACATAAATATTTTAGCTAGAAATGGTATAAAAACAATTATATAACCAGAACAATACCAAAAAGAGATCCTTGATTAATGATAGCAATTTTCACTTGCCTCTTCGAGGGGAAAACCTCCAACAGAGCATAGCTTTATTACAATAATATCCAAGAAAAAACTTCTCATACCCTCTACTCTTATTTATACTAAATCTTTCTATCCAAAATAACAATCTAGATGAAGATCCTTCTAGAAGCGAAATCTTCTATTGGGTATTCTTACAATTTAATTATTCCTCCTTATTGCTAGGCCTTATTAATATTTACCTTTATTACATGGAAATATATTATTCTACCCACTTGAGGGGTTAGGTAGGTATTATTGATGGACATACCGAGGAAAAATGTTGGAAACTACATCCATAGATAAACCCAAAGAAATTCCAAAAGGATGCAAAGAAAAGGAACCTTCTAGCCACAGATTCAAGCAATCAGGTTGAAACTAGCTCGGATGTGGATGAAAATAATGTTTCCACATATTTTCATAATGAGGTGAATTTGAGTAGCGTTCATCATGAGGAAGGGAAGGAGATAAACAAGTTCTTCCACATCAAGTTTTAGGTCAAGAAGACCAAGATAAATGCTTTGTTCGACTCTAGTTCATAGACTAATATCATAGCATTAGATCTAGTCAACAAGCTTGGATTGGAGGTTCAGGATCATGCTATCCCCTATCCATTGGGTTGGGTGTTACACATTATTTTGGTCACCCCAGTGATCAATTGAGGATATGTGCATGACTCACTTCCATGTTCTATGAAGATACTAAAAGAGACTTTCTCCATGAGAAAAATGGATTATATTTTCTTCCTTAAAAACTATGTCAAAGGAGATCATTGCACCCTGCTCTATGCTTGGGGTGTGACAATTATTGATCATCGCATGCTGCACCAAAACTGGACTATGACTTCACCGTAGGCTACCTGTGCATGGGGTGTGATGATCCTCAAACAAGAGAAAACATGAAATTCATGAAGGTTCTAGAAGGGAATCTTCTAGAAGATGAGGTGTCCTCCGATTAGTTTGGATCTTACTCGCTTCTCTTATTTAGTGGGTTCATCCTAATATCCTCATATATCCCTCTTTCAACCTATATAAAGAGGGATGTATCATGGAAAAGGATAAAGTTTTCTTATGCATGAAGAATTCTGATGTAGTTTATACTTGAGATAGATTTACTTTAGTTATCCAAGCTAGGTTGTGGATGTTCTTCATCAAATGCATTGAAGCAAAGGTGTGTGTGTTGAAGAAAAGAGCCATTAGAAGGTACCTTGAAACATCAAGGCATGGGTTGTATTCTCCACTTTCATTTAATATAATGAAGCAATACATTTCTTCCCTATAAAGGTATCTTTAGTTTTATTGTATAACTCCTTGATCTTATACATAGATGTCATTCGAATATATATATCGTTGTTATCTCTCTTTGTTGGTTTGTGCTTCTTCATAGGTTCACCATCCCACAAATCAAACGATGGAGTGACAAGGAATACACTAGCAAGGATCAAACGTCATTTAAAAGGTATGTTATTTGTCCCTCTCTGAACTAGTTTATATGACAATAAAATATAAGGAGAAACTTGTATTTTGCCCTGTTTTGTTCTAGGTTCTTGTTTAAGTTATGGATATTATTTTGTTTCTGCACTTAACGATTTGTTCGATAAAAAAATTGGCGACCATATAGAGGAATGCCCTCTTTTATTTTTTTTCTTCTTATTTTCTTTTATCTTCTCTTCTTTTGGTCAATTTCATTCTCTGAGTCTGTGGGTGAACCATATTGATTCCCTGGTTCTAAAATTTCATTGAGAAACTTTGTCCTCTTTTCAATTTTTCCTTATGTTCAGTCGTCGTCACACCTTGCTTGTGTGTACTAGAGTGATGATGTCACACTATGTTTTTCATTCAGCCTGCAATGATCCTTCATCATCGCATTGTAGTCTTCTGTAGCCTGTGACGATTCCTGTAGAAATTATTGGAGTGATAGTCAACTTTCTTCTCTTTGCCCATATTTGTCTTTACTTATTGGGGTGAACTTTTAGCCTTGGTGAATGATTGGTTTGCATATTTTAAGCCTGAATTTGATTGTTTCTTAGGTATTGAGATATTTTCCATAAGATTTATAAGTTTTATCTTTTACTTCTTATTGCAAGGGTATAATCTCAAAGATTTGTCTCTAAGTGCTTGTTAGATAAGTTGTTATTGATCTTTTTTAGTTTTGGATTATTTTGTAAGTTTTGGATTGTTGTTGATTGAAAAAAAAAAATTGTTTGCATTCGATAGATAAGTTTTCTTATCTTTTCATTTTTTTGTTGCATTATGAGTTTAGTTTGGGAAAAATTGTTGTGAGTGCATTGATCTTCTTGGAAAACTCTTTCTTTTCTGGATTACATCTCTGTTTTTATTTTAAAAGGAAAGGACCGAAGGTTATTCTTCTATTAGTAGTCTTTACAAGAAAAATATTTTGGATTCAAATATTTGTTGAAAAGAGAAAATTAGAAAATTTAGTAGCTTTGATTGTTTGGAATAAATGTCATTCAAAGATTGAGAAGTTGTGCTTTGTAACTTTTTGTATTGTGGAAAGAGAAACCTTATCC
Source organism: Picea engelmannii (assembly GCA_009831015.1). NCBI lineage: Eukaryota > Viridiplantae > Streptophyta > Pinopsida > Pinales > Pinaceae > Picea > Picea engelmannii. The sequence continues at coordinate 1,023,093 of ML778820.1, forward strand.
CTATTGTAATTAGAGTTCATCGAATGCAATGATTTAATATCATCTCTTTTTTCATTTTATTTGGTCAAGGTCAAATACATCATCAATTTCATTCTTGTTTCCCTTTTTGAGTAAGCAACAACCATTAAAATTCAACATAATTTTAAAATTTACCTAGAAACTTTTATTTTCTAGAATTTTTATACACCAACATTAGTTAGGATAGCACTTTGGAATGGGTTGTGAGGCACACTCTCCAAAGAATCAAAACACACAATAATATCTTTTGATAGGGAGAGTTTAAATCCACTTGCTACATTTTGTCCCGAGAAGCCCTTCTAACACAAGGTTCAATCAAGAGGTTGCATTAGGGATGAAAGAGTTACTCACCCTACTTTTTTGGTCTTAGTGTAGATATTGCGCATATTATTGGGGGTCATTTGAGAAGAAAATCATGTGTAGACCTTCTCGAGGAGATTTCGGGCTTAGATACCCTGCCCTTGTGCATGGATTGGAATGTCGACTACTTCCCCAGGCATCATTGTCCTAATTGGTAACCTTGGTGGTCTATATCTTTAGAGTCTTTACACGAGGTGACTTTGCAGGGGAAATTCTTTATTGTACCTGGAATCAATGTTGGCCAAACTCACTCGGGATCCTTGGAGGGTATACCCATGATTATGTGTGGGATCTTGCACCAAGGTGTAATTCCGTTAAATAGGTCATCAACATAACTTTTCCACCCTCTTTATCCCAACCCCTTCTTGTCTTTTCGCAATACTAGATTTCATCACCATCTAGTGACTTTGAAATAAGAAGGTTTGTTTGCATGTTTTATATCTAGATTTTATTAGTGAGTGTTGCTTGTTTCTCTAGTTGGCCATAGATTTATTTCATTCTTTCTTTGGTGTGGCCAACTTCGGCCCTCATCGTTCATGTAGGATGCAAGGGTTACCTCCGAAAGAGCCAGAATAATATGCTCCTTTTCTTCCTAATTCACCAGAAGGTACTTCTCTTGAAGGAGAAATTAATATTGACGTGTCCTCTAAGATTGGAAGTTATACTCTATTGGTAGAATCAACACTTTCTGTAAATCTGTTATTGAGTGTTATACAAGATCCACTTTTTTCTCTGAATAAACTTGTCAGGAGATGTTGTTGCTGAAGACTATACTAGAATACTTACTGGACCTTACATAGAGTCTGGTGTAGATGATCCACCTTTTCAGAGTGAATCATTTAGAACCCTGGCTCATGCTGGAATTTTTGTTCCTAGCTTAATTCTCATTCGTTCTTTTTGGAGGACCTCATGAGGACATGATATTTTTGATAAACTAGGAATGAGACCAAATAAACCTATGTCATCACATACACCTATGACTTCCACTGACTATACAATACCTTTAGATCATTTTATTGGCACAACCAATAATGTTGTCATGATTTCAGACCAATTGTTGGTTGGTTCTCATACAATTATTCCCCTCTAGCTCACTAGCTCTGCCGCAGTCCCACAATTTACACATGTTTCTGCCAGAAGTATGGTCATAACTCAAGATCCTATTGGAACGTCACTTTCATCTAGTTCAAGTCCATCACCTCCACTTGGGTGCAATTCTCTTAATACTTCCATTGCTAATCCTGCCCAGAGTCCATCTGAAGGGCTTAATATTTTTATTCCACCTGAGTATAATGTTTTTAGCAGTTTTGTTCCTACACCTACCCAGGTTCTCTCTGAAGGGCCTAGTGTTCCTTCACCACCTCCACCCAGAGGATCTAATCGTCCTAGCCCAAGTAGCTCCAATCAAGTTTGAGGCACAAGCCATTCTGTCGCTTCTAGTTTTCAAATTCCTATTGGATGACAACCTCAAGTTGGGGTCCAACCCCAAGTTGGGGGGAAACCTCAAGTTGAGGGGTGTTGGGTGAAATATATGCACTATTAATTCCAACATTAGATTATGAACCAGGGATTCATAGACTTAGAGGTGCAGGAACAAGAAATGCATGATTGGAGCCTAGTCTAACCTAATCTAAGGCCAACAAACACACTTCAAATCCACATTGTGGGAAATTAACACTAAGGATTCATCACTGGGACGTAAGAATAAATTAGTGTTATAAAGGCTTAGATCATAGTATTTCATGCACTCGTGGTGATGTTCATGTGATTAATCATGAGTATCTTACCTAAGCTTTCTATCCTTCAATGATTGTTTCCTATAGTGGATCCACACTTAATGCAATAAATGAAACAAGAAAACAGAAATGAATTCAAATGACAGGAAATAAACTATGGGAAATTCAAATCACAATGAAAGAAAATTAATAATGACCAATAAATGAAATTAATCTAAAACTGGATCTCAAGATAAAATGCTTCAAATGGTTACAAGTGTCAACAAAAATAAGAGTGGAATCTACAGTAAATGCATGAAAGAAGAATGGATATTTGATTAATGACAAGATTGGAAAATGAAAAATTCACTCTTTTATGTTCACTCAAATTGTGGATTTGACAATTTCTTATAAACAGTAAAAGAAATCAGAGTGTAAGAAGATGGTGCAATGGTATTAGAACAATTTCTTGTATACTTCTTTATTGGATGTCCAAGCATAGTTTTACAAATGAATGTCAATGTATGGAATGGTAATGAGACACTTCAATATCCAATCTCTTAATTATTCAAATCTAGGTGCAATTGGTCAAAGAGAATTTGTATTTTTAATGCAATGTTGAATATGAAGAAATCAATTTCTTATACATGGATAAAGATGTATTAAAAAATAACATAAGAAATAAATTTTGATGAATGCACATGATTGATTCTTATTTATTACTTATGAAATAAATGAAAACACAACTTTAGGTATGAAATGTTCTTTTTGTTTTATTTTTAGAAACACACATGAAAGACAATCTAAAAACTAATGAAATCGTTGTCAACTAGCAAAACTTTGACCAGCTATAAAGAGGGTGCAAACTAGGAAAAAATATTATGTGATCTGAGGAATGAAAGCATGGCTAAGAGACTGGGTGAAATCGAAGTGGGGTGAAGGCATTGTGATGAAATTGCAATGAATCTGATAGGGGGTGTGACTGTGTTTTAAAAGGAGATTTAGAAAAAGTATGCAATTGTGATATTAAAACCTGATTTATGCACACACTATTGTCATGATTAGGGGTGATTTAATATGTGTATACTCTAGAATCAGTTTGCGAAATGGATTGAATGGATGGTTATAAGTTCTAGTAATTGAAAGAACATGTTTATGGTGGAATGAACAAGCAATGATAAATGAAATTATAGAAACAAAACACTATTACACCAAATAAAGAATCATTCCTAATTACGTGATAATAGGAATATACTAAATTGAAACTGAACTTTCAGTTGTACAAAAACTGAATGCGGATCAACAACATAACAACTAAACTAGAAATGAAATTTAAACAAAAATAAACACAAGAAATCTAATCTATGAGAGTAAAAGAGGGTAGTAGGATATTACTCTGAATGAGGGGCCCTTCCCATGCTGAATAACCCTAATTAAAAGAAAATCATCTCAAGTTAAGAAGATGGAAAGTAAACCAACAACAATCGATCCTCCATTTTGATCAAAGACTATGTTTACAAAATCAACCCTCTCATGCTTGTTCTTCACAAATAATCAATTAAAAAGAATGATAATGATAATGATGTCTCCCTTCTCAGACCTATGAGGCTCTATTTATACATTAAGAATCACTGATGAGTGGATGGGACCAAATCCCAATGCTCATATTTCAAATTTTACCTTTTTAGGTAGAAATCCCAAAAATTTGGGCACATTCGAGTTAGGAATCCACCCATATCTTCCAAACCAATTCGAATTTTGAAAGAGTTCCCACTTCTTACTCAATTTTCCACATTTTAGACAAAACCTATATCATAGAATTTCTGGATCTAATACCATCTACATAGAAATCGACGCACAAGTTAGTAGTTTGAGATTTTTGCTAATTTTTTCATAATCATTCCCCTTGATTTGGAGGTCCATATGTGCGAGATAGGTGAATTATTACACACCTGTAATAATTTCAATGTCATTCTGGACAAAACCCATGTTCTTGATTTCCTTCTAGAAGTGTGCCAATATGACAAGGTACAATATCGGGTACGAGAATAACTATACTAGTGCAAAATGTTGAACCACAGTAATGGTACAAGAATGTTGATCATGCAAATCACACTTTATCAACTGTTTTAGTAAAAAATGATATAATCATATTTTAATCACTAAAAATATAGAAAATTATGTATTAACCATGTAGGATGAATAACAAGATACAATAGAGGTTTATGGTGTGATTAGCGATATATTATTAGCAAAATGAGGGGAGAATGTGTAATGATGAATGTATTTGTGTAGCATAAATATGGAAAAACTGGATCCCAACAGGGGCAACCCCAAGTTGGGCGACATAAACCATTGTACGGACAATATACACCTGGATTGCAATCTCAACCTTGGAATTTTCCTTTCCAAGGCAATCAACAACCTCATAGAGGGAAAACTCCTCAAGTGAATTCTTTTGTACCCCCTAGTCCTAGGAAACCATATTTGGGCTCTACAAATCCTACCTGGGTTCAATATTTTTAGTCTAATGCTCCTTTCCAAGGTAGCATACCCAATCAACCAACACATGCTGGCTATGTGACTCAAAACCCTCCACCACCGAATTCGATAGGACCCTCTAACTATCTACAAACTGCTTATGGTCCTACTGGTATACCTACAGTATTACCTCCTCAAAATTACCAGTTTCCTCAAGTGAACAGAAAGTTGTCGTTTCTTTCTACTTTAGATTTACCAGATTTATCTAGGATTTTGAATGATCCTATCTTGCACTCTCCTTATTAAAAGGTTGGTCATACCTACCAAGTTACCATCAGACATTCCTAAGTTTGACAATCAATCGGGAGAAGACAAAAATAAGATCATGTCATGACATTTCATCTTTGTTGTTCATATAACTCCTTGATGGATGACTCCATTAGATTACATATTTTTCAACGAACTCTTATGGGTTCAACTACCAAATGGTATATTGAATTTCCCCAAGGATTGTTCAATGATTTCAACACCTTAGCTATGGATTTCTTAACACATTACCAGTTACCGATATGATATGAGACAGGAACCAAAATTTTGAGTGCATTTAAACAATTCTCTTCTACTCATATTTCTGATCATATTCACAAGTGGAGGAGGAGAAGACACTTAATCAAATTTTCCCTTCCTAATCAACTATTGGCTGAGTGGTTTACCAAGTCACTCATCGGTCCTATACCCAGTGATGTTTCCATGGGTGGTTTCGTCACTGAAGAGCAGGCAATTAGTCGTGATCAATACTTGGATCTAGTTTATTCACAAACGAGCACACTATATGACTTGATCCCTGATGCTCATCGCCTATCTACAAATCCAACCCCAACACCTCCAGTAGCCTCTCATGCTACCAATGGTGTGATTGGAACTTTTCATGTTGAGACTCAGTCCAAGAAATCCATTCATTCCAATCCCAAATCTACTACTGCTAATGTACAAAATGCTACTCCTACGACTCCTTCTCCCGGTAAAACTTCTAAGGTTAATACGGTTCAGTCCACACCTACTGGTAAAAATCAAAATAAAAAGAAAGAGAAGGGTAAGAATAAAGAGGATAAAAATAATAATTAACAATCTGATAAACCCAAGACTCAACCTGCTGATGATAAAGAAAAGAGAAAAACTCATTATCTTTGTCTTATCTGTGGTGAGGATCATTATATAAAATATTGTCCACGACGTGTTGAGGTTACTAAGTTCCTTCAAGGGACCATGGCACCTCCTACACTCGTCATTTTATCACACCCTTTTCCTTCTCAGCAATAGGCCCAATTGGTTATTCCTGACCAACCTTCTCCCTCTACTACATATTATGTACTTATGTGTACTGGTGACTCCAATAAGAATGAAGTGGCAGTAGCTACTTGAGCCAAAGATTATTCTCCTTCGAAAGAGAAAGTTGATGATTCACCACCTCCATTGGTTCAACCTCCATCAACTTCACCTCCCAACGATCCTCTTCATCTCAAATGACCAAGTCTAGATACAGTTCTTCGTCCTCCTCCTAAGGGGGTTGTTTGTATTTTGTCATTTAAAATCCACACACATGTCGCTCAAAACTATAGTATTGTAGAATATCTTGCAGAGGCACTTTCTATGATGTCGTCTCTCGAAGTCCTTCAAAGTTTTCCTATGCAACAAAAGGCTCTGTTAAATGATATTGGTGGAATTGATCCTACCAATACAAACTTGATAATATTTGACTTGGAATATCACATTCCAAGACTCCCTCATCAATTAGTGTTTCAAATACAAGTCATTGTGGAAAATAAGAACATTTTTTGAGTCATTGTTGATGAAGGAGCTTCGACTTGTGTCATGTATATTACTTGTTGGAAAGCCATTGGCTCTCCTACCCTTACTGAGTCACACAATACTCTAAAAGATTTTAATTTTACAATATTTAAAAATTATGGTTTTCTTCTTTTGTTATCTATTTTGTTAGGAGGCAAGGCGATTACTATTGAGGTTGAGGAGTTTGATGCACCTGTTTATTACAACCTTTTACTTGGCCGTAATTGGATTGATTCTACATGTGAAATTGTTTCTACTCTTTTTCGTGTGATAAGTTTCCCTCACCAAGGAAAATTTGTTACTGTAGACCATCTCACCTTCTTTAGTTCTGATTCATGCACTAGTAACATTCCTTTCATTACAAAAACACCACCTAGTTATGAGAATGTCGGTGTGGGTCTTTTAAAGGATTCATCGTTAATGGGTACCTTCCCCATTCCACCCCCTGATGTTCCTCCTCCTTTTGTTACTTCTACTAACATGATCTCGACCATTGTTGGTGAAATCCTTGAGTCTTATGACCATTGGACAATACCTAGCTCCAAAGATTGTCTTCATTATGGAGACGGAATGCCTTTAAGTCCAGTGGAATTGGCTTATCATGCTATTCAATCGATAACTCCTTCTCCTCGTTCTCTCTTAGATATGTTTCTTGATCATTTTCATGTGGTATTTGACACTGATGAGATGATAATGATAGTTATGTCCATGGAAGATACCCCATGGGATGATGGGCATCATCGTTTTGTCCTCTTCCTGGAACCCGAGACTATAGAGAGTTACCAATGGATTTCAAATGTGTCCGTTGTCATTACTATTTCCCCTATTCTTGAACCAACACATGATGTTTTTTAGGAAGGGAATTTGGGAAATATTTCACCCACCATCTCTCTAGATATTTTGATTAAACCTAGTATTGTGGAAAATGTTCATATCGGTGCCTCATGTTCTCTTGATTAGATCTGAATTTACAAGGCTCTTTTCAAAGAATTTTGTGACATTTTTTCATGGAGTTATGAAGAGATGCCTGGAATTGATCCAGATATTTTTGTACATGATAATAAGTCTTACTCAGATGCTAAACCCATTCGACAGGGACTACGTCCAATACATCAATGCAAAGATACTGCTATTAAACTTGAAGTTGAAAAAATTCTTAAAGACGGTTTTGTCTATCCTATGGCATTAACTCATTGGGTGTCCAATCTTGTTCTGGTTATGAAGAAACAAGGCACAATCTGTGTTTGTGTGGATTATAGGGATATCAACAAGGCTTATACCAAAGATAATTATTTGACCCCTTTCGTTGACTAGATCGTTGATGATTGTGATGGGAGTGAAATATTCTCTTTGATGGATGGATTCTCCAGCTATAATCAAATAAATATTCTACCCATGGATCAACATAAGACTACTTTTATTTTCTCTTGGGGAACCTTCGCATACCAAAAAATTCCTTTTGGTCTCAAGAATGTTCGTGCAACTTTTCAACGTGCTATTTCTTATGATTTTCATGATATTAAACACATTGTACAACCTTACCTAGATTATTTACCAACACATTCCATGCATCTCCAATATCATCTGACACACTTACACACCATTTTCCTATGCTGTCGATATTATCGCATATGATTGAATCCACATAAATGTGTTTTTTGTGTGGAGTCCAGATGACTTCTTTGTTTTATCATTTCTACACATGGGATTAGGGTGGATCCTTTGAAGGTTGAAGCTATTCTCAATTTTTGTGCTCCTTCTACCTTATGCCAACTCCAAATTTTGCAAGGGAAGGAAATTTTTTTACATTGATTTATCCCTAATTATGTTGAACTAACAAAAGGTTTCACTCAACTTCTTAAGAAGGGTCACGATTTTGTATGGGATGACACTGCTAACAAATCCTTTGAAGCTTTGAAACTTGCCTTAACCCATACACCACTCTTATTCCCCCCCGATTATAGTTGACATTATTTCTTACACTTGGCTGCTTTGGACTCTACCATAGCCATGGCACTAGTCCAATAGGATGATTCAAATGATGAACATGTTATATACTATTTAAGTTAGAGTCTCATGACCATCAAAACCAAATGTATTCATGTGGAGAAACTGGCCTTGGTAGTTGTTCAAGTTGTGCAACATTTTCGTCATTATATCTTATTGCGCAAAACTGCCATCATTTCCAATTTCAACCCTATACAAAAAATCCTTACTAGACAATTGTTGGGGGGGAAATAATCCAAATGAATAGTGATTCTCTAGGAGTTTAATTTGGATTTTGAGCGATCCAAGTCAAATAAAGATTTTGTTTTTTCCAAGTTGATATGTGACCTTCCCTCCACTGAGACAAAAACTATGGCAGAGGATTCCTTTCCTGATGAGTCTCTCTTTCTGACCAGTTCCGATGACATATGGTATGGAGGGATTATCATTTATATCCAAACCCAAACTTTCCAGCCTGATCTTTCTTGTGTAGATCATCGTCGCGTTCAATATCAAGTCCGAAAATACATTATTCTTGATGGTACCGTTTACCTTCATGGTATTGATTCCATATTTCAATGATGTTTAACCTATGATGAAGCTGAGAAAGCTTTAAATAATTGTCACTCTGGAGCCTATGGCAGTCATATGTCCAGGTATGCCACTGCCCAAAAAATCTTACCAGATGGTTACTCTCGGCCTTCATTGTTTAAAGATTACATTATTGTCATTCATAAATGCCATGCTTGTCAAATGTATAAAAATAAGATTTGATCACATCCTGCTCCTCTTTACCTTGTAGTTTCCTTTGGTCCATTCATTAAATGAAGCATTGACTTCATGACATGTAACCCTCACTAGGATGGGGGGCATGGATACATTATCATAGCCGTGGATTATTTCACTAAATGGGCCGAGACGATGATTACATTTGATAATACCAAGAAATCTGCAGTGTTGTTCATATTCAATCATATCATTACTAGGTTTAGTGTCCCTCAAGCCATAGTCACTGACCATGGTAGTCATTTTCACAATTTCATGATTTATGAACTTACTGAGAAGTTGGGTCTTCGACATGAAAACTCAACACCTTACTATCCATAGGCCAATGGCCAAGTTGAAGCAATCAAAAAAGTTCTCACTACTATGATTCAATAGATGGTATGAATTCACAAGTCAAGCTGGCACACGATGATCTTATCAGCATTATGGGCTTATCGGACATCCATTAAATCTGCCACAGGTTTGACACCTTTCGAGTTAGTATATGGTATCGAAATTATTTTGTTGATTGAATGTGAAATCCCATCTTTGAAACTAGTTGTAGAACTTCTCCATAAAACCTCAGTCGAAGAGGAATGTCTATTGTATTTGATGCAATTATACGAGACTTTTCGTGACATTGTTTTAGTCATAGAAAATCAGAAGAAATGTGTCAAAGATCAATACAATACGCATGTCAAACTATGTGTTTTTTCTGAGGTTGATTTAGTTCTCCTTTACGAACAGGATTGTGACTTATTAGGGGCTAGTAAATTCGATCCCATGTGACATGGCCCATATATCGTTAAACGAGTGTTGGAGAAAGGGGCTTATGAGATGGTATATTATGATGGAATTCCTTTGGGTGAACCCAAAAATGGGCTTTACTTGAAGACGTACTATGCTTAAAATATTTTTTGCATGAGTGCTTTGTATTTTTAGTGTATCATACTCTAGTGTGTGTTTTTCTCATTTCTTGTTCCTCCTTTAAACTGCTTATCTTGCATTGTGCTTGGTTTCTAGATGGTAGTGTCTCCGTTACCCTATGTCGGCTTTGTTGATGGTGCTAGTTCCAGTACTCAAAACCTAGCATCTATTGCATGGGAAATCTATGCACCTACATATGAGTTGATCATTCTACACAGTGTTTTCCTTGGTCGTGCAACTAATAATATCATGGAATAAAATGCATTTATTGAGTTATTAACTGATTCCATTTCATTTGGAATCCATCATCTTATTGTACAACTTGATTCACAGCTAGTAGTGTTGCAATTAAGTAATGTTTATTCCATCTGAAGTTGTACATTGTTACGAGTATACTTAAGAATTCGCCTCTTGGAAAGACATTTTGATTATATTCAGTATCAACATATTCCTAGATGTCTAAATACATTAACAGATGCATTGGATAATTATGTTTTAGATAGACATTTGTGCCATTTATAAATCCAAACACACATTTTAAAAGACAAGTAAGCTGGTAGGAACTTTATATTAATACGTCAAAAGTTATAAAAAAATGTTTGTCCTGAGACCAAAATGTCAAAATAGTGAAGCTCATGGCTTCATATACATAAGCATCAAGGATGTTTCTCACTATAACAAATGAATTCCCATGCCACTCTATGGAGTAGTCAACCAATGGATGTTGATACACCAATTGTATGGTGTTGGTGGTGCCGAGGTAACTCATCCACCGTGATGTTAGGGATGTTAATGGTTAATCCCTCTAGGTTCCATTCAATCTCCTTGAGATCCTCAACATCTACACCTAGACCCACCATAACGCCTATCTATCCTCGTCTCTGAATAGGAGATGATCCTGGAGGATGATAAGGTGCCACATCTGCATTGTTGAGAGCACTTGATTAGTCTTGGATAAATGAAAAAAACATTTTATAATTAAAAATACTAGAAACAACATATAATGACAAATTATTCTTACCTATCTCTCCCCACTAAGATCCCTCGGGTAATGCCAAGTCGGGGTCTCCACGGAAGTCGGTCCCAACATAAGCATAGTCCTCAACCATAATTAGTTGATCCCTCATCCACTTGAATAAATCTTGGTCATATTTGACGATTGGAATGCCACCATGCCAAGCCATCAAATACACCCATATTTTCATCTGAGGATCCTGTGGAGCAGGTATTCCCCACTCCACATGTTGTAGACATAAGACAGGGACCCTCTCCAGGAATAAGGATACCAAAATGGATCCATTGCCAAATTGTTTCAACCAACTGTTCCTACACTTTGCTAGTTGTTTTTTCAGGTTCTTCAAAAGACCCTCACACCAATTGAAGACCCAGGGCTCCATACACTCTAAGAATACTAAAATTGACTTTGTAAAGCCATGTGAGAAGTCGCACTCCCTGCTATCTGAGTGATATTGTGGAGGATAGTTCTAAAAGGTAAATATCAAACATCCCTAATGGAAACCTTTCCACTGTGCTTTTCAATACATGGTGTGTAGTGATGTGCAATGTAATAGTTCATGGGTTCTCCACCACCTCTGCTTCTCGAGAGTGATACCCAAGAGCCTTAATGAGATAACCCTGTCAAAAATTAAATTTCATCAATATCCAAGGTAAGTGTATGCACACCCACATGCAAGTATTGTTCATTGACATCCCACATGTGGACTAGGTACTCCAATAGCCTTGGTTAGGCTCTCATGCCCTAAAATTTGAAAAATTTAAGAAAACCACACTCCCAGAGTGCCACGACAGTGCTCAGGTCATTCCTGACAAAGTAGTATTCTTCCTCATGCTCACATTAACTCCACTAGAGAACAATGACTGAGGAAAACCTACCAAACAACATTAAAGGATGATTAGATTCATAAAAATCCAAAAGTTGGAAGTTTTCCTAGCTCATTTTCTTTTTTCAAAATTTGAGTTGTGGTCATTGCAGGGAATTTGTTTTACATAGAGCAGTGTCATTGCACCCTGGTTGTAGAACCCCTGCAACAAATTGGGATCATCGCAGTTCATGATAGCGTGAGCTTGCAACGATATCAAAGTGAAACAACCCCTAAAAAATCTCCCTTAACTAAAAAATGAACCATTAAAAATGAAATTTTCAACCATGAAAATAGAAAGGGGAAGGAGAATACATTTTTTACGGAAAAAGTTCGAGAAATGGTCCACCAGGCGCTCCAGAATCGTCGTGTGAAATTTGGAAGGAAATGGGGGTTTGTGGCACTATTTGGGTGAAATTGCAAAATGAAATGGTAAATGAAATATTTTGACCTATTTATTCACTTTTTTCCATTTTAATTGCAAATCAAATCAATTTTTGAATATTTTACCTGTTAGGAACCAAATATCAATATAACATAGAAAAACCTCAGAAAAAGTACTCAACGCCTTGAAAAAGAGATAATTTCAGATAATAAGCCTCTTCTAGGGGGCAACCTCCCTTTACCCCACTTAAATGTTCAAGTACAAGATGATTCGATATGAAAATGTCTCCTTGGTATATATAGGAGACTAGGAGGTATAATTACAACTAATGGCCTAAAGCCAACATAAATAAAATAACAACACTAATATAATATGCCCCAATTAAGGGGTAATGAGACAATATTAGGGCTTAACATGCCCATCCCCTTGAGACAAGTGTTGTCTGCAACGCTTGAGTAACTCTGGATGGTTTTGTATAAAAGACTTATCTTCCCAAGTGGAATCTTTAGCTGGTAGTTTCCTCCATTTAATGAGATACTCTAAAATGGATCTATTCCTCAGCTGGCAAATTCTTGTGTTAGTTATGGCTTCAAGCTCCAATATGATTTTTCCTTCCTCGTCAAGTTATGGAAATATAGTTTGAACTGGGATCTTGTCTCCTATAACCTTCTTTAAGCATGAAACATGGAAAACTGGGTGTACTTGTGAAGATGCATGCAGCTCCAATTTGTATGCCATAGTACCAATCTTTTGCAACACCTTATAAGGGCCAGAGTACTTTGGTGATAATTTATTATCCTTCTTGGCTTGCTTGAGGGACATCTGTTTGTATGGTTGTAATCTTAAAAATACCCAATCCCCTACCTCAAAACTTCTTTCACTATGATGTTGATTTGCTTGTTGTTTCATACGATTATGTGCCATGGTCAGGTTGTCCTTTAAGATTTGGAGAACTTGTTGTTTATTCTCGATATGATCTTCCACTGCTTGAACCTTAGATTTTTCTTTTAGAGAAGAAGTGATGGAAGGAGGGTGGTATCCATAAAGTGTCGTAAATGGTGTCATTTTTGTTGCAGTATGAAAGGAAGTGTTATACCACCATTCTGCCAAGGGTAA
>ML778820.1:1039858-1052827 GCA_009831015.1 Picea engelmannii
ATTGCTCCATCTGAAGTATCCATGTGATTGGGTCCTTGCCATCAAACTTCCTCATATCAATCTTAGGAACGTGGTTGGTCTTCAAACCAAAGTTGGAGTTTCTCCATTCTTAATTCACCTTCCTTGTGTCCTCATAATGAATTTCATGGGATGCATTTTCACTTTCAGGTGTCTTCTCTGTTACGAATTTTTTCAATACTTCCATGATCTCCCCTTTTAAACCATTCATCTTAGTATCCAACATAGCTTCCATTGAATCCATCTTATTTTGTAGTTCATTTATGTCCCTACACATTTCTTCACCTTCATCAAGAGTCCATGTAGGATTTTCTGGAGGCTTATGTGGTGTAGAAGTTCCCTTTTTTGGTGGCATGTTGGCCAAGTATCACTTTTGAACCTTGATTTTGAGGTGGTTCTGCTAGACAATATTTCTTCTCTTGTATCTCCCAAATTTCGGCCCTTATGGGTATGAAGCTTTCTTTTATGTAGTTCTTTGATATTTTTTCTCTGCAATGCCACAGGTCTGATCAAAATTGGATGTGCCAAGTGGAATTTACGGTAAATTCCCCACAACTTGCCGATTTTTGGCCTTTCTAGGAGATATCCCTTGTATAGCGTGCCCCGCACAAAATGATTGATATAAAATTCTGAAACTCGCACCAACAATACTACAAATTGTTCACGATCCAATGAAACTAGTCCCACTCAATTTGGATAGTCTAGGAAGAAGTTATGATTGTTTTACCTAGAACACTTTCTTGAGACTAGTTAATAGGACTAGTCAGATACCCTATCTTACACAGGGTGTATCTACAAATTTAAGATGACCCAGACGCTAAAATTTTTACCAAAGATACCTTACTAATTTTTGTAAATATCCTCCAAAGTTCAGGGTCTTAAATGTTAAATAAAAATTTTTATAGCGAAAATTCCGCAATGACTCAGTTCAAGATGATTCTAGAACCCTATCTTGTACAGACTGCATATCCTAAAGTATAAGGCCTCAGGAGCTGAATTTTACACACAACGTACCTTGATCCGTTTACTAAATATTCTCCAAGCCGTTCCTTATGAAACATTGTAGACATAATGTTATAGAAAAAATTCCAAGGTATATCAGATGTAGCAGCGAAACCCCAAGACCTTGAGCTTTGATACCATATGTTAGGAACCAAATATCAATATAGCATAGAAAAACCTCAGAAAAAGTACTCAACGCCTTGAAAAAGAGACAATTTCATATAATAAGCCTCTTCAAGGGGGAAACCTCCTTTTACCCCACTTAAATGTTCAAGTACAAGATGATTCAAAATGAAAATGTTTCCTTGGTATAAATAGGAGACTAGGAGGTATAATTACAACTAATGGCCTAAAGCCGACATAAATAAAATAACAGTACTAATATAATATGCCCCAATTAAGGGGTAATGAGCCAATATTATGGCTTAACATTACCTATTCCCTAAGCCTAATGAACTTTGCAAAGTGTCTCTCTTACAGATTGAGATATCTAAGGACCAGACGTTTGATTTGGATCCTGTATTTTTATTCGTTTTTGTTTTTTTTTTCTTATGTACATATACTTTTAGGGTTTTTTAGGAAAAACTCTGAGCATGGTCTTAATTCTTTCTCATGCTCGTGAAACCATGAGAATGTAATCTAGTAAACTTTTATCACTTTTTCAAACTCACATTGGTAATATGAAAAGCGAACCCTATGGAGTATCCTTTAAGCTCTTTTCAATCTCCCTAAACACGAAAAGATAGCCGAGTGACCTTATTATTTTCACGCTCGTAAAAGTATTTGAAGAAAACATCTGATGAGTGGTAGATTATCTATTTTTAGGTCTCTTCAGACTAACTTACGAAAAAGGACATTTTGGAGTTTTCTTTAAGAGTTTTTCATACTATCTAAACATGAAAAACCCCTAAGTTTTATTTCTTTGGACTCATCAAACAAGCATCAAAAGGACCATATGGGACCAAACCACTCCTTCCTAGGGTTCGTTAAAGATACTCTGAAGGACTCATCCAAAGGATGAGCTTACATTACAAGCATATGTTATCCTCCTCAATCTTGCGTAAAAATAAAGAGGTACTCGCCAGAAATAGTGGGGGAAAATTGGGAAATAAATGTATATATGTATCTATGTTAGTGGCAGTAAGTCACTCTTGAACATGACACCCCTCTTCATCATTATATCTATGTTGGGAAATCCATTTGTTTGTCGATTGATCATCCCCAAGTCCATATGTTGGGTCTTATTTGAGTCAATGCTTCCAAGACAATTGTCGGGTCATTCATATATTCAAGAGAAGTCCAACCTAGACAAGCCTTCTATTGAGTCGACCATCTGCAATCCTAAATTTTCTATCATGTCGGTCTTCCCTGAGTCAGTTCTGAATCATTTAATACTCTAATCTACTTCAAGTATTATATATATTTCATGTCATTTATGAGGGATACATTAAGGCCCTCCTATGATGAGTCTTTTCCTAACGACTTCAACTCATTATTTGGGAACAATACCTAGAAATCATTTAGTACCTTGGAACCTTCATGATTTAATGGAAGGTCTCCTCTCTTTCAACAGTGGGTTCACATCATTGACCCTTGATTGGATGATTCCATCGAGTGTTCAACTTTGAATCATTCATTCACATTCATTGGATTGTACTAGAGTCCCTTTGGATTCATTAACATCAATAGTGATATCCTTCACACTTGTTAACAGTTTTCATTAATGACCGATAATCAAGTGGTTTCTACCATGTTCGACTTTGACACTTGTAATCACATGGCTAGATTCATACTTCGGGATGATGGAAATGAAGACCCTAGATCTCACCATATCAGTCTAGGTTGGGATGGAGTATTCATGAGTTTTTACTGACACATATATCCACTATGTACGTCTTGTGGCTATGTACGAATTTGAATTCTTAAAGAGCATAGATCCACAATGTATTTCTCATAGCTATGATAAATCATGATGACATGGATCTATAGTGTATGTTTAGTGGCCATGACTCACTTGACACTTATTATTAGAGTCACTTGTAGTATGATTATGGGAATTCCTACCTCATAAGATGGTATATTATTATACAGATGCATTATTGTTTACATGTTCCTGACCGATGCGCTCCTTTTTTTCGATACACACATTCTACAAAGTATTTTAGCTGTCATATGTTCCAACTTCATACTTTGGGGGGAATTTTGTTACACATTATTTTGGTCACCTAACGATATGTGCATGACTCACTTTCATGTTCCCTGAAGACACTAAAAGAGACTTTCTCCATGAGAAAAGTGGATTATCCTTTCTTCCTTAAAAACTATGTCAAAGGAGATCATTGTACCCTACTCTATGCTTGGGGTGCAATGATGCTTGATCATTTCATGATAAACCAAAACTGGACTACATTGTCACCTCAATATGTATGTGCATGGCATGTGACGATCCTCAAACAAGAGAAAAATTGAAATTCATGAAGGTTCTATAAGGGAATCTTCTAGAAGATGAGGTGGCCTTCGATCAGTTTGGATCTTATTCATTTATATGATTTAATGGGATCATCCTAATCTCCTCATCCATACCTCTTTCACCCTATATAAATATGTATCTCTCATGGAAAAGGCTAAGGCTTGCTTATGCATGAAGAATTATGTTGTAGATTATATTTGAGATAGCTTTACTTTAGTTCTCCAAGTCAGGTTGTGGATGTTCTTCATCAAAGGCATTGGAGCAAAGGTGTGCGTATTGAAGAAAAGAGACATTGGAAGGGACCTTGCAACATCAAGGTATGGGTTGTATACTCCACTTTCATTTAATATAATGTAGCAACACATTTCTTCCCTATAAAGGTGTCTTTACTTTTATTGTATAACTCCTTGACCTTATACATAGATTTCATTGGAATATATATATCGTTGTTCTCCCTCTTTGTTGGTTTTTTCTTATTAATAGGTTCACCATCCCACAAATCCAAATATGAAGGGGAAAGGACAACACTAGCGAGGATCAAACGTCATTTAAAAGGTATGTTATTTGTCCCTCTATGAACTAGTTTATATGACAATGAAATCTAAGGAGAAACTTGTATTATGCCCTATTTTGTTCTAGCTTCTTGTTGAAGTTAGGAATACTAGTTTGTGTCCGCACTTACTTATTTTTCCAATAACATTGGGTAAACAAGTATGTCGAGATAAAGGTAACAAAACAATGTAATATTAATTTTTTTTGTAAGTGTTGATTTTATTTATGAAGTGGAACTGGACGTAGTACCCCTTGATGTATGTGGAGTAGTGTTTGGAATCTCCTACATGTATATGAGGGATGCAATATTCATGAGGAGAGCCAACTTGTACCTACTGATCAAGTATGGGATGTCCTAAATCATTAACAAACATACAGGAAAGTCAAACATCTCACTGGTAAGTGCCAACCAAGCTAATAAGTTGATTAGTTCTAGTAAGAAATATTTTTTTCTTTTCTTAAGAGAAAATTAGTCTAATGATGAGTCAATAAGAAAGAATGAATCCTTGGAGGGGTGTACTAAATAACAAAAAATTAGTTAAAGGAGTTGGTATAGGAATACAAAGGAGTGTTCAAGGATCCTAAAGGGCTACCAACCAAGAGATATGTGGAGCATGAAATACAATTATTTATTGACTCCCCATTGTTGAATATTAGGATGTATAAATAGTTTGTTCTAGAAGCAAATGGAGTGAATAATTAGTTGCATCAATTGTTGGAGCAGGGTGTGGTTCAACCAAGTAACTCACATTGTGGGTCACCCATCATAATTGTACCCAAGAAAGATGGAACTTGGATAATGTGTATCGATTATAGTGCATTGAATAATATTACACTAAATAATAGATACCCTCTACCAAGGATTGATGATCTGTTGGAACAGTTGAAACATGCCAATTACTTCATTATGATGGATTTGAAATTAGGATATCATCAGGTATGAGTCAAAGAAGAAGATACTTGGAATACTTCCTTCAAGATGAGGCAAGGTTTGTATGAGTGGTTGGTTATGCCATTCAGTTTATGCAATGCACCAACTATATTTATGAGAATAATGAATGATGTTTTACGCCCTTATCTAGACTCATTTGTTATTTTATATTTGGATGATATATTTTTTTATAATACTACCTAGGATGAGCACATCTCACATATTTTGCAGGTGCTAGAGACTCTGAAAAAGCACCAAATACTAGCCAATCTCAAGAAATGTGAGTTTTCTCAATAGTCTTTGGTGTATTTGGGGTATGTGATTGGTGGAGGGGAGCTCAAGATATATATTTCAAAGATGGAGTCCATCATGAAATGACCAGTTCCTACAAATTTCATTGATTTTAGGAATTTTGTTGGGGCATAACAATACTTTTATAAGTTCATAGCTTCATTTTCAATGGTAGTTTTAGCACTCCAGGCGATACTAGCCAGTGGTAAGAGTTTTTGGTGGGGGAAGAATCAACATAAGGCCTTTGTTGAGCTAAAAATAAATATTAGTCAAGAACTAGTGCTCACACTACCAAAATTTTAAAATCCTTTTGAAGTGGAGACATATGCAAGTGGGTGTGTCATGGGAGTAGTATTGATGCAGGGAGGAAGGCTCATTTTCTATCATTATGAATTATTCCATGGGGTGGATCTCAAATACCGTACCTATGACAAGGATTTCTATGCCTTGATACAAGCTATCAAAAAGTGGAAGGATTATCTGATAGGAAAGGAGACCATCATCCATAAAGATCACCAACTACTACAGTATTTGTAGGCCAAGAGTAAGTTACAACATACTAGGAATTACAAGAAGATCGAGTTTTTACAACAATTTCATCTAGTCATCAAGTATAATAAGAGTAGCAAAAATAAGTTAGTGGACATGATTTCATTGCCACCCACATCCAACATTACATCTTTGGGAACTTTAATGCACATGGATCCTGACATAATTTTCAATTACTTACTAATTAATTTAGTAAGAAACTAAAGCATTATGCATTTCATTATTAATCCAAGGTTGTATCTTAATTATGAACTATCCTACACCATATACGAAAGTATAGTGTTCTGATTTCCAATGAGTTGTAGTACTTTTGAGGTCACAAATCAAGATTTCAAGATACTTAATTAAGTCTCCAATATATACTACTTAAATTTGTATTTTGGACTGAAATAAATTTCATGCTTTCAAGAAAGTAAATCACACTTTATGAAAAGTAGATAACTGATGCAAAAAAGAAATCACACTTTGCGAAAAGTAAATCACTCTTGTGAAAAGTAAGTCACACTTTGCGGAAAGAAAATCACTCTTGCAGAAAGTAAAACCCACTTTTCTTAAAGTAAATCACTCTTACGAAAAGTAAATCACACTTTGCAGAAATAAAATCACTATTGCAGAAATTAAATCAGACTTTGATGAATGTAAATCACACTAATGATGATAAATCATTCTTTATGAAAAAAGGAAATTACACTAGTACATAAAAGTGACTTGCTCAAGTATGATGATAATCTTGACTTGTTGTAAAAATTATGTTATTGTACATACAATGAGATTTGTTAAAATCACATTATCATCTGATGCATAAGAGACTGACAACTCATAAAATCGATAGAATATCAATCCAAAACTATTAGAGGATAAATCTGTCAGAAATTTGAAAAAAACAGAGTAAAGTAAAAGATGCAAGGGGAGTTGCAACAATGGAGCTGGAACAATGAGAGTTGCAACAACGTTTGTGATCCAAAAAATGTTATAATCCTGTAGAGATCTTATAAACACCCGAGTAACAACTATTATCACACAACATAAAGGAACAAAATACTAAAATTAATGTTTATAAAAACTAGAGTTGCAACAATATAGAGAAACAAAGTATCTACGAAATTAAATAAACAAAAATGAAACACTAACCCTATGTGTAATTTAAAGGAAGTGCCTAACTAAGGAGGGGGCCCTACCCCTCAAACATGGAACCATGTCATTAAATAAGAAAAACACGAGCACTCAACACACCATCACGCGAACATGAAGAAAACATAAATTATATTGCAAAAGTTTTGAGTTTTACAATACAACCGAATATTGTCACTGAAATAATTCCTCGAGCTAGAAGTAATCTAGGTTTTTTATACAATGCATTTGATGTCTAAATAAAACAAGGATATGGATGGAAAACAATGAGAATTATGTAAGAATGGCATAAAAATGGAATATGGGAGAATATTGATACCTAGGTGAAAAGTAAGACCAACTGGATAAGAAAGATATTAAAAGAGAGTGAATAGTGAAAAAATGGTAAGGAGAAGCTACTGAATGAGTGATGAAACATGCCAATTTAGGCACCCGTCATCTCCCACAACCCAAAATTGTTGCATGTCCCTATGCATCCAACAATCAGCTAGGTTTAGATAAATAGAGATATCCATGGAGGTTTCTATTATTATATTCCACCTCTCTTGCTTCCTCTAAGCGACTATATTCCTCCTTTTCATTGGCACTAGACCCTATTGTAATTTCTCTGTCATCTACTGGTCCATTCTCTATTTTATTCTAGGTAGCTTCATCAATTAACAAAAAATATGTGGTTTGTTAATCCTCTTCTCTTGTTTCCTTGTTTTCAGTTGTCTCCTCCAGATTAATAGAGGGTTCCCCTGCAACAAGAGAACTTGTTTCTCGGGAAAGAAAACCTAACTTATCATGTGTCCTTTCTTCATCAAGTTCATCCTTCAACATTTTGAGGTTGAGTTGTAGTTTCCAATTTTTATTCCTCAACATTCTATTATATTTTACAATAGATTCATATATAGGAAAGGAATGTGGAATGCTTACTCAAGGTGTAGAAGTAACCTTTTCTTCAAGACCAAAAATCTTAGGTTCTAGTTTTGCTTCTTGTGAATTAGAAAATCCATCCCCAAAAGTGCTTCATGTTGGTTCTTTTGGATCAACAAGAGCCTATGTTTATGGTTCCTTTTCCTTTGATTCTTTTGGATTAGCAATCCCTTCCCCAAAACTAATTCTTTCTAGTTCTTTTGGATCAACAAGAGCCTCAAGTTATGGTTCTTATTTCTATTATTATTGTGGGTTGGAAGACCATTCCCTAGAAGTTCTCCTTATATTTTGAATTAGAAAGAGCCTCTAGTTTTGGTTCCTTTTTCCCTTGTGAATTGGAAGACCATTATGGTTCCTCTTTCTCTTGTGTATTCGAAAACCATTCCCTAGAAGTGCTTCCTACTAGTTCTTGTGGATCAATAAGAGCCTCTAGTTCTAGTTCCTCCTATTTTGTATATACCTCAAATATGGTGAAAATCCCTTCTCCAAGAGTGACTTTTGTTGGTTCTTGTGGGTCAACAAGAGCCTGTGTATCTATTCCTTCATTGGCTTCCAATTTATTCCATTCTACTTGTTCTTATGTGTCAATGGTTTTTTTCTTTTTCTTTTTATTGAGTTCCAACCATGGAGTTGTACCTATTTCTTCTTTTCTTTTGAACATAGGGTCACCTCTTCATGTACCCTCTTAATATCTTTATGGAAGGTTTGTTGTCAATGACCTTGAAATCATTGTCGTGTATCTCTTTTTTAGGGTTGCAGTACTATATCCCCTTTTTGTAGCTACACTCTTGGGTCTCTTTTGTTGAGGAGTGTCAACATCTAGGATTACCAAATTTGTGACACTATTTCTTGCTAATGAAGTTGTAGCCTCTACTTCCCATGGTGTAGAAAGTGTATCTGATACTTCTCTTGGTACCAAAAGTGCAACCATTTCTCCTCCTCATGGTGGAAGTGAACCCTATGCTTATTTCAAAATTACAATCGGTGCCCTAACAATGTCATTCCATTCTCAACCCTCCTTATGTAGGGAATGTTCCATCAATAGATTAATAATCTGTTGGCAGCCATTTCGCTTTTTATCCTATCTCTATAAGCTGCCTACACAATTGTTTTGGAACCCTTGTTTCTCATCACAAGTTCTTGAATAAAACAACACTATTATTTTGCGCATTTTCACATATGCCTTTGTTCTCGTTTTCACGATTGCAAGCGTGAAAAATTTGATTTCGAAGTCACGTCAATGGCATTAAAATCGTCACTGGATTATTATGGTCACTCTTGTCTATGTGTTCATTGCATTTCCAATTTAATTATAGTAGCACAGTTGGCAAGACACCAAATTTTTTACTCATTTGGCATTCTTTTGTTGTTAATATGATTTCATTTTTATAAGATTGTGATGATATTATAATGACTCTCATTGAGTCCTTAATACATTGGTGGTTTGATGTTCTATAGTCTTTCGTTGAATTCCTTGGCGCATTCATTTCATGAAAATACATTGACATCATGGTTAGACCCTTGGTACAATCATTTCATACAACATATATTTGTTATGATTGAACCCTTGGTGCTGATTTCGAAACATTGTTTGATTTTAAAACCATGCAAATACTAGACTTGTGAAAACATGCGGATCGACTCATCATAGTTTTCAATGGTTATTTTATTGGAAAAACACATTGCAATAGTGATTTGAATCACCATATGCGTCGTCAGTTGTACATTTGGATATGACTATTTTGCATGGGTTGATTTCATTCCACCACCCTCGCACACTTTGGTATTAATGCCTACCCTCTATCCCGGGTGACCTCTGTTGGTTTCGGGGAAGTCTGTGAGCTATTTGATCCTACGAATACCCTATCCAAACCCTTTCCCGTTCACCCTGCCCACTGTGTGCCCTTGCCTATGGCACCTGTGGTGCGCATAGAGCCTAATGGCAGCCAAACACTCTTGTTGTTCGACAACACTCGTGAATATTTGGAAAATAGTGGCTAGCTAGGGTTTATCCAGATATTTAAGGGTTTCAACCTTTCAGTTGCCCAACAGTTCGCCCTCACCTTCAATGGTTACAGGGCTAAGTTCGGAGACATATAGCTAGAGTTAAATGAGGAATTCCTCAGATCGGCTACAGGACTACCATCTACAGGGGAAAGGTGGTTTAAGAACTCCAAAGTAGACGAGGTGTCATGGCCGCTCCTATTCATATCAAGAAAGATTGTTAGCTGCAATAGAGGTATGCCTCTCGCTACCCTCAAACCCAGGTGGAACGATATTTTGGCAATTGTTAAACAGTTTGTGACCTGTGAAGATTGTTATGGCTTGGTTTTCTGTATCATCTTCGGTTATTGATGAATTTTATAGGCTACCCTATGAATATGCCGCATTATCTCTTACGTAGTCTGTACAAGATGTCCAAACAATATAAGCGTGAGAAGGCTGATAGCAGCCTTTTCCATCATTGCTTAATCAAACTTATTATCGTTCACCATTTGAGCCTTAGTCGTGATAGTTGGCAAGCATTCCTATCAAGGAATGGCTTTTCACTCCCGAGTCTGTTCAAATTGACAAAGTTGTGGTCACTGAAACTTTGGTTGAGCCAACTATGCCACTTCATATCCTTCTACCCCCTGTTAAACCCTCAAATTGCCTCGACCTTGACCTACCCGATACCATGGCCGACCTGTGAGCCAAAGACAAGGCTAAGACCGTCAAAAGGCCTATGAGGAAGAAAGGCAAAGGTGATACTGGTGTGAATAGTAAGGGAAAGAAAAACACACTATGGATATCCATATGTGCTAGGAACAAACCTAAGCAAAACGTTGACCAGAAGCCAATAGTGCTAAGCAAGGACTCAAACTTCGAAGTTGAACGTTTTTTGACTGAAGAGTACCCCTATTCCCATGGCCTATGCTCTATGGAACCCTATGACTATGTTTCCAACTTACCTCTGTGCCTCAAGAACGAACCTAAATTCCTGGGAATTAAGATTGGTAGTGAAACCCTTGGAAATTTGAATGAAACATCGCCTGTGAAGCCAAGGCCAAATCAATCCGCGTGTACTCAATGTAATGCCTGTCTTGAATGTTATTACACCGATGTTCCCCTGTTGCAATCTAAGATTAAATCTCTGGAGGAACGAGTGACAGTGTTGTCAAAGGAGAACGACAGGGTACAAGCCAACGAAAAAAAAAAAAAAAAACCACTGATTCGATTGTCTTTAGAAATGTGGAGGCAGCAATGGCCTTTGTCAATTCAAAGTTATCATGATCGAAGCATTTTCTTACTGCCCAGGTATGTATTTCAACATCGATTTTTTTTTATGAGTTGGTTGAATTAATATAATCGATTGGGTGTGTCTTCAATTAGTTATGTTCAATTTTAATAGATTCAAAACGACTCTGTTATTTTCGTTTTACCAAAAATTGTTTCGTTATGAATCATGTACAGAAGATTTGTTTGCTAAACTTGGACACAGCTATGATTTGGTTAATGTGATTTTATTGTTCTCAGATTAGTATAAACGATTGGTTTGTTTCCGATTCTGTTTGGTTTTCTTTTGAAACAATTTTGTACGTTTGAATCAAGGTAGTCGATTGGGTTTTCTTTCGATTAGTTCTGTTTGTTTTTAATAAATTCAAAACAATCCTGTTGATTTCGATTTACCAGAAACGATTCTGTTTCATTTGAATAAATATTTTTGTTTGGATTTCATTTGACCTATATAAAAGATTTGTTTTCTAAAATCGTGTAGCTATTTTTTGATTGATACAATTTTTCATAACGATTGTGTCGGCCCAAAACTGGTTCGATCCATTTCTGTTTGGTTTGATTTGCAAACAATACTGTGTACCTTGAATTAGCATAATTATTTGTATGAGTTGGATTGGTATCAAAGACAGATTTGATACGGCTTTGTTAGTTTGGATTTAAAAAACGATTTTGTTGAGTGTTGGATTGACATATTATTTCTATATTGAATTCTTGCCAGAGATTTGCATGACATTCGTTTAGGGTCTGTTTCAATTGAAATAGATTCAAACACGATTTCGGTTGCTCTCAATTAGAATAGAAGTTTTGGTTTAATGATTCGTTTTGTTTTAAAATAGCAATTAAAGATTTTTTTAATACTTCGAATATATTTCTGTTATTTTTTATTTGATTTAAAACGGTTCTGTTTTTAAATAAGACCAGCTACAAAATCGCAAGATTATGTAGCTAGTATTAAAATTTACATTTTTTGTTATTTTTATCAATGAAATGTCATCTAAACCTGTCTATTCTTGTCCACTTTCAGGTGCATACGAATTTCAATGACCAATTGGATATGCTGTGGTAGTTTAGGAGATACTTTTGTGATATAGTTTTGTTATAGGTTGTAACGGCCCCTTCGTTATGTCTATGAATAGCGAAGTACAATAAAAAAAATTTGTTTTATTTTTAAAAGAAAGAAGAGATTAACAACATCACATAGTTCATATCAATGCAAAAACACATGACATCATAACTAAAGTGACACATGATCAAAATATAAACCAACTCTACCATATCATTGCTGAACGAAATTTCAAAATATAATGTCAACAATCTCATCATATTATCACCAATAACAATAATTTGCCGAATATAAAACGCTTTCTACTTTACCGATTAAAATCGTACCTTTGCCTTACGCCACGTTGGAAGATGTCCTGCGCTCCGTGCCGTGTTCTGCGCTCCGTGCCGCGTCCCGCTTGCCGACCGTAGAAGGCTCACCGGTACCTCCCAGCCAAACGCTAGGGGTACTCTACTTCCCCCTTAGCCCCCCGAGACGCAAAGGGGCCACACAAGAACCAGAGATAGACTAGCGTCTCAGCTCGCCTCCACGGCTGAGCTACCACTCCAACACAGCTGAGATAAAACCAACTCCTCACAAGCAACCCGTCAAGCCACATCTCGGCAGCGTAACGTTACGCTAACCGTTTTCTTTTTCCTTCTTCCATCCTTTCCCCTCCTTTTATAGAATTTTGAGACTGACCTAATTCATAAATCATTAATTAATTAATTTTTAATGCCAACTCTCTAAACAGTATCCGCCATCCAAGTGTCACACATGCCTCTGGTT
>ML778820.1:1062500-1099061 GCA_009831015.1 Picea engelmannii
GGGTGCCACTCGCTGGCTTGACGGATTGGTAGACTCTATAACCCCTGGAGTCAACACTCCGCCAGGTGAACTTGTGGGAGACTAAGGGCTCTAAGGAATAAGGCCCCCGCCTTATTGCGCACCCCTTAGAATCATCGTGAGCGTCTGTCGCAGTCTTCCCTCACGACATCGTGGATCCTCTCGAACTAGGTAATCGTTAACCTACAGTTCGAGCCACGACAGGAGTGCTAATAGGCTGTGGCAGGGCTGCTGTCACACCTCTCCCTCAATCTCTCTGGAACTCGTGTGTGGTCCCTTGACTCCATATGTGAGCCTGGTCGTCAAGCTATCGTCAGCCTGCATCATCAACCATCATGTCAGATCATGTCAACAACATATCACAATATCAATAGCATCTCATCAAAACAAAACAATATCACCGTGAATGAAACAACTCAAATAGCCCACTCCCTGACTCAATCCAGAGTCCAAGGGAGTTCCACCGATGCCTCTGCATCCTCAAGGTCCGAAACCCTGCACACTCAATGAAACTGAGTCAATAGCACCGGTATATAGCAATAGTAAAACATCCTGTCATCAATCATGACGCATCATCATCAAGGTTAAGTGGTTCATCATCATAAAAATCCAGATCACTTGCGAGCAAGTGTCCCCAAAGAATAAGTTTGGTCAGTGCGCCAGAGCGGGATGTTACATAGGTTGTTAGCTTTAGTCAGGAATAGAGACTTGGGAGATTATTCCCAGATTTTTTTTGTAAACTGCTTTGATAATTCCAACAGGGATGTTTTACCCTGTGGTCTTTAAATACTTATTATTTTTTGTAAGAAAACCATGATCACGGTGGGGAGAATAGACTATGGATTTATGATTCAACCTGGAATAAAAGTGGATGTCTTGTAACAACTTTAGCTTTCAATATATCAAACTTTTATTTCAAGTTTTCTTTATATCAATTTGCAATCAATTATCGACTACTTTAGCTATCGTAATTCATTACAGGTTAATGTGATTTGGTTTATGTGTTGTCCATATCTGATCTCTCTTATTTTAAAAAGTACATCATTTACTTTGTTTCAACTTAAGGAATTAAAGGTTTACCTTCTTTGTTAAATGAATCATTTTGTACAAATCTTTGCACACAGATTTATCCAAATGCGATGATTTGTAAATTATAAGTTTGTTGTCATTTTTTATGCCTTGTTTGTCCTATCGTTTATATTCAAAGAGCACTGTTGCTTCCTGTTTACAAGAAGCCTGCGGAAAATTTGGTGCGGGTTTCCTCCCATCGAACAACTGAATCGGATACTTTGCAAGGGACAAATTGGAAAGCGTTATCACAGGTTAGTTTATTAGAGTTATTTTAAGTAGTTTAGATAGACATATATATAGTTCAGATTTATAGTTAAGATTATTACTTCAATTGCTCAGCTTAGATAAAAATAAAAAAACAATAGTCTTGCTGTCATAGGACAATTTATAAATGATTTTTCCAGGTTTTCATTTAAAATCTGTAAATCTGTAAATATTGTACATTTGTGACTAAGATCTAATTATGTTGATAATTGAACATTTAATTTCATAGAGTTATTGTTGTATAATATTAGACAATAAGTTGTATATATTTTATTTGAGATTTATTTTTTAGTTTTCTTTAATTGTTGTTTTCATTTAGATTAGTTCCTTTAGTTAGTTTCTTTCATTTTCCTAGGACTTAGATCGGCCAACGGAGCCGCTAAACCCGTCAGGGTGGATCATCCCAAACGTCTTGGGATATTTAGACAACCCCGGACCGGATCCACTCTTCTAGTGGGTGAGCATTCATTTTTGCCTATCAACAAATGGCGCTAGAAGGAGGGCTTGAAATTTATTAATGGCACGAGGCGGTTGTAAGACTCCTCCACCACCCAAACGCTCACCTATAGTGACAAGAAGTCATTCAAACGAAAACATCATCCCTCAAACAACAACCACATCAAACGACGATCTACGGATCACAGTTGAACCAACAACCCCGAATCCTGCAAGTGGTGATGTACAAGAGATTGTTCGCCAATCTCTTTTAAGAACACATAGTGCCTTCACCAGTTTAAGGCAACCAAATCAACCTTTGGACCAACCTTTAGATTTCTATGATATCAAAGAACAACTTGGAGGCAATAATCTCACTTTAAACCCTACAGATCCAATCCTCACTCCTGCTACAGGAGGATCTGGAATACCACCCTCACCACCTCCATCATCTCCTTCTTCTTCAGGAGAAAACTCTTCTGATGAAGGTAGTTCCCCTTCTCAGCCTTCCACACCGCCTACACCAATGGCCAACCAAAACAATCCTGCCAGACCTTGGCTCGACCAGGATGTTATAGCTGTACCTAGGGCTCAACATCCCTTACCCAAACATCTGGAGAAGTGGCTTCCCAAGTTTGACCCTGACTCCAAACAAATCGCCGAAGATCACATAAAAAAGTTTATGTTAGCCATTAGACTCCGCAATGTCAAGCACGAAGACGTAGTCTGTAGGTTTTTCCCCTATACTTTCGAGGGCAATGCCTCTACCTGGTACTTTTCCCAACAACCCCATACCATCGCGTCTTGGGAGAAATTCGATTCATGCTTTCTGAAAAAATTTGGAGACGATAAGTCCCTGGAAGTCCTAGTCATGGAGCTTTCTAGCTTAAGAATGAACCCAAAATAGAAAATTAAAGACTTTAATCAAAGATTATTAACACTTAAGAATCAAATCCCTACGGATTCCATGCCTACCAAGAATCTTATCATAGCATACTATACAAAAGCCTTGCATCAAAGTATAGCCATTTGGGTAAAACAATCTAAGAAAGCCACGTTGTTAGAGGCCTTCGAGGAGGCTAGCCAGATTGAAAAAGACATCCTTAGTTTAAAAGACACTACTAGCAACGAAATGGAAACTAGTTCATCTTCCAAAAAGAAGATCGAAATCCTCCCTAGACCTACTCAAAATAAAACATAAACTGAAAGCTCGGATTAGAAAACTTAACTAAAGTCGTTCAAAAACTATCAAATCAAGTTATAGATTTGAAAAGGATAACCGAAGAAGCTTCTTCGAGCAAAGGGCCTTACAAACCCCCGTTCAGGAAGCCTTTTACCACTAACCGACCTAATCCAAATACCGAGGGCCTTAATCTAGAAAGTTTGCAATTCGCCCTTTAAACAATTCTAGAAGCCCAGGATAACTTGATGCCTCCTGAGATTCCTGAGGAGGTTGTTGAATAAGAGACAGTTCAAGAAGAAGAGTCTTCTCCGAACAATTTTGGACACTTCTCGGATAGTATTTTTTAAGCTAACTTCGAGATAGTACATCCCTACAATACTAGGAGTAAGATCGCAAACAAAACTTCTTTCGAAAACACTACAACTTTTCCCCCGAAGCAATCTAAACCAATTGAGACTAAACAGAGTCATGTAAACCCCAACTTAGACTATGATTTAGTTGAAGATCTAAAAAAGTTAAGGGCTAACATTTCTGTTTATGAATTATTGAAATTTCCATTTCTGCTACAAAAAATGTTACAAAACATCACAGAGAATAGAAAAAATGATAATTCAAGTAGTAACAAGGTTGTTCAGAACAAAGTTCCTCAGAAGAATTCCGCTAAGAATAATCCTGATCCTCATGATAAAGGAAGCCTTCCTATAAATAATGTAACAAATGTAGATAAATTAACTTTAGAAACTGCGAGTAAAAAGCCACAAGCTTCCACACTTACTACTCGCAGAAATGTACCTCCATTTTTGTTAACTTTCGAAATCTTTAATAGAAACATGCGCAATTGTATGGTAGACTCAGGAGCATCATCCAATGTGATGCCATGGTCTGTATGTCAGAAGATTAATGCTGAAGTTGAACCATCCACTTTAAAAATCATCCAACTTGATCGAACTAGTGTTAAAGTCATAGGCGAATTAAGGAATGTGCTTATAAGATTATCGTCTAACCCCAAAGTTCATCAAGTTATTGATATTATTGTTGTGTATATTCCAGAAGTGTATGGTCTATTTTTAATAAGGGACTGGTCGAAGCAGCTACACGGCTATTTTGCGACAGATTGGTCTCACCTATGGCTTCCAGAAAACGACAAGCCCAACAAAATCAAGGTAAATCGTGAACACTACCTTAAGTTCATGGTCACAGATTTGAATGATCCCAATGAACCATTTACACCTTCTACTGATTCACCTAAAATACAAGGGATGGATACCTTTTTTGGTAATTTCATTGCTGAGACTTCAGCTATCACCAACCCATAACAACAGTCCGAGATTGTAGCATATGTGGACCCAACAGCTTCTACACAATGGTCTCATGCACCTGATAAAAATCAAATTTGGTCTCTTTATTTTGACGAGTCAAAGTCCAAAGAAGGATCTAGTGCAAGTTGCATTATCATCGATCCCTCAGGTAACAAAACCTTGATTGCATGTAGGTTAGAATTTGAATGTACTAATAACACAGCAGAATATGAGGCTTTGCTGCAGGGCCTCAGAAAAGCTTTAGATATGAACATTCAAAACTTGACTGTCTTTGGCGATTCTGAAATTGTGTTTAGATAGGTAAGAGATTCTATCCACTGTCTATCTCCGCATCTTAAAAGCTACCAATCCGAGGTATGGAATTTAATGAATAAATTTTCTGCTTTCAATATAAATTCTATTCCTAGATTGAATAATTCTAAAGCTGATCTATTAGCTAATGTAGCTTCCAAACTCTTCCCTGCAGAAGGATTTTCCTCGAATGCATTCTCTGTTGAACTGTTGTTCAGACCATCCATTCCCAATAACATCACGAACTGGAGACTCTTCGATGACGATCAACGGATTATTAGCTTCCTGCATATGGAAGCCACTTTTCAGGGCGCGGTGATCGACGAATGCACTCACGACGACAATCTGTGTGACTTCACGGTAATACCAGATTTAAGATCTCCTGAATCTTCAGCGGACATGGTAAATTCGATCCCTAAATCTGTAGTTAGATTAGAAAAATTTTACGATCTTCAAGATAAATTCAAAAAATCGGTCAACTGTAAAACCAATAATTCCTCCTTATCCTATGAAAAAGTCAACTTAGGAACTAATGACAATCCACGGTGCATTAATTTAGGGGTGGGGTGTTCTGAACAAGAAAAAGCTGCATTTATTTAATTGTTTAAAGAATTTAAAGATGTTTTTGTGTGGACGTATGATGACCTTAAAACTTTCGACCCTAACATCATACAACACGTCATTCCTATGAAACCCCAAACCTTGCCCTTTCAACAAAAATTAAGAAAAATGCACCCTAAGCTCGAACCGACCGTCAAAAAAGAATTAAATAAACTCCTGAATGCTAAGATAATTTTCCTAGTTAGGCACACTCAATGGGTTTCTAACCTTGTCCCTATCTGGAAGAAAAGTGGGGAAATTCGACCATGCGTCAATTTCTGAAACCTTAATAGAGCATCAGATAAAGACAACTACCCTATCCCACCCATGGAATAGATCCTTCAACAGGTATCTAGTTCTGAGAGACTATCCTTATTGGATGGTTTTTCAGGGTACAACCAAGTCCTGATGTCTCCTCCAGATCAACTTAAAACTACCTTCCGCACTCCATGGGGCACCTACGCTTATCGAAAAATGCCCTTTGGACTGATTAATGTCGGTGCCACTTTCCAGAGAGCGATGGAAATCACTTTCTGAGACTTAATCAATCAGTCCGTTGTAGTTTACTTAGATGATGTTACTGTATTTTCAAAAAACAAAACCAATCATCTAGCTCATTTAAGAGTTGTTCTACAGCAGTGTCGTAAGTACGGCATTTCCTTAAATCCTAAAAAATCTATATTCGCAGTAGAACAAGGTAAACTCTTAGGATTTATTGTGTCAAGCAAAGGGATGATTATCGACCCCGAAAGGACTCAATTCATCTCGAAACATCCCCCTCCTACATCCAAAAAGTCTATGCAGTCTTTCTTAGGCCAGATAAACTTTGTCAGGAGATTCGTCCCCAGTTTCTCCGAAATGGTCAGACATCTACAGAATTTAATTAAGAAAGGTGCACAATATCATTGGGGACCCTTAGAAAATCAAGCTTTTAATGAAATAAAAAAGGCCATAATAGATGCTCCTTCTCTCATGAGCCCCGACTTTTCGCAAGATTTCACACTCTACACATTTTCTTCTGACCATTCCTACGCTGTTGTCCTAACTCAAAAGAATCCTGAAAACAATGAAGTACCCATTGCCTTTATGAGATCTTCTTTCAAAAGCGTGGAACTTAATTACCCAATGGTATATCAACAAGCCTATGCTGTTTTTAAAGCAGTCAAGCACTTCCGGTCTTATCTTTTGAAATCTAGGATGAAAATTATTGTCCCTTACCCATCCGTCAGGAATCTGTTAGTGCAGAAAGAGTTAGGCGAAAAAAGGGCGAACTGGGTTACCTCCTTACAGGACTACGACATAGAAATTACCCCAGCTCAGATAGTGAGAGGCCAAGGGTTATGCAAGTTAGTTGTTGATTTAGCAGCAAGACAACAAGAAGAGAATGATAGGTCAAACCTAGGACAACACAATCAAAATGCAATTTGTTGTGCACAAAACTCTGTCAGTCCCTGGTATGATGATATAAAATTCTATCTTGAACATGGGTCATCCCTCCATCACCTGGATCCCACTAAAAGAAGAGCGTTAAGATTAAAGTATGCCTCCTTTCATTTGGTTAATGGTATTCTATTTCATCAAAATTTTGATGGCGTACTAATGCATTGTCTTGAGAAAGACGAAGCAGAAAAAGTCTTATTAGAATTGCACGCAGGAGAAGCTGGTGGGCATTATGGTGGTGACACCACTGCCCATAAAGTTTTGCGAGCCGGTTATTACTGGCCCACACTTTTTAGAGATGCCCATGCCTTGTGCCGTAAGTGTATTATTTGTCAAAAAGCATCAGGGCGAATACAAAAACTAGCCTTTCCTTTGCAACCCGTTTCAGTAGACTCCCCTTTTCAGCAGTGGGGCCTTGATATTATAGGTCAAATCAATCTGCCATCCTCACAACAACATAATTTTATCATAACAGCCACAGATTATTTCACCAGGTGGTTTGAAGCTGCCACATTAAGAACTGTGAATACCAGTCAGGTAATTGCCTTTCTAAATTCAAACATTATTACTCGTTTTGGTATCCCTGACTGCTTAGTATTTGATAACGCCTCTTATTTTTCGTCTCTTGAGATGAGCGAGTTCGCTCTAGAAAACGGAATTAAGTTGAAGTATTCTACTAGCTACTACCCCCAGGGCAATGGATTGGTAGAATCAACAAATAAGAATTTGATTAAAATCATCAAGAGAACGGTATCCGAGAATCACAAAAACTGGCATAATGTGTTGTTAAACGCAATCTGGAATGATAGGGTAACACCAAAGATTGTTGTAGGTAACTCTCCCTTTTTTCTCGTCTATGGAAGAGAAGCTATTCTGCCACCACACATTCTTCTTCCCTCACTACAGCTATCACAGAAGATACAAGAGGAAGAATGTCCCCCTTTGGAAAACCTAATTAACACTTTAATGAAACTAGAAGAGGTAAGAGCCCAAGCCAAACGTAAGTTAGATCAGCATCAGCTAGTGGTTAAAAGCTAGTTTGATGCCAACTCTGCCTCCGATAGGAACTTTGAAGTAGGTGATTTTGTCTTGAAATGAGACAAACCACATGAGGGGAAGGGAGAGCACACGAAATTTCAGAACTTATGGCTTGGACCTTTTATAATTGCTGAGAAATTAGGCCCCAGCTCTTTCCGGTTACAAAGTTTAGAGGGACAGCTTGACACCTATCTGGTGAATGACCAAGCTCTGAAAAGATATTTCGCTTGATGACAACCCTTGTATACTATGTAAATAATTTTCTTTTCTTTTCTTTTCTTTGACTATTTTGGTTTTGATTTTTCCCCTTGTACTCATCAATTTTTCTGGAAATACACATACCTGAATTTCAGAACTATTCAGACAAGAAAAACAAAAAATTCTTTCACTAAAATCACTGCTAAAAAATTGTATAAACATCAATTATATACTTCTGAAATTTACATCTGTGTTGGCAAAAATTGTTGTTTGAAAGAAGTTAACTGATTTCAATCTATGAGTAAAGCCTGTCATGATCATCTATTATCTTTTTATGCTGTCCCTGTTCCTTAAGGGAATAACTTAGAAGATGTCTCCCTACCTTAGAAGGTTGGTTCTGTAAATAAACCATCTCTGGATCTTAATGAAGGACAGTTCTAAAAATTTTTGTTGAGGTTTGTAAAAAATATGCTAAAATATCTTAATTTTCTGTCACCCCGCTCAATTATTTATCTTTAAAAAACAAAATAAATCATAAAAGAGCTCTGGGAAGTGCTTGTAAACCTGCCAGGATGCTGAACAGGTCTACTAGTAGTGGGTAAATGCATGCATGATGCCAAGACAACTTCGTCGGGGTACTGAACAGGCCCGTTGGCAGCGAAGCAATGTCAGGTATATGAAAATTCATAAATATGAAACCTCTTGACCTTAAAATGTCATTTATTCTGATCTGGAACTTCTTGGCAGGATACAGATGCTAGAGTGGGTTAAATGGAAACCCTGTCAAGGCTATGGATGCCTGCTGGTAGCAGTGGCTTTGTCAATAGTATTGGGGATTTTATCTTTAATATCGTGGCTTGCTTGTCTTAAGACTATTATCAGTTTTCATCCTTTAAGCACTGCTGGAATATTTGATTAACGATGATGTTTAAACAATTTTATGGTTGTTGTTTTTAAGTTAGAATTTTTCTCATTATCATAATCTGAATTTGTTCTTTTGGCAGAGATAACTACTTCTACCAGTGTGTCGCCATTCCTGGCAGCCATTTCTCTTTTTATCCTATCTCTATAAGCTGCCTACACAACTGTTTTGGAACCCTTGTTTCTCATCACAAGTTCTTGAATAAAACAACACTATTATTTTGCGCATTTTCACATCTGCCTTTGTTCTTGTTTTCACGATTGCAAGCATGAAAAATTTGATTTCGAAGTCACGTCAATGGCATTAAAATCGACACTGGATTATTATGGTCACTCTTGTCTATGTGTTCATTGCATTTCCAATTTAATTATAGTTGCACAGTTGGCAAGACACCAAATTTTTTACTCATTTGACATTCTTTTGTTGTTAATATGATTTCATTTTTATAAGATTGTGATGATATTATAATGACTCTCATTGAGTCCTTAATACATTGGTGGTTTGATGTTCTATAGTCTTTCGTCAAATTCCTTGGTGCATTGGTTTCATGAAAACACATTGACATTGTGGTTAGACCCTTGGTACAATCATTTCATACAACATATATTTGTTATGATCAAACCCTTGGTGCTAATTTCGAAACATTGTTTGATTTTAAAACCATGCAAATACTAGGCCTGTGCAAACATGCAGATCGACTCATCATAGTTTTCAATGGTTGTTTTATTGGCAAAACACATTGCAATAGTGATTTGAATCACCATATGCGCCATCGGTTGTACATTTGGATATGATTGTTTTGCACGGGTTGATTATGTTCCACCACCCCCACACACTTTGGCATTAATGCCTGCCCTCTATCCCGGGTTACCTCTGTTGGTTTCGGGGAAGTCTGTGAGCTATTCGATCCTGCAAATACCCTATCCAAACCCTTGCCCGTTCACCCTGTCCACTGTGTTCCCTTGCCTATGGCACCTGTGGTGCGCATAGAGCCTAATGGCAGCCAAACACTCTTGTTGTTCGACAACGCTCGTGAAGATTTGGAAAAGGGTGGTTGGCTGGTGTTTATCTATAGATTTGAGGGTTTCAACCTTTTGGTTGCCCAACAGTTCACCCTCACCTTCGATGGTTACAGGGCTAAGGTCAGAGACATATAGCTCGAGCTAAATGAGGAATTCCTCAGCTTGGCTACAGGACTACCGGCTACAGGGGAAAGGTGGTTTAAAAACTCCAAAGTAGACGAGGTGTCGTGGTCGCTCCTATTCATATCAAGAAAGATTGTTAGCTGCGATATAGGTATGCCTCTCGCTACCCTCAAACCCAGGTGGCACGATCTTTTGGCAATTGTTAAACATTTTGTGACCTGCGAAGGTTGTTATGGCTTGGTATTTCTGTATCATCTTTGGTTATTGATGAATTTTATAGGCTACCCTCTGAATATGTCGTATTATCTCTTACATAGTCTATACAAGATGTCCAAACGATATAAGTGTGAGAAGGATGATAGCAGCCTTTTCCATCATTTCTTAATCAAACTTATTATCGTTCACCATTTGAGCCTTAGTCGTGATAGTTGGCAAGACTTCCTATCAAGGAATGGCTTTGCCACTCCTGATTCTGTTCAAATTGACAAAGTTGTGGTCACTGAAACTTTGGTTGGGCCAACCATGCCACTTCATATCTTTCTACCCCCTGTTAAACCCTCGAATTGCCCCAACCTTGACCTACCCGATACCATGGCTGACCTGTGTGCCAAAGACAAGGATAAGACCGTCAAAAGGCCTGTGAGGAAGAAAGGAAAAGGTGATACTGGTGTGAACAATAAGGGAAATAAAAATGCATGATGGATATCCAAATGTGCTAGGAACAAACCCAAGCAAAACGTTGACCAGAAGCCAATAGTGTTGAGCGAGGACTCAGACTCCAAAGTTGAACGTTTCTTGACTGAAGAGTACCCCTATTCCCATGGAGTATGCTCTATTGAACCCTATGACTATGTTTCCATCTTACCTCCATGCCTCAAGAACGATCCTAAATCCCTGGGAATTAAGATTGGTAGTGAAACCCTTGGAAATTTGAATGAACCCTCGCCTGTGAAGCCAAGGCCAAATCAATCACTGTGTACTCAATGTAATGCCTGGCTTAAACGTTATCACACCGACGTTCCCCTATTGCAATCTAAGATTAAATCTCTGGAGGAACGAGTGACAGTGCTATCAAAGGAGAACAACAGGCTACAAGCCAATGAAAAAAAACAAAAAACCACCGGTTCGATTGTCTTCAGAAATGTGGAGGCAACAACGGCCTTTGTCAATTAAAAGTTATCATGATCGAAGCATTTTCTTACTGCCCAGGTGTGTATTTCAACATTGATTTTGTTTTATGAGTTGGTTGAATTAATATAACCGATTGGGTGTGTCTTCAATTAGTTCTGTTCATTTTTAATAGATTCAAAATGACTCTATTATTTTCGTTTTACCAAATATCGTTTCGATATGAATCATGTACAGAAGATTTGTTTCCTAAACTCGGACACAACTATGATTTGGTTAATGCGATTTTATTGTTCTCAGATTAGTATAAATGATTGGTTTGTTTCCGATTCTGTTTGGTTTTCTTTTGAAACAATTTTGTACGTTTGAATCAGGGTAGTCGATTGGGTTTGCTTTCGATTAGTTCTGTTTGTTTTTAATAAAGTCAAAACAATCCTGTTGATTTCGATTTACCAGAAATGATTCTGTTTCGTTTGAATAAATATTTTCGTTTGGATTACATTCGACCTATATAAAAGATTGGTTTTCTAAAATTGTGTAGCTATGTTTTGATTGATACGATTTTGCATAACGATTGTGTCGGCCCCAAACTGGTTCGATTCATTTTTGTTTGGTTTGATTTGCAAAGAATACTGCGTGCCTTGAATTAGCATAATTATTTGTATGAGTTGGATTGGTATCAAAGACAGATTTGATACGGCTCTGTTAGTTTGGATTTAAAAAACGATTATGTTGAGTGTTGGATTGACATATTATTTCTATATTGAATTCTTGTCAGAGATTTGCTTGATATTCGTTTAGGGTCTGTTTCGATTGAAATAGATTCAAACACGATTTCAGTTGCTCTCAATTTGCATAGAAGTTTTGGTTTAATGATTCGTTTTGTTTTAAAATAGAAATTAAAGATTTGTTTAATAATTCGAATATATTTCTATTAGTTTTGATTTGGTTTAAAACGTTTCTGTTTTTAAATAAGACCAACTATAGAATCGCAAGATTCTGTAGCTAGTCTTAAAATTTACATTTTTTGTTAATTTTATCAATAAAATGTCATCTAAACCTGTTTGTTCTTTTCCACTTTCAGGTGCATACGAATTTCAATGACCAATTGGATATGCTATGGCAGTTTAGGAGTTACTTTTGTGATACAGTTTTGTTATAGGTTGTTAGCTTTAGTTAGTAATAGAGACTTGGGAGATTATTCCTAGATTTTTTTTGTAAACTGTTTTGATAATTCCCACGGGGATGTTTTACCCTGTGGTCTTTAAATACTTGTTATTTTTTGTAAGAAAACCATGATCACGGTGGGGAGAATAGATTATGGATTTATGATTCAACCTGGAATGAAAGTGGATGTCTTGTAACAGCTTTAGCTTTCAATATATCAAACTTTTATTTCAAGTTTTATTTATATCAGTTTGCAATCAATTATCAACTACTTTAGCTATCGTAATTCGTTGCAGGTTGATGTGATTTGGTTTATGTGTTGTCCATATCTGATCTCTCTTATTTTAAAAAGTACAACATTT
This sequence comes from Picea engelmannii, assembly GCA_009831015.1. Lineage (NCBI taxonomy): Eukaryota > Viridiplantae > Streptophyta > Pinopsida > Pinales > Pinaceae > Picea > Picea engelmannii. The sequence goes on from ML778820.1 coordinate 1,075,082, forward strand.
ACTTTGTTTCAATTTAAGGAATTAAAGGTTTACCTTCTTCATTAAATGAATCATTTTGTACAAATCTTTGCACACAGATTTATCCAAATGCGATGATTTGTAAATTATAAGTTTGTTGTAATTTTTGATGCCTTGTTTGTCCTGTCGTTTATATTCAAAGAGCACTGCTGCTTCCTATTTACAAGAAGCCTATGGAAAATTTGGTCTAGGTTTCCTCCCATCGAACAACTGAATCGGATACTTTGCAAGGGACAAATTGGAAAGCGTTATCACAGGTTAGTTGATTAGAGTTATTTTAAGTAGTTTAGATAGACATGTATATAGTTCAGATTTATAGTTAAGATTATTACTTCAATTGCTCAGCTTAGATAGCTTTCATTTTATTTCTTTCTCATAAAATTATAAAAATAAAAAAACAATAGTCTTGTTGTCATAGGACAGTTTATAAATGATTTTTCCAGGTTTTCATTTAAAATCTGTAAATCTGTAAATATTGTACATTTGTGACTAAGATATAATTCTATTGATAATTGAACATTTAATTTCATAGAGTTATTGTTGTATAATATTAGACAATAAGTTGTATATATTTTATTTGAGATTTATTTATTAGTTTGCTTTAATTGTTGTTTTCATTTAGATTAGTTCCTTTAGTTAGTTTCTTTCATTTTCCTAGGACTTAGATCGGCCAATGGAGCCGCTAAACCCATCAGGGTGGATCCTCCCAAATAGCTTGGGTTATTTAGACAACCACGGAATGGATCCACTCTTCCAGTTGGCGAGCATTCATTTTCGCCCATCAACATAATCCTATGGTGAAAAATAGCTTCCTTGGGTTTCTTTGATTCTTACACAAATATTGTCATGGTATGCAATGATCTAAAAATAAAATATGGCATGTACATGGGGCGGCCATGTCTGAGGTGGTCCAACAACTATATATGGTGGAGGTAAATGGCCTTGTATCTACCTTCACATGTAAAATAACATTGCATGAATGTGGCCACATCCTGGCAAGGGTGTGGCAGATACCACCTTTCCAACCATGTGCCCTTCTTTACCAATGCTTCTCTAGGCTCAAGATTTTTTTCTCATGATTTCAAGGTTGGAGGTTCTTCTGGATTACTAGGTGTCACATGTCCATGGAAATCTTATAACTTCTACCACTATTTATTCTTTTACATCGACCAGGGTACCTTCTAACATATAATTTTATGCTCTTAAATTCAAAGTGAATTCCAAGAAACATTCATCGTCATACCCCTGCAAACATTGTACATACTCCATCCATCCATCCTAGTGGAGAATCTTTCCAATATGGTCATATGCTTCAAGTAGCAGTGATTCTATGGGTTCTCTTTCTATCAAGGAGCCTCCCATGATTTCTCTTTTCTCGTAAATCCAACTGCTTTTGATTGCAAATGGAAATGGCTATTATATGAGTAGGGGATTTCCAATTATGGATATAATGGTGGAAATTATGGAAATTATGGCATAGGATGATGATTATGGAAATTATGGTGTATGATGACGATTATGGTGGAGGTGGTAAAATAAAAAATATATGCCACTTAAATCTTATTCATTACAAATGCTATCAAAAAACATACATGTCCTTTCTCAACTTAAGTGGATTCCCTCATACGAGTATTGTGCTAGCGACTTGGTCCCACAATTGATCGACATTTTTTCCTCTGGAAGAGTTGAAACAACATTTGCAAAGTCACGTTGGTCGAAATCTCAACACCAACATTGGGGGCCACTTATTATGCTCACTGGAGGTGTAACATCAATGATGTAGACAATATTTGTGGTAGTGGTGATGTGTATGAGAGTTGCAGTAGTAGTGATGTGAATGAGAGTTGTATCATCATTGGTGCATAAGAGGGTTGCAACATCAATGATGTATATGAGAGTAGTAGCATCAATGGTGTGGATGATATTTGTAGCATTGGTGGTGCAGATGAGAGTTGCAACATCAGTGGTGAAAATGGGATTTCCATCATGGATGGTGCAAACGAGAGTTGCATTAGTGGGAGTTACATCAATAGGTATTGTAGCAACAAAAGAATTGCAGAAACAACATAGTTGCAGCAAATGAAAAAGGTGTAGTAGTATGTAGGCGAGAAATGCAGCTTGTCAATGTATCTTGGTGATAGTCATCCTAGTCCCAATCAAATGTTGATTTCTTAATACTGTAATTTTGGTAGTGATATGCACAGTTGTGGTAGATGGATCTACAAAAACAATATTTGAAGTGGTGCAAGGCACAACAATGGGAGAAGAAAGAGTTTTACTAACATGAGTTGTAACAATGAGAGTTGTAGGAATGGGAATTCCAACGATGAGATTTGTAGAAAGATGGAATTGCAACAATAGGACTTGCAACAACGAGGGTTGAATCATTGGGAGTTTCACCAATGAGAGTTTTAGCAACAAATTTCTTCTTCCATGCATATCCTAAAAAAAATTTATTAGCACAAACCAAATTTTCTTACAAACTTGGTCAGAAGGATCCTAACATAATCATAATGAAACCATGAAGGGCCCTTCTTTCTTTCTCTCATTTGTTTTTAAACATGCCTTGCACCACTATAAGATGATTTTCACAAAACATGCCCCCAGGCATGTCCCTAAGGGTTTTCAAACATGGTTGTATTATTTTATTATTATTCTCAATTTTTTTTTTGAAAGAATGAGTCACTTAGAAAGGGTCCCCCCCTTGTTTAGAATCTCCAAGTTGTTGTCAGACCATCCACTAGTGATCTTGTTCAGAAAGGATTCCTTGGATAGGGGTTTATGATATAATTGAAGAATTCATCCATTTTCCATGAGAGGATTTCTGTACTTATCGATTGTGAAAAGTTTTATGGCTCCATTATCATATATAATATCAATCTCATAAGGCTTGAGCCATCGAGTGAAAAAATTCCCTCTGAAATCCTTGAACCTAGAGTCAAATAAAAAGGCCCAGTATCCAACTTTGAATTTATTATTATTAATAAACTTGTCATTCCATTGAGCTCTTTGATGTTGTGTTATTGTTGTGCATTTTAGGGAATATTGATGAATTTCATCTAGTTCGTTGATCTAGAGGAGTCTTTGTTTCTAGGCTTTAGTTAGGTCCATTCCAAGTTGTATGTTTTTCCTAAGTGTCTGGATTTATATTTCAATTGGCAACAATACTATATTTCCATACACCAATTAATATGGAGTGCAACCAGTAGTAGTTATCCATGTTGTACAATAGTCCCATAGAGATTCAAGTAGCCTATCATCTTAGTGCTTAAGGTGTAGTTTGATAGTCTTGGTGATGATAGCCTTAAGGATTTTGTTTGTCCCTTCTACCTGTTCATTGCAATATCAGTGATATGGTATAATAACCTTGTGTTCAATATTTTATTTTTTCATCATGTCTCTGATGTGACTTGAAGTGAATTGTGTTCCTCCATCACTAACTATCTCCCGAGGTATCCCAAATTTGGTGAATATTTATTCATGAACAAATCCAACTACTATTTATTTTTTTGTGGTCGAGAGTGCTTTATCTTCCATATATTTTGTCGCATAATATATGCATACTAGGATGTAGGAGTTATGATGGGAATAAGGATTGATTGGCCCTACAAAGTCTAGAGAAAACTTATCAAAGTGTTCTAATACCAACTGTAGTTGTAATGAAATCTCATCTGATCTCACTAGTCTTCCTGTTCGAAAACATAGGTATTCCAACAGAGGAAGAACACATTTAGTAACCACTCAAATAACCAGATCAAATATCAACACACTGATCTTTTCACATGGTAAAAACCCTACAGGGAAACATCCATGACCCCAACCAACGCTGCCACTTGGAGCAGTTTATTAGTGCAAAGAAAAAGATTATAGAGAGATTTTACAAGAGAGTTTCTCACAATCGATCATCGGCAAATGACCCTCCATGCTCTTTAAATAGAGATTATGGACCAAACGGGTGTTAAGCCATGCATCAATAGTCATTAAGATCGAGAAGAGTATGAACCGTTGGATCACTCTATGTCGGGAACATATCGTGACTGTTAGATTTCTTAACTACAAATGCATACTAATGCATACTAAAGAAACACACTAGAAAACACACTTTTACCTAACGACACAATAGACCAAGTAGATCTTACTAACTCCTAAGTGTCTAAATATCCTAACATCCTGCCTTAAGAACAACTTGGGATATGATTGAAGAATTTACAATAGTGACACAATAGGAGAAGGAAGGAGGCATTAGAGCCTACCCCCCCTTAATGAAAAATTCTTGAACTCCTAACATAGATCGAAGTTTGGAAAAATTCACTTCTGTAAGAGGCTTTGTGAAAATGTTTGCAACTTGATCTTCTATAGGGAAAAAGAGCACTTCAATAACTTAATCATGAATGAGCTTTCTCATGAAGTGCATGTGTAGCTCAATGTGTTTTATACGCTGATGTTTAATTGGGTCTTTGTTGAGCTTGATGGCACTCTAATTGTCTCACCAAAGGCTGGTTGGATGCTGGTGATGGAATCCAAACTCTGAAAGGATCTGTCGAAGCCACAAGGCTTCCTGACTTGCATTTACCACTTCTTGGTACTCTGCTTCTGCCGAAGAAAGTGCAATAGTCTAGTGTTTCTTATAGGCCCAAGTGACAGGTCCTAAACCTAGGCTAAAAACATAACCTATAGTAGACTTTTGATCATCAGGGTCGCCAACCCAATTTGAATCAGTGAAACCAACCATTAAAGGAGTCCCCCTTGAACTGTAATGTATCCCAAACTGAACTGTACCATGAACATAAGGAAGTATCCTTTTAGATGCTCTCCAATGGCTTTCATGGGGTGTTTTCATATATAGGGCAACAAGACCAATAGTAGAGGAAAGATCAGGATGGGTATGAGTCAAGTATAAGAGGCTACCAACTAACTGACGGTACAGGGAGGCATCAACTTTAGGAGAAGTACAGGTGGAAAAAAGATTGACTCCAGACTGGAAGGGAGAAGGGGTTGGTTTACAATCGTCCATGTGAAAGTGATGAATAAGGTCACAAGCATACTTAGACTGGGAAAGAAAAATTCCTTCATTGGTTTGCAAAACTTGGAGGCCAAGGAAATAGTGAAAAAAGCCTAAGTTTGTCTTTTCAAATTTCTTCTTAAGGCTAGTTTTCACATGGTTTAAAAGTTTTGAGTCACTACCAGTAAGGATAAGGTCATCAACATAAAGGAAAAGGATTATGAGATGGCTTCCTACTTTCTTGGTATAGACATTAGGATCAGAATGGCATCTGGAGAATCCATTGGAAATAATAAAGCTATCCATTTTGGCATACCAAGCTCATAGAGCTTGCTTGAGACCATAAAGAGATTTCTTGAGGTGACAAATAAAGCTAGAGTCATTCTGGATATAGCCAGGAGGTTGTTCCATGTAGATTTATTCTTGCAAACCTTCGTGCAAGAAGGAGGATTTAACATCCATCTGATGGACCTCCCATTTATGTAAGGAGTAAGGGAAAGAACAAGGCGGATGGAATTCATTTTTTCTACAGGGGCAAAGGTTTCATTATAGTCAATTCCTTCAACTTGGGAAAATCCTTTGGCAACTAACCGAGCCTTGTGTCTTTCAACACTTCCATCTAATTCATAATTAATTCTATGGACCCATTTGCATCTAACAATTTTTCTTCCTTTTGGAAGAGGTACAAGATCCCAATAATTGTTTTCCATTAAAGAACGATACTCTTCATTCATTGTTGTATCCCAATCTAGATGACCTGAAGCTTCTGCAAATGTCTTTGGATCATGAGTTTATGAAACTTGAGCCAAAAGAAAAGAGGCTCACTGGAACTATGAATGTGTTTGATGCTGATTTGAAGGATCACTGACAAGATCACTAGCTGCTTCTCGTGTTGAACATACCCATCTAGGAAGCGATGGAGATGGTGTTGGTTCAGGTTCAAAGGACTCATCTGGAGGAGGGTGAGTAGGCGGAGGTGGATTTTCATCCTCACTATCATCATATGAAGAAGAAACCATATCATAAGAAGGCACAAACGCCGAAGATGACTCATAGGATGAAGAAGGCACAATCATCGAATTAGGTTCGTAGGCCAAGAGATTTTCATCAAATTTAACATCTCTTCTAATAATAATTTCATTACAATGTGATTGAAGAAGTCTCTAACCTTTGACATCTTCAGAATAATCAACAAATATACTCTTTTCACTTTTAGGCTGCAATGCTTTCCTTTTCTCATCAGGAATGTGAGCCCATGCTATACTGCCAAATACACGAAAGTGACTTACATCTGGTTTAATTTTAGTCCAAGCTTCTTTCGGTGTTATATTTTTAAGAACCTTTGTGGGAGTGTGATTTACTATGTAATTTGCACATTTGATGGCTTCTGCCCAATACTTTAGACTTATTCCCTTAGATTGGATCATACAATTAACTATTTCTTTTAATGTTCGGTTCTTTCTCTCAGCAACACCATTTTTTTGTGGTGTATATGGAATAGTGTGTTGCATTTGGATTCCTTGTGTAGTGTAGTAGCTTGTAAAATTATTGTTCACATATTTGCCTCTATTATATGTTCTTAACATTTGAATTTGATGTCCTAATTGCTTTTCTACAAGGGCCTTGTAGGCCAAAAACTTGTCAAAAACTCCACTCTTGAGTTTTAAGTAGTAAACCCAAGTACGTCTGGAAAAGTCATCAATGAAAGTTAAGAAATACTTGCACCAAGAAAAAGAAGGAAAAGAAAGTGGACCACACAAATCATTGGGAACAAGCTGCAAAGGACCCGAGGCGTGCCAAGAGGCACATTTGTCAAAACTGTCCTGATGATGTTTGCCAAGAACACAACTTGCACAAACACCATCTCTACATGAAACAAGAGGAAGACCAGTCACCATCTGTTGATTACATAGTTGTTGTAATGAGCGATAGTTTATATGACCAAACTGCTCATGCCAAAGTTTGCTCAAGTCATCGCTATGAGCAACAAAAAATGATGAAAAAGATGATGACCCAAAGTTGTCAAAATTTTACAATCTGGTAATATCGTCAACAATTCCAGTTGCAAGAACATGCTTAGGATCTTTTAGATCCTTGATTACAACTTAGTGAGGTGAAAACTCGACGGTTTTACCTTCACCTAAATGAGTGATTTGATATATTGATAGAAGGTTACAAGAAAGACTTCGAACACATAATACATCATTGAAATGACCATTATCTACTTGAACTGTTCCAGATCCTACAACACTAAGAGATCTATCATCACCAACAAATATTTTCTTGGTGTTACATTCATTTAGAGCAGAAAATATGGCTTTATCCTTAGCCATATGATAAGATGCTCCTGAATCAAGAAGCCACTCATCATAAGAAGAAGCAGTAGTAGAATTTGAATTGAAGGAGAAACCAGAAGCAGGAAGTGCATGTCCGTGAGAAGAAGAAGTAGAATCAATACTGATATTGTGCTTCTTCATCGCTGCTTCTAAAGCTTCCATATTCTTGAAACATTTGGACTCATCATGACCATCTTTATCACAAAAGTTGCAATGTATGTTAGTATTCTTAATTTTATATTTTGCTCCTTTGTCACCAGTAGGTAGGGGTGATTTTAAGGATGGGAATTTGTTTTAAAATGTAGAAACCTTGGCGAATCTTACTAATCCTTCATATGCCAACTATAAATGTTTGGCGATATTTTTGTAAAAATATCAAAATTTATAAGGATTTTATATATTTTTTATAAAATTTTGGCGATTTTTAAGGTAAAATAATTTTATCCTATAGAATTTGGGCGAATAATTTTTAAAATAATGAATCTCATTTTTGGAAAAACCATGGAAAATTAGCCCATGAGCAAAATTTAGCCCTTAAAATCATCCATGCTAGTAGGAGATGAAGTTGTCTGAGCAGGTTTGGGACCCTTATGTTGTTTGTTGTTGTATCAAGGATGTTGCTTCTTGGGATACTTGGGTTTATCTTTCTACTGGGCAACTAAGGCTTTGTTGGAGGGACTTGTAGTGTTGATCACTCCAAATTGTACAAGATTATCTTCCTCTCGAATCAAAGAAGAACAAAAGGAATCAAGAGTGGGTTTTTCATAAGATTCTTCCCCTAGAGCCTCTCTCATGGAAAAAAAGGTAGATAGAAACACAGAATATGCACTACCTAGCTTAGAAAGAATAAGATAGATGCAATTCTTTTCCTCCATATTTATCTTACATTCTTCACATAAAATTATGAGTGTTTTAAACCTAGATAGATAGTCTCCAAGGCAAGAAAAATCATTTGGAATCAAGGTAAGTATTTGATTTTCTAACTGTTGTGCTCAAATAATATTGAGTTTATCAAACACATATTCAATCGTGTCCCAATCTTCTTTGGGGTCATCAATATCTTGAAGGTGGTACCTTAAATCAAGAGAGATGGAAATTTTGATTAGTCCATGTGCTTCGTCATTCCTATTATCCCACTTGGCTTTCTTATCAGCATCAGTGGGTGCTTTTTCCTTTCCCAAGGTAATCTGGTACAAGCCTTTAATTCTTAATAAATCTTCCATATGACATTTCCATTGGAAGTAGTTGTTGTTGGTAAGCAAGACAGTACTTGTAGAAGCCATATTAAATATGTAGATAATGGGGATTTAAAAACTGAAACTAATGATTTGGATGAAAAGAGTTCGAAAAGTTACGTGGTTTTAAAAAAAACAACACTAAAAATGGACTTCCGATGTTAGAGTTATGCCCTTTTAAAAAAAAAGGCACAATGGGTAACCAAATGACCACTTGATTGTGTAAGTTGCTTTATGAAGTGACCCACTTTTATAAAGAGAAGTGGGGATCACTTTTACAATGAAGTTATTTTATAACAGAAAAAATGCATGCAAAATAAATAACTCTAAAATAAAATATTAAAGCTACTTATAGTGATTCACTTTTATACTTGAAGTGAAATACACTTTACAATTTTAGCATGAAATTTTCCAAAAAAGGGTAACAAAAGAGAGATTTGAACTCAAGACCTCTTACTTAATAAGGCAATTTTTAACCAAATGATCTAGCAAAACATATTGTAATGTTCAGAAGGAGGATTGTTGTTGTTGAAGACGGCCTTAGAGAGGATGCTAAAAAAAACCTATTTTCACAGAAGAAAAAAATTTCGCTTCTCGATGACAACAAGGGTTAGATCTCAGTTAGCTTACTCGGAAGATGCAACTTTTCCTATTTGTTTCTGATTTGCCAAGATCGCACAGGGTGTGGGGAAAAGAGAATATGCATATCTAAAAGAGTAGCAACCCAGAAATAAATAAAACAAAACCGAAATAAAACAAAAATACTACTCTGCAAAAATTTAAAAAAAATCGTATTCAAGCTTTATACCTCCGGATCTGACTATAATGATCGTATCTTGGGCAAACAGAAACCTTTTCGAGTGAAACAAAAAGTGTTCATAAATGGAACAAGTGCTCTGGACACAATGGAACAATTAACTCAGCCCAAAAATGTATGGAAATGACAGAAAGTGGAGATGAGGCAACTCGGATTCACGATCTCGATCTACAACAGGAACGGGTCTTCAAACAAGCTCTGATACCATGTTCGAAAACACAACTATTCCAACAGAGGACAAAAACCTTCAGTAACCACTCACATAACCAGATCAAATATCAACACACTGATGTTTTCACGTGGTAAAACCCCTATGGAGAAACATCCATGGCCGCAGCCAACGCTGCCACTCGGAGCAGTTTATTAATGCAAAGAAAAAGATTACATAGAGATTTTACAAGAGAGTTTCTCACAATTGATCATCGGCAAATGACCCTCCATGCCCTTTAAATAGAGATCATGGACCAATCGGGTGTTAAGCCATAGATCAATGGTTGTTAAGATCGAGGAGAGTATGAACCGTTGGATCACTCTATGTCGGGAACATATCATGACTGTCGGATTTCCTAACTACAAATGCATACTAATGCATACTAAAGAAACACACTAGAGAACACACTTTTACCTAACGACACAATAGACCAAGATGATCTTACTAACTCCTAAGTGTCTAAATATCCTAACACTTCCCATGCAGTGGAAGCTATCACACCTTTTTACATATTCCTTAGCATATTTGAAGGTAGTGGTCCAATAATACCCTTGGTGAAGTACCTTGTACCCAGTCCTCCTGTCTACAAAGTGACCTCCACATGGGCTGTCATGGAAGGATTTCAAGATATAATGGATCTCGTCTTCTCGTACACATCTTCTGATAACGAGATCCAATCTTGTGTGGAAGAGGAAACCATCAATCCATGAGAGTATACAACTTTTTTTTATGATATTTTGTCTCTCTTTTGGATACAAATGATGTTGTATTCTACATGGAGCCAAGTAATTAGTGATATTTGCGAACCAAGTAGAGTTAGTAGAAACCACAAATATGTGATCATCAAGAAAATAATATTCTACGCTTGGCTCATTTTCATTAGATGTGATTCTTGAAAGAAAATTAACCACTACGTTATCTTTTCTTGGTTTATTTAATAAGGTTATATCATATTCTTGTAATAACAATAACCACCTAGTCACCCTGCCATTGGTGATAGGTTTATTCAATAAATATTTTATTACAACATGGTCAATACACAATATTACAGTATATCCTATAATGTAATTCCAAAATTATTAATTTCATGTATTACCACAATAAACTTTTTCTCTTTTACTGTATAATTTAGTTATCCGAGTGAGAATCTTTTGTTGATGTAGTAGATCGTGTATGGATATTTTCCTTCGAGTCTCCCTAGAAAAAATGCAATGGTAGTGTCTGATGCATCTATGGAAATATGAAATGGGAGGGACCAATCAGGTCCTCTTAAGATGTGAGCCGTAGACACCTTTGTTTTCAATTCATCAAGTGCATGCTGGCATGTATCTATCCATAAAAACTTAGAAATTTTGATAAGCAAGGAAAATAATGGAAGACCAATTCGTGAAATTTTTTCAATAAAGAGATGATAATAATAATCATATCCTAAGAAGCTTTGTACCTATTTTTTCAAAGATGGAGTTGGAAAGTTTAATATTACCTTGATTTTCACTGGATCCACCTGGATTCCTTTAGCTGGGATGCAGTTTCCTAATAATATGCCATCAATTAACATCATTTCACATCTTTTTATTTTTTAGGGAAACATTCAATTCCTTACACATTATGAATGTTTTCTCTAGATTTTTTAGTGCCTCATCAAATTCATTACCATATGTCATGAAATTGTCCATATATATATCTCCACAAAATCATGAATTAAATTGAAGAATATACCAATTACATCTCTTTGAAAAGTGGTAGGGGAGTTACATAGCCTGAATGGTAGAAAATAATAGGAAAATGTCCCCCATGGATAGGTAAACATTTTTTTTCTTGATCCTTGCACACAATCTATATATGGTTATACCCATTGAATCCATCGAGGAAATAAAAATATTTCTTCCCTGCTAACATATTTAGGACCTTGTTAATGAATGTGATTGGGAAATGGCCATTGTGTGTTTTTTTGTTGATTTCTCTATAGTGGAAAAAAATTATGGATTTACCATTTTTATTTGGTACCATGATGAGAGGGGAGACCCATTGGTTGTCATAAATTGGATAGATAAATTTGGTCATGAGAAATTTATGTAGATCCTCCTTAACTATGTCCTTTAGTGTCAGATTCATTGGTGTGTGCATAAGTCAGGATGGATTCCATTCATGTTAGAATAGTCTCAGGTGAAGGAATCATTGTGTTTTTGTAACACTTTAACCAGTCACTCTTTTTTTTTTTAGTTAGTCCCTGGTTGATTTTCAAGGTTTTCTCGGTGCTTATTTATATGGTTTTTGTAGGGGACCCTTGGTATTTTCTGTTGGGGATTCATGTTTTATGGGTAAAATTCTTGTTGCGGCCAGAGAAGCCTATGTTTTTTATTGCATAACATGATCAAGAAATTGTGATGGTGTTGAGGAAGAAGAAGAGACTATGAAGTCACTTATTTCATGGTCCTCTATTTTCTCTCTAATGGATAAGTACTGATCTATAGAGAGGACTTGGTGAGGTTCTCCTTCTTCATCACTATCCTCCTCATCATCCCATAGTAGTGTTTCAAAATCTATGGTAGTATTGGAGGGAGGATACAGGGTTAATTTCTTTGTAGAGGTTTTGTGGGATATGGTCATGTTTCCTAACCTAAAATCGATGTAATCATCAGTGGTGGATGGTCAAGGTCTTCCTAGGATTAAAGAATACCCTCCCAAATATTTTTTGGGCTTTAGGACCATAAAATTGGAGGGATATTCCCATGAATGTACACACCTCACTATGTCTTCTATGATACCTTCTGGTTTAATAGTTGATTTGTCAGTGAGTTGGAGTATGGTTGGGGTTTCCCTAACGCATGTGAGTTCTAAGGCTTGCATGGTATCACGTTTCATGACATTAATGGTAGCACCTACATCGATTAATATGTTGCTAATGAGTGCATTATTAATTTGCACATTAAAATATCCTTGCATTTCCCTTTGAAAATTATATTTGAATAATTCTATGTAATCCTCAACACACTCATCTTCATGTTGCATCATCCTCAATACTTCCTCCCTCCTTTCCTTATATTTATAGTAGTCTTGGTGTGTTTTTGAAATTTCTTTGTCATTTGGTCCCATCTGCAGATGTTGTCTCTACCAAGGCCCATTAACCAATGTAGTGTAACATTCTTGAGTTTGGGTGGAAAAAGATTCAATTCCTGGGCATCCAACAAATAATCATAGCTTCTGAAAAGTATGTCGAACTCAAAGAGGAAGGTGTAAAGATATTCTTTAGATAAACCATGGAAATTCAGTAAGGATGAATGAGGGATGTTCTTCATTTCAATATCTTGATTTTATCCTCTAATTGGGATCCAAAAGAATATGTTTATTTCCTAATGGATTTGTGTTCCATTTCTCTCTAAGGGTTGTCTTTCATCTGTAAGGGTACTTCAGTAAAACATGAACTTCATCAATCAACTCTTTTGAAAGTGGAACCTTTGTGTACATAGATCCTTTTACAGTCTCATATTATTTAGCGAAGGTTTTAGGTATCCTCTTGAAAATGGAACTCGTTGTAGGTGATATATAATTCATCTCACTGTGCTCCTTTCCCTCTTGATATTGACCTGCATTGTTGGTTTTTCTAGAGTTTTTGGATGAATTGATAACTCTACCTTGTTGATCTATAACTCTGTGCATAGAAAAGATTAAAAAAACATTCTATAATTTTTTGAAAAGAATTCATATCACTCAATATACTGAAATGAAAATCCACACAATAGAAAAACAAAAACTTCTCTTTTGATAGCTCCTCGACAACGACACTAAAAATGATGAATTTTTCAATTACTTACTAATTAATTTACTAAGCAACTAAATATTTATGCATTTAATTATCAATATGAGGTTGTATCTTATTTACGAACTATCATGCACCATATATGCAAGTATAGTGTTGTAATTTCCAAGGAGTTGTAGTACATTTCAAGTCACAAATAAAGATTTCAAGATACTTAATTAAGTCACCAATCTATACTACTTCTGAAATTCATATTTTGTGGGGAAATAAATGTCATGCTTGAAATAATGTGAATCACACTATGTGGAAAGTAAATCACTCTTGCTAAAAGTAAATCACACTTTGCAGAAAGTAAATCACTCTTGAAAAAACCAAATCACACTTTGCAAATAGTAAATCACTCTTCTAGAAGGTAAATCACACTTTGTGGAAAGAAAATTACTCTTGTGTAAAGTAAATCACACTTTGTGGAAAGTAAATCTCACTGCAAAACATAAATTACTCTTTGTGAGAAAAATAAATTACACTAGTACCTAACGGTGACTTTCTCAAGTATGATGATAACCTTAAGTTTCTATAATAATTAGGTGATTGTACATACAATGAGATGTTTATTTTTCTAGTGAAATAGATAATAGCACAATATTTCAGATGTGAATTTATTGAGTTACAAATGAGCCAAATTGGCTCCTTATTTATGTTGAACTAGCCTCCCCAACACACACAACTTTTCACTTTTCACATTATGAAAACCGACCATAGTTACAAAATTCAACACTCCCTCTTAACTAGGGAGGTATTCATAATGGAAAATTTGACTTGTCTTCTTAACACTTCTTCTGATAATGTCTACATGATGCTGCAAATGTCAACACTCCCTCTCAGTGAGGGAAGACATGCATGACCATCATATCTGCATTGGCACTTCTTCTACCATATAAAGGTTGTATCAAATCATTATCAACATCAACAACTTGCCACAAAATGGTTAGTATCTTGATAGATGACATATCATCTATACATCATCTATGTTCTAGGCCATACTCCATCTAAGTAATCATGCCTGATGCCAAATAAGTCAGGTGCTTAAACTTGCACACTCAACTGAGTGTCCCACAATTGTCACACAGTCAATGGAGTGCCCCATGACTACAAGAACCATTATTCCTAATCAGCTCACTATATGTGACGCAGGAAGAGTGTCAGTCTCAGACCATTTTCCATAATCAGGTCACCATATGTGCCATAGGGAAAATTCTAGTTCTCTCAGATGATGAAAGCCACGCCATGGACTACATGGAACATTTTTCTAATTAGGTCATTGCATGTGCCATAGAGAAAATGTCAGTCTTGTACCAACCTCCCTAATTAGGTCACCATTCGTGCCATAGGGGGCGGACCATTCATTTTGATCAGGTCACCATCTATGCCACATGAGAATGTCATTCCTAGACCATTTTTCACAGAAAATGTCAGTCCATGATACATCAACAATCTATCCAACCTGGACCATTCTCCACAGGGAGAATTTCAATCCAACAACATACTAACTATCTATAATGAAATAATATCATCACTCCCTCTCAACCAAGGGAGTAATCTCCATAAGACAAAACTTGTCACTGAAGTATACAAACTTCCCTTTGGACAAGGGCTTCATCAAAATATCTTCTATTTTCTCATACATGGAGATGTACTAGAGCTTCACTTCTCCCTTCAAGACTTTATCATGGATGTATTAGTACTTGATCTCAATGTGCTTTGGATTGTCATGGAACATGAGGTTCTCTGAAAGAATCACACAACTTTGATTATCATAGTGTATCATGGTCAGTTCTTGCACCTAATCAAACAATATTGTGAGCAAATTTCAAAGCCACACTGCTTCACAACTCACTAAACTGGCTACAATATACTCAGCTTCTGGAATACTAGGTGTGAAATATGTCTTCTTCTTGCTTATCCAAGAAACCATGGTAGAACTCAAAATGAATCAACAAACCAATGTATTATTTCTGTCATTTGCACTCCTTGCCCAATCAAAATCTACATATCCCTGCAACTTTACATTATCATTTGAAACATATTACAAAAAATAACTAATTGTCCCATACAAATATATTAATACATGCTTTGTTGCAATCCAATGTTCATATCTTGGTTCAACCTTCATCTTGAATCTTCCTTACTTCACCTTACAACTGTTAGAGTAGTTAATTCTAACAAAATGTATTCACATATTGAGTTGACTAGGTTCAATATGTCTCTTTTACAAATCCCAAGAAAAAAAATTCAAGAAAACATTTTACTTCGCCTTGAACCTCTTTCATAATAACATGAACCTCTTACCATATACTTGGAAACTTTGGGTATGACCATGCACCCTAACCATTCCTCTCTTTTCCAATCCGATTCACCAATCGCTCATTGTTGGAATTGTCCCAAAGGAATAGGTCCCAGGTATCATAGACTACATAAATATTCCCTGGGAGTTTCCTAGAGGGTTCCAATACATAGCGTAATCACTAATCCCAACAATTCCAAGCATTCAACTCCATATTTTCTACCAATTGCATACCTCAACAAATCATACAATGTGTTTTAATAACCATCCAAAGTACATGATCCATGGGGATTTAAGGAACACTCATAGAGGTCCAAGAGGATCCATAATGCTCATAGAGGTCCCAGGGGATCTAGAAAATATTAAAATTCATCCATCACAAATGATCGAGAAAACAACATCATTGCGTAGATCGCGTCATTATCTTTCAAATGACGCCTAAATAAAAGTTTGTATGCAAAATTTATGAGTAGTCAAATTTTGGTCAAATCAAGCAAAATGGGGGTACCATGCGGCACCACTAGAGGGTGACAAATGGCATGTTGACATAGGACTGTTGATGTGGCAGGAATCATGATGTGGCATATTAGTTGGAAGTTTATCAGGCATATGGTATAGTACAAGTGAACCAATGGTTTGTTGACACGTAGCAAGGATAGCCAATGAGAGGCTTCCATGTGGTAGCCTCCCATTGGCCAATATTGGTATGGTTTATTAAAATATTTGGGAGCCGACAAGGGTCGAACCCATGACCTCCCAAAGGTATTACATAAACCCCACTACCAACATGCCATGCATTAATTCTTAACATATGTATGTCATGAATTTTATTTAAGGTTGATTAAAGTCTCATTTTGGAGAGAAAAGGGGTCGAGGGCTAAGCCCCCAGCCCCTAGTTATGTAATATTCCATGTGACCAATATATACACCATACTCCTACATGGGAGGGATATTAAACAATGGATAAACGTAACTATATTAATATATATAGTTATAACTTCTACCACATATATAATATGGTTATAACTATATAAACATATATATATCCAAATAAAAGCCTACGCATGTGTAATATGAAGGTTAGAATCCAAAACCTTCGGAATATAATATGGAGGCCAAACCAATGTGTCAATCAACCCATTTATTACATGATACCATTAAATTTAGTAATAAGTTGCATTAAATTTTGGATGGGGATTGGAGGAATGGGCCTATTTAATGGGAACAAATCCAAACACTTTCACACATATCGAGATAGCATGAGCCTAAATGCAGTCATGAATCTTGAGGTATGGATTTCTCTTGAAGTGCGTGCAATAGGTTTCCTTAGTTTTGGTGTTGTCTCATTTTACGTGCCATGAGGAATTTTGTTCGAATATATCCTTCCTTATACTCATTGGGTTAAGTTTTCCACAAGGATTATGAATATGAATTATGTTTTATGATCAGAGGTCATTTGTAAGGGTATTATCCTAGTTTGTCATGTATGAGACACATAGTCTAGTTATACGTGTAAAAAGGGATTTTTCGGCCCCTCTTCAGAATTTGGTTGACTTAATATTGTTGGTTGTGGATCCTAATTATCTTCCTGATTTAGAGGTCCTTGCCTTCAGTTGTGTTTATACCCCATGAAGTATTTACACCCTAGAAGTATGTACACTCTTCCACGCAGGGGAGTGCAGAGGGGGGGTACCTCCTCTGTGGGGTCTAGGGGGGATATCCCTCTGGCTGGGGGGTCTGGGGGCAAGCAGGCCCCTAGCGGGGGTTTGGGGGTGAAGCCCCTGAAGGAAAAATTTCCTTGTAAATGTATATTGTAATTTCATTGTAAATCTGGACCATTCATTATAAGGTCGCAGATCTAACAGTAGAGATTATGATACAGTTTTTTTCCCTAGAAGGCAACCCTCTTTTATGAGGGAAAGATATTGTGGCTATGGTTGATCATGAATATTATATTCTGATATAGGATATTGTGAGAGAAAGAAGAGGAAGTTACAATAGGTTTGTTGTAGGTTGTATCCCTTCATATGTTGGATAATAATAAAGGAAGGACCTGGCAATTTCTCTAGTGGACGTAGCCCACACTGGGTGAACCACGTAAATCTGTGTCTCTATTGTATTGTGTATCTTCTATGTTTTGTTTCCGCATTTGTTTTATTTTATTGCTCCACGGTCCTACTTTTCTAACAAATACTCAAATTTATGAGAATTTTGCAATGAATTCAATGGTAAACTCATTTTATGCATTTAAGTAGTGGAATTAAAGAGAGTTCAATAAATTAGATTTTATAATGAGAGTACAATAAAGGGAAGAATGTTCAAGTTTATACACAAGAATTTAAGAGTAAGGTGTTGTCTTTGGGAATTCCATTAGATTCTACTCAGACTCTTCTAAATTATATTAGTTGTATGCACTCATACCTTCACCATACTATATTAATGTTTAATCCTACTAATATTGATGAAGTATTAGTACAAGCTACTCATATTGAATCCAACAAAGGAAAATATGTTGTTGAAGATAAGACAAAGGAGCCACATGAATTCGAGGAGTAGACAAAGGAAAAAGGGAAGAGTAAGAAGATAACTACGATGAAGAAGGATGAAGAGAAAAATCCTAAATGTTCTCACTGCAAGAAGAAATGGCATGATGAGAATCATTGTTGGAAGTTGCATCCATAATTGAAGCCAGAGTGGGCTCAGCCCAGGAAGGGTATAAAAAAGAGGAACATGACCATGGTCCAGGATCTTGGATCATATTCTGAGGATGAAACCAAGGTTACAACTATGTGCATCAAAATATTTTGTTGGAATTTCCATCTCACATGCTTCTTCTGCAAATTCTAAATTAAGTCATGATGGAAGGAAAAGAAATGACCTATTTCATTTATGAGTTATCTCAAAGCACACAAAGATTGATACACTTGTTGATAGTGGATCACAAATGAATCTTATTTCAAAGGAAGTGGTTTAGAAGTTGGGATTGGAAACTAGGACTCATTTTAGACCGTATCCTTTGGGTTGGATTTGTGATAATTCTTAGCTACTGGTAACTAACATAGTGCAAGTTATAGTTTGTGATCAAATCCAATTTCATTGATGACGTAGAGTTATATGTTGTTCCACTCGACATTTGCAGGATGGTTTTGGGAAGTCCATACTTGTATGATAGGAAAACCATTTTATTCAGGGAACAAAACATGTATCATCTTTTCAAGGATGGTATTGAGTTCATTGTGAGAACTCATCAGATGAAGACTAATTTGACAATTGTCACTACAGGGCACATGCTAGATAATGCTAATTTCTAGGATCCATATTTACAACCTACGGTTGAAATCAGAATAGGTCTTTTGGTTGATATTGTTCCTATTAACAAGGTAATATATGTTGAAGCTTCATTCTCTTTCGCATCTCTATATTCAGTTTTGTTGTTTAGTTTATTATTAATCAATGGGATATGGTTGGTTACTGCAAAAATGAATGGCAAAGTTTGTGAATTTAAGGGAATGGTTAACTTGGTCAGAAATGTTATTTTAGTCTTCATCATGGTTGTCATGAGTCAAGTGCTCGTTATCAAAGTAGGATGGATGGATGATATTGGACAAGTGAGGAAAAACCATTCTCAGTCGTTTTTTGAATGATTCACACTTTTGGAGGTCCAAAATTCCTTCAGTGAGGAGGTGTGATCCAAAAGGATCTAAGGAACACTTATAGAGTTACAGGAGGATCTAGAATGCTCACATAGGTCCCAAGGGATCCAAAAAATATCAAAATTTGACCATCTCAATTAATTAATAAAACAATGTCATTGTGTAGAGTGCATTGTTAGCTATCCAATGACACAAATGACACCTCAAACAGATTCTGTATGCAAAATTTATGAGTAGTCAAATTTTGGTCAATCTAGGAAAAATGGGGGTGCCACGTGGAACCACCAGAGGGTGACATGTGGCATGATAATGTAGAATTGTTGATGTGGAAGGAAGTAATGACATTACATATTAGTTGGAAAATAACTAGGCATATGGTTCAGTCCAAGTGGACCAACAGTCCGTTGGCACATTGCAAGGATAACCAATGAGAGACTCCCATGTGGAATCCTGCCATTGGCCAATATTGGTATGGTTTATTAAAATATTTTAGAGTCGATGGGGCTCGAACCCGTGACCTCCAAAAGGTATTACATAAGCCCCACTACTAACTTGCCATGCATTAGTTCTTAACATATGTATTTCATGAATTTTATTTAAGGTTTATTTGAGTCTCATTTTGAAGGGAAAAGGGGACGAGGGATAAGCCCCTAGCCCTTGTTTATGTAATATTCCATGTGACCAATATATACACCATACTCTTGTGCGGGAGGGCTATTAAGTATTGGATAAATGTAACTATATTAATATATATAGTTATAAACTCTATCACATATAAAATATGGTTATAACTATATAACCATATATATATATCCAAATAAAAACCTACACATCTGTAATATGAAGGTTCAAACCTAGAACCTTTGAACTATAATCCAGAGGCCCAACCATTGTGCCAATCGACCCATTTATTATAGGATACCATTAAATTTAGTAATAAGTTGCATTAAGTTTTGGATGGGGGTTGGAGGACCAAGACTATTTAAAGGGAACGAATCCCAACACTTTCACACATCTCGAGACATCATGATCTCCAATGCGGGAATGAATCCCAAGATACAAATTTGTCTCGAAGTGCATGGAACAGTTTTCCTTATTTTTGTCCTTATCATGTTTTGCGTGACATGAGGCATTTTGTCCAAATATACCCTTCTTATATTCATTGAATTCAATTTTCCACAAGGATTATGAATATGAAGTTTGTTTTCTGGTGGGAGGTCATTTATAAAAGTATTATCTATATTTGTCATGTATGGGACACATAATCTTGTTATACATGTAAAAAGGGTTTTTTCGGCCCCTGTTCATAATTTGATCGACTTTATAGTCAAATTTCTCATAATGTCTCAAGGAATTTAATGGTAAACTGGTTTTCTTTGTTTTAGTAGTAAAATTAAAGAGATTTTAATAAAGTGGCTTTTTGTAATCCCATATTGTAATGTAATTTGGTATTTTGAGATGATGAAAAAAAATCTTGTTAGCCAGAAAGGACTTGAAGATGAAGTAAATTATGTCATTTAAATATGTAATTTGAGTTCTTTTGTTTTTTGTTGTGTCATCTCATTCAGACTTCAAGTTATTCATCAATATTAATGAAGTTTATGGACAAGTAACATATTCACATGTGTTTTTGCAAATAGTCAAGTGATCTTCATTTTTTGAATTTGGTTGGATGTTTATGTGTATTTAAGAATAAATTCTACATCTAAGGATTTTTTGGATCATCACATCTTCTATCACAATTCACCATGCAGAGGTTCAAAAAAACCTGACAATAATGGGCATGAATTCTCTACATAAATATCCAAAATACAAAGTGTTGGTTTTTCTAGCGATATTCCTCTACTAAGTGTAGAGGTCTGCAATGGACAACTTCACTGAGTGCATCCGTATGTTCATAGAAAAAGTGTCTGTACAACCTAAAAAATGTCACCCTCTTTCTGAGATATAGTCGCTTATACCATAATCAAACACAAAAGAAAGAATAGATGGAACAGATTGTGGAATGCACCAACTAAGAAATCCCCAACACCATATGAAAATAAATCCAACCTAAAAACAACATTTCTTTATAGTACATGGTAAATAATGCACCACTTTGTAACTTTATATATATGTTATCTACATAGCATTAAGAAACTACAAAATAAAAAGGGAAATACAACCTCAAAACATAATAAGAAAAAAATTATGCATAACTCTAATTATTTATGACCTATGTAGTCTCTGAAATAACCCTCACCCCACATAATTTAATTTTGAAAAGGGAAATAAGAATCAGTGTCTAATTTTCTTTAGCAGATAGTGATCTAGGAGGATTGAGAGCACTCACATAGGTCCAAAAGGATTCATAAATGCTCAAAATTCAACTATCCCAAATTTTCTTGAAAATTCGATCAATACGTAGATCTCGATGATATCTTTCCAACGATGAAAAAATCACCTCAAACTAATTTCATATACAAAAGTTATGGATGGTCAAAGTTCGGGTCAAAATACGAAAAAGTCAAACTCAATAGGATCAAAGGCCACATGTGCCACCACTGTAAGAGTGACACATGGCATGATAGTACAACCATATGGTGTTGACGTGAAAACACCTCAAGGTTCCACGTGGCACACTATACACTACCTGGGAAAGTGATGTGGAAAATTGTATTGGTTAAGTGGACCAATCACAAATTGACAAGTGGCAGATATAGAACAATGAGAGGTTTCCATGTGGCATCCTCCCATTGGCAATTAATGGGTAAGTTTTGTTAAAAAAAAATTGGATCTAGGAGGATCGAACCTGGGTCTCCCACACTAAAAATAACAAACTTACCATTCCACCATCCCCTTGGTTCTTAACTATATATGGGCACATATATATAGAGAGATTTTTTATGTGGCATACTTTGCAGAGGAAAGGGTCAAGGGATTATCCCTCAACCCATTATAATTGGTCATATGATATACAATGAGACCACCACATTATAATCCACGGGGGGTTGTTAACTATACATTGCATATATTCCAACCACACCAACCATATATTATAAAAAAATGTTATATATAGTGTGATCGACGGGATTTGACCCCACAACCCACTATATAATGTACCAACGTCTTAACCAATTGTGCCAAAGGAACAATTTGTTATACAAACTACCTAAAAAATATTTAATTCTGACAGTAGATTGCATATGGGAGGTTAGGGCCACACCTTATTTAATAGTGCATAGACCGAGGAAAGGACATACTCATGATTATACAAAGTATAGTCTCGAATTTTGTGCCCGAGGGTAATTAGACTTAGAGGTTGCATCACAATGTGTACCACGAGGTTCTGACATGGAATTTTATGAACTTTGTACTCATTTGTATCAAAATTTCGCAATGAAATCAATGACATACTATGTTTCTGAGTTTGAGCAATGCAGAAAAAGGTCATTGTAAAACACAAGCATTTGAGCATTAAAAAGAGGTCTGTATTGGAAGCAGACCTAGAGACATAGCCCAAATTAGGTGAAATCCATTTTCAGACTTGTGTACATTATTTTAATATTTTTGTTATATTTCCGCTCAGTTATTTTGAAAGTTTTTTATCATTTAAGTGTATTTGGATAGATAAATATTTCACATATAAATTGTAAACAGTCAAGCGATATTTTTTATTTTGAAGATCAAGTAGATTTTATTATGTTTTAAAGATTAATAAGCATCTAAGGATTTTTTGGATCAATTTAGTATTAGAGCTAGGTTTGACAAGTGTTTTCGAGTGAATTCTTACAAGGTCCAAATCCAAGCGAGGAGAAGGAAAACTTGCAAGTTAAAATCTAGATATTGGTTCAAGAAGTTTTACTCATCGAAGAGAATTGACTTGAATGAGAAAATTGGATCCTTACAACTCTGAAGATGATTTCTTCGATACTTTTAATTTAATGAAATACATGGTGGAAGAAATGTACGAGGGTTGAGAGAGGTCCAAGGAGGTAGGTGCATCAGATAAAGTTGAACCAGTCAAAGACGAAGGAGGAGGTAATGAAGGCGGTCCTTCAGAAGTCTCCTCACCACAATCCTCATCATCGTATTCTTTTGAGGGAAGTAAACATTCTTCACATAAAATCAAACCCTCTAATAATTTTGATCGTAATATGCCTTTATTGAAATTGGATGTCAATTTTGAATTTCTGAACTATGGGAGAATTGAATGTTGAGAAATCGGACAATTGGATCAAGGAAATAGAGGTATATTTCAAGGTTCAAAATATCGTGCACGATGTTGCAAAGATATAATTGGCTACTCTTCAAATAAGTGGCACAACCTTAATACGGTGGGAGATTAAGGTGCAAGTTGATCTTGTTCAAAAGGGTAAAGTAATATCCTCTTGTGATAAGTTTAATAAGGCTATAAGAAAACAATTCTATCCATTAGCTTTTACTCAAATGAAAATTATAGAATGGAAACATCTAAGGCAAGGTAAAGGCCAAAATATTCAAGAATTTACATAAGAATTCAAAAATAAGGCATTATCCTTAGGAATTTCATTATATACCAGTGAAACACTTCTAAAGTATATTGTGTTGGTTGTGGAGCCTGATTATCTTCATGATTCAGAGGT